>CM039719.1:63028854-63530435 GCA_022539455.1 Dendrobium nobile | reverse complement strand
TTTCTAACGGGATGATTCGATTTTAGAATTAGAATTAAATCTCAATTTTAAAGCTCCCAAAGAAAACTAATCTTTTCGAAACATGTTTTCAAAATTCCACCAACACCACGTCAGCGGCTTGTGGCAGCCGTTGGATCACAGCGGGTCTGATCCAATGGATGAGATCAAATCCCGCGGTTGATCTCTCTGCGGACGAGATCGACGGCGGGAATTCGACTCCGCGATTTCTGAACCGAGGGCCAGATGTCGCCGGATGGCCGATCAAACGACAGATCTAAACGCGTGGTTGGATCAGACCCCGAAAAGCTCGATCTGGACCGTTGATCGAACGATCAACGTCCAGAAAACGTACACTCACCGGAAACCATGAATGACGCCCTAGAAAACGTTTTTTACCTCGTTCTCAGATCGGATCGATTCTTGATTATTTTCAATGAAATTTTAAACTTAGATTGAAAGACATGAACAGAAATCGTGGGAAGGGTTCACTTGACCTAAAGCATCCTATACGAGGAGCTAAATAACCCTATCTAATGTGTACTAAATCTAGAGTTTAAGGGATTATACCGCTGGATCTTCGATATTTCTGGATGGATGAGCTTGTAGATTGTCCAGTGTAGATCCCCAGCAGAAATCCAGCTCGAATACGCCTGGACGAACTGCTACAGGCCTGGGACGGTCTGGGTGGCGGTTTCGCCGGAGAACTCGCCACCGGTGAACGGGCAACCACTTGGATTTTGTAGTGGGGAGGTAGAGGAGGCTCTGGAGATCCAAAACCGAATTGAGGACTCGCTCTGGGAGGCTAGGGTTAGTGAGAGAAGGTGTTTTTGATCAATGCCTAAAAAAAATCACCTTTTTCCCTATTCAAGTGGCCTGGGCTGGATTGGATGGCTGGGATCAACTCCTGGACTCTCCAGATGATGCCACCTGTCCCTTAGAAAGCTGGAAGGCTGCGGAAAGGGCTGGACATGCCTCATTCCCATTGGGTGGACTTGGGATGAGTGGAGGGGAGCATTGCCACTTATGGCTAAACTGGGGTGGAGCTCGGTTAGGGAGCCTATTAGAGGCTTTAGGGCACTAATAGGTCGGCCTTGGGGAGTTAAAATCAGGGGAAAAAGGTAAAAAAGCTGATTAAGACCTTTTAAAAGGGGTCTAAACCCTTGGTTTGACTAAATTGACCAGTCAACTGGTCAATGGGCTGATGTGGCATCCAAGCAGGTCATGGAGCCTTCCAAATGGCTGGATGGGTGTGGCTTGAGCTAGGTTCAATGGGTTGAAGGGTTTGACCATACAAATGGTCCTTTAAGCTTTGAGTTGACTGGTTGACCAGTCAATCCCATCAAGGGTTATGGAATTTGCACCTAGGTAATTCAAATGGGCTGATTAGGTGGATTGGAGGGTGATTCCAAGAGTCATGCTTGTCAATTGAATTAAGAAAGCTTAATGGGCCCTTAATGGGCTTTTAGGCTAAAACTAGTTGACTTGGTCAACTAGTTGGGTTCAGAGGCTAGAAATAGATTCAACAAATTCAGAACGTCATCCTGAGTCTACTGGATGTGGTCCCAGGGTTTGGAGGGGTCAATTTGATCAAAATCACTATTTGAACCCTTAAGGGCTTGTTTGGTCAACCTAGGTTGACTTGGTCAACCAGGTTGACCTAGGGTCTGGGTTTGGTCTCAACATGTTTGAAATGATACTTTAAGGTTAATGGAAGTGGTTGGATGACTTAGAGAGGTCATTTGGGTCAAAACACATGTTTGGACCCTTAAAGGGCCTCTTGGGTCAAACCAGTTGACTTAGTCAACCAGGTTGACTCAAGGGTTGGAAATAGGTTCAAAAGATTTGAAATGACATTTGAAATTTGTCAAAGGTGGTTGCATCCAATTTGGAGCTCATTTGGTTTGAAATCCCTATTTGAGCCCCATAGGGGTATTTGGTCAATTTTGACCTATTGGTCAACTATGGTAAAAATGGGTCTGAAAAATGCAGTTTACTGCTCAATGGGTTAAAATCAAGGGTCTGGAAGTGATTGGAGGCTTGGATAAGGGTTCCAAGGTCAAGATCTCAAAGGGTTAGGTTCAGTGGCATAGGCTGTAAATATTTGAAGGTTTTACAGCCTTCGAATTTTATTTCAGATCCTGGGGTTAGAGACCTCAGAATGAGCTCAAAGTTGGAGGGTAACCCTCTAGAGACATGTCTTATCACTTTGCAAGTGATAGACCCTGGATCAGAGATCATTTGACTGGTTTTAAAAATGTTTGAAAAATCTCTGAAAAGGGATTAGGACAGGGCCTCTAGAGTTTGGATTTGAGTCTGAATTCTGGGTTTGGATTTGATTTGAAGTTTGAATTAATTTGGATTTGAATTGGATGGAGTTTGAGATTCAAATTGATCACAGGTAGGAATCAAATTGAAAAGGAGTGGATTAAATATAGGAATTGATTTAAAATTGAGGTGATCAAGGTGGAGATTGATTTGAAGTTGGAGTGATCCTGATTCTAGAAGATTTCTAGATCCAGGATTTAAGGGAATCCTAGGCTCTAGAATAGGCTCTAAGGGTCTTGGATCTAGAAGGATCCTAAGGTCTAGAGTGGATCCTAGGGTCTAGGATTAAATCTGGGTTCTGGATGGGTCTTAGTGACCTCATACAAAAATGAGGTCAACAAATGGACCCCAATGTGTGTAGTAGAAGGAACTTCTGCTGCACACATTGGCGTTGAACCGAATGGAAGTAGAATCCTGAGAGTGAAGGGGGATCATCTCCCAACCTCAAGCCTATAGGATGCTAATGGAAGGCTTGCACCTATTGGATAAGGAAAACTGGTAAAACCAAGGTAGGGAATACCTAACCTTGGGTCTAAGGAAGGGCATCACCCAGCCTTAGGTCTACAGGATGCTGATAGAAGACTTACTCCTAGTAGACAAGGAAACTGGAGAAAACCAAGGTAGGGAATACCTAGCCTTGGGTCTAAGGAAGGGCATCACCCAACCTTAGGCCTATAGGATGCTGATAGAAGACTTACTCCAAATAGGCAGATTAAACTGGAAACCAAAGTAGGGAGTAACCTGACTTTGGGTCTAAGGAAGGGCATCACCCAACCTTAGGTCTACAGGATCTGATAGAAGACTTACTCCTAGTAGACGGATCAATCACTGGAAACCAAGGTAGGGAATACCTAGCCTGGGTCTAAGGAAGGGAGGGCATCACCTAACCTTAGGCCTATAGGATGCTGATAGAAGGCTTACTCCAAATAGGCAGATTAACTGGAAACCAAAGTAGGGATACCTAACTTTGGGTCAAAGGAAGGGCATCACCCAACCTTAGGTCTACAGGATGCTGATAGAAGACTTACTCCTAGTAGACGGATCAACTGGAAACCAAAGTAGGGAATACCTAGCTTTGGGTCTAAGGAAGGGCATCACCCAACCTTAGGCCTATAGGATGCTGATAGAAGGCTTACTCCAAATAGGCAGATTAACTGGAAACCAAAGTAGGGAATACCTAACTTTGGTCTAAGGAAGGGCATCACCCAACCTTAGGTCTACAGGATGCTGATAGAAGACTTACTCCTAGTAGACGATCAACTGGAAACCAAAGTAGGAAATACCTAGCTTTGGGTCTAAGGAAGGGCATCACCCAAACCTTAGGCCTATAGATGCTGATAGAAGACTTACTCCTAATAGGCAGATCAACTGGCAAACTAGGATGGTGCCACGAAGGGCGTACTCCACCACTAGCGAAGGGAATCAGGATGGTGCCACGAAGGGCGTACTCCACCACTAATCCCTGAGTCAAATGCTAGGGTGGGTGCCACGGAGGGCGTACTCCACCACTAGCGTGTCTAATCCTAAAGGAAAGGAAATGCCTAACCTTAAGGAGAAGGCGAAGAGCGTTAAAATAATAAATAAACTTAAAAAAAGGTAAAATCAAGTTGTAAATCAAGAAGAGGAAGTTTTATTAATTGATAAAATGAGCTACATCAAGCATAGTATTTCTTAAGGAAAAGCCCATTAACATGTAGCATTGGGTGGTTCCCTTTACAATCTACTAACTGATACGAGCCTCCTTCGTAGACAGTCTCTATAACGAAGGGTCCTTCCCACGTAGGTTCAAATTTGCCTCCCAGCTTCCGATGGGCCAAGATAGGCCTCCGAAGGACCAATACCAAGTCTCCCGCTTGGAAGGTCCTAGGTCGCACTAACTTGTCATGGCTTGAACCATACGGAATTATACAACTCTAAACTTTGTTGAGCTTGGAGACGTCGCTCTTCGAGGCCTTCGAGTTCTTTCCAATCGTAGTTTTGCATTTTGTTCATTGGTAATTTGATTCTGAACTGCAATTCTAAGCGAAGGATTTGTATTTCCAAGGGCAGAACAGCCTCAGATCCATACACTAGTGCAAACGGGGTGGATTGGGTCGGGGTTCTATAAGTGGTACGATAAGCCCACAAAGCTTCCACCAACCGCTCATCCCACTGCCGTTTGTTATCATCAAGGGTCTTTTTGACAATTTGCACCAAGGTTTTGTTGAAGGCCTCGGCCAATCCATTCGCCCGAGGGTAATAGATCGTCGAATATCTCCCATCAATATTATGGCGCCCTACAAAACTATTGATTTTTGTAGACTTGAATGCGGACCCATTATCGGATATGATTCTGCGAGGTAACGCCGAATCGATATACAATATGGTCACGAAAGAATTTTAAGACATGGTGTGATGTTACGTTTCGTAGGGGAATGCTTTCCGCCCATTTTGAAAAGTAATCAGTTGCTGCTAATATGAAACGATGACCTCTCGCGGAGGGAGGGTCAATCGGCCCAATGATATCCGTGCCCCAACTCTCGAAGGCCACGAGGCTATCGTAGGGTGTAACACATTAGGCGGCTGATGTAAAACCACACCATGGACCTGACATTGATGACAGTGCTTTGCAGTATTCATGCAATCGTCAATCATTGTAGGCCAATAGTATCCAAGTCTTTTAATCTTTAATTTCATTTTTGGACCCGATTGATGAGCACCGCACAGTCCTGAATGAACTTCATTAACAATCTTCTGGGCTTCTCGCTTGTTCAAACAGCGCAGCCACATGTGATCAAAGGACCGACGGTATAACAGATCATTAACTAGTGCATATGATAGGGCACGTTTTTTTAATCTGGTTGGAGAGTGATTTATCCTGGGGAAGCTTCCCTTCTTTAAGGTAATCGACTAAGGGTCGTCTCCAATCGCCTTCTTCGTCAATCGTCGAAGAGGCAGAAAGGATCTGAAGGGGAGTCTTACTAATGTGTTCCAAATCTGTAAGGGAGAGGGTCTTACGACCCTGTATCTCTATAGGGATGGAATCCTCCTCAGGACATGCAAATTCCTTTGCAAGTTTTGCTAAGGCATCCGCCGCAGAATTGCTTCCACGGGGAACCCTATACAAAGTAGCAATGGGGATTTGTTCCAACAAGTGAAGTGTATACTGGTGATATCTTAGGAGATTCGGATTCAAGACTTTATAAGTTCCGGCGACTTGGTTAATAACCAGTTGGGAATCTCCAAAGATCTTAATCTCTTTAATCTCCATTAGAATTGCAAGTTCCAAACCAGTTATCAGAGCTTCGTATTCAGCTTCGTTGTTTGTGCAAGGCTCCGACAAGTGGTAGGAAAAATGCATCATTCCTTTTTCTGGTGTAATAAAAATTAGACCGACTCCAGCCTTTCCAGGAATTACAGATTGTTGGGTCGCAATCCTACGAGAGGATGCTGCCCCATCAAAATATAATTCCCAGATGGCCTCTCCAGATTCCCCCAAACTCATGATTTGTTTGTCGGGTAAATCATCGTTCAGAGGAGAGTCTGCCGGCAGTGGGTGTGCTGCCAGAAAGTCGGCAATAGCCTGTCCTTTCACAGCACGAAGAGGAGTGAAAGTAATCTCAAATTGCAACAATATCATAGACCAACGAGCTAAACGTCCTGACAACGTAGGTCGGGTCATAAGATATTGCAAAGGATTAACTCTTGAAATCAAACTGATTGAGTGGGAGAGCATGTAATGCCTCAGTTTCTGAGCTGCAAAAACTAAAGCAAGACAATGCTTCTCTATTGACGGGTATCGAATTTCAGTAGGAAGGAGTCTTCGACTAAGGTAGTAGAGAGCATTCTCTTTTCCTTCGTCGTTAACTTGAGCTAACAGGGCACCTAAAGACTCATCTAGAGCTGCGGTGTAGAGGATTAATGGCTTTCCCGGAATCGGAGCTGCCAAGACTGGCGGGTTAGAAAGGTATTGTTTGATATCGTCAAAAGCATTCTGACACTTCTCGCCCCATACAAATTTAGTATCCTTTTTCGCAAGGACAGAAAAGGGTTGACATCTCCCGGAAAGATTAGAAATAAACCTCCTTATATATGCCAATCTACCTTGTAGAGACCTTAACTGAGTAAGACTCTTAGGGGATGGCATATTTAAGATGGCTTCAATTTTAGCAGGATCTATCTCGATTCCGCGGTGCCTCACTACGAATCCTAAGAATTTTCCCGAAGCGACGCCGAAGGCGCACTTCAAGGGGTTCATTTTCAAATCGTAGCGGCGCAACCGTTCGAAAATAACTCTTAAGTCATACAAGTGAGCCTCTTTAACCTTGCTCTTGACAACTAAATCATCAATATAACATTCAACTTGATTATGAATTAAGTCGTCAAAGATACGGGTCATGGCCCGTTGGTAGGTTGCTCCGGCATTCTTTAAGCCGAATGGCATTACCTTATAACAAAAGATTCCAATAGGGGTTCTGAACGCCGTATTTCTCTCATCTTCAGGGGCCATCTTGATTTGGTTATAACCCGACGAGCCATCCATGAATGAGAAAATAGCATGTGAGGAGGCAATGTCCACCATGAGTTCTGGTATTGGTAGAGGGAACTCATCTTTAGGGCATGCCTTATTCAGATCCCTATAGTCGACACAAATTCGAATCTGACCATTTTTCTTTCGAACTGGCACGACGCTGGCCACCCAAGAGGGGTATTATTCCTCTCGAATGAATCCGGCTTCTGCCAATTTCTTAACTTCAGAAACGACTTGTTGCTCAATCTCTAAGCGCATGCGTCGAGGAGCTTGTTTAACAGGGATGGCATCATGCCGAACTCCAAGTTTGTGAACTGCTACCTCAGCAGGCAAACCTGGCATTTCGTCATATGTCCAGGCAAAGCAATCCCTGAACTCGAATAACAACTGGATTAAGTCTTGGGTTTCACCCTCGCTTAACAAAGTACTTATGAAAATCGGACGGGGGTCATCATCGTTTCTCAGGTTAATTTCTCTCAACTCATCGACTGTCGACTTAATTTCCTCTTCAAATTCAGGGGGTGCATCCCGAACTTGAAGATCATCGGGATCGTCTAAAGTCTCCAAACAGAGTCCATCTAGAGGACAAGGAGGATCTGTAGGGACATTTGGAGAATCGAGGTGGTAAGTTATCATTAGGCAATACTCATCATCATCGAATGAACTAACTGTTCCAAAGCCAATACCACTTGTTGGATTTTTATTTATTTTTGTTCGCCAAATATTCTCGTGGTATCTAGCTTGACCCTTAGTCCATCGGTATGGTATAGAACCTTTAGAAAAAGTATTTTTTACACAAACAGGGAAGTAGCCGAAAGGTAATTCCATTAATTCATTAAAATCTGCCTCCTCAAGGGTTACATCACCTTCGTCCCTTGCGGAGGAGGAGCCAGGAAAGAATTTCTGGACTTTCTTAACTTCACCATCCAAGTTGGGGGCCACTTTGACTTCCAACCCTACAACCCTGCCTGCCGACAGTGGGGTCAGAGAAAGGGCCTCAATCCTTCTAGTGAGCTTTTCATACATTGTTAATTCGGGCTCGTCACTTTTAACTTTTGAAATATCTACCTCAGGGTCACTGTCCTGGTCTAAGGTGAGATCAAATTTTGGAGGAGTATTTATGTTTTGATAATCGAGGGAGAGGGCAGCACCTTGACTTTCTAGTTCACCATCGGAATCTGATTCCAAATCAATATACACAGGTGCTGCTCTCCTGTCTAATGAAGCATGGCCTCGACCTCGTGCCCTTAAAGCCATCCTCCCACCTCTTTGAGGTAATGTGCTTGGAGGTCTAAGGACAACGATATCAGAGTCATCTTCACTACTCGATTGAATCATTTCTTGACTGATATTTTTATTTTCTTCTTTCCTTTGGTTGAATTTTTGTCCAACCATTTTCTTCTCAAATTTGATCTCTAATTTAGAACGGGACGAGGACCCTTTTGGTATGAAATATGCAGCATCTTCGTAGATCCCAATTTCTTGAATCGAGAATGGTTGCAAATCACCCTTAATCGCATGTTCAATGCCGTCTCGTTGATACTTAATGCATTGGTGTAGGGTAGATGGAACCATTCTATATTCGTGAATCCAAGGTCTACCTAGAAGTGCGTTAAAGCATGTAGTCGAATCAATTATATGAAATTTAGCTTCAGTTTTTAAACCTCCTATTTCCAGGAGTAGAGTGATTGAACCTAAAGCTCTCTCGCCCTTCTCGTTGAACCCACGAAGCACCAACCTGTCGGTTGAAAGCTTGCTAGTATCAACTCTGAGATAAGCAAGAGTCTTTATGTTCATCACGTTGACCGATGCACCCGGATCAACAAGGACTCTTGATAACTTGAAATTTCCCACATCTACAGTAATGTAGAGGGGACGATTGTGGTCAGCAGTTCCCAAGAGTAAGTCTTCGTCTGAAAAGGTAACCCCAGGGACCTCTTTGAAGTAGAGAGCCTCACCTTCTGAAGTTGCAGCCAACTGTGTTAAGCAAATCTCGGGATCGAGAAGTGCTTTAATTAGAGACTCCCTCATTTCTTTGGAAAGAAGGAGGGCGTCATAAATACTTAATTTTGCTGGCAACTTCCTAAGGTGGGCTAGAACATTGTAATCAACCTTAGGAACGACAGACTCGAAACCCGGAGGAATTAGAGGGAATTCTGGTTGTTGAGGGGAATCCGGACTTAGATTTTCGAATGAGGATTGCTTGCCTTTGTCCTGAGGGGGCAACCTAGGGGGTAAGACTTTACCGCCACGGAGTTGCACCTGCTCGACGTCTTCGGGCGGGCAAACTAGGGCAGTGTCTACACACACCATAGGTGTTGGATCATCATTTCCTGAAAGCGAGTCAGAATCTGAAAGTTCTATCAAGATAGGATTTCCTTGGAAATTGATTTGAGGGAAATCACTTTCTGATAAGGCCTCCGACTCGACCTCTTCTTGAATAGCTGATTTGGGAAGATCAATTTCTTTAATGTGAGATTTCTTCACAAGGATTTTCATTTAAAACAGGAGAGTCATCAATTTGCATTTTAGATTCATGGTTAATCATCAAGACAGAAGTAGAAGGATGTTTTTTATTCATCTTCTGACCCTTCGCCTTTGATGGGGCAAAGTAAAAGTCAGATAATAAAAGAGGGGAAAGGGTTTTAACACCCCCATCCGCCATTCTAATACATCTCTCATCTACACACTTCCTCTTTACAAAATCAAATTTCTCTTCTTTTACATTTTTCTCAGTAGTTCCTAAGACTACTGGAGAGGAAAGTGGCTCAACATCCTTCTGCGAAGCATCCAGGTCAACCTTCCACACCGGGTCCTGGGCTATCGTAGTTAGCTGTTGAGAAAGACGAAAAGATTTGTTAATCGACTTTTTAAGTGCCCGGGACAAAGCAATGTCCCAACCATCTTCAACAAAACAAGAAGAGTTAAGAGGATTACCTGAAATGGTCTTAATTGAAGCCTTTTCTGGATCAACCAAGTATTCTTTAGGTATTATAATGTTACCTTGGGTGTAGTTCCTCTCAAGCCAGTCTTAAACACAACGCAGTCCTCAAGAGGGTGACTAAGCATCCTGTGGTACGGGCAATACTTGGGATCATCTTTCTTGCTCTCATCCTCAGGCCTCCTAGCCTCTGGCAACTGAAAATCTGGTTTCTTTAACAGACTTCTGAAGATCTTCTTAACTGACTCCCTTTTAAATGGATAAGGCTTTGCCAATCTCTCTCTAAAAGGGATGAAGGAGGGATCTCTAGTATGTTGAGGAACTATCTGAAAGGGCTGCTTCTGAGGCGGCTGTGGTGGAAGTGGAGTGCTAGGCTGACTAATCACTGGCCTCTTTCCTTTATCTACTGCTGAGACCACAGCTTTCTTTTCAAATGTTTTCACCAATTTTGGACCCTTCCTTTCTTCAGACTGCTCTCGTAAGAATGGCATCCTAGGAGCCTCTTCCTGCAAATTGCTAGCCTTATTAAGAAGTTTCTCAAAAGTTTTAATAGTGAAACCCTTCAGGAGAAAAGCAACAGGACCGTGGATATTCTTCAAAAGGATCTCCACAGCATGTTGTTCTTGCAACTGGGGTTCACACTTCATCAAGAGGTTTCGCCACCTCAAGATGTACTCAACTAGAGACTCTCCCGGCTTTTGCTTTTCAACCACGAGATCGCCCACGGTGGTGCGTTGTTGCGCTCCAGAAAATCTCTTAAGAAAGAGGTTTTCTAGGTCGCTAAAGGTTCTTACTGAACCGTTGGGCAGATCGGCGTACCATTCAAAAGCAATGCCGGATAGACTACTTACAAATTGGCGAAATAGTAGAGCATCCGACCCTCCTGCATTGTAACAGCTTGCTCGGAAGTGGGCCAGATGCTGTCTCGGATTTTCGATTCCAGTGAAAACTTTAAAAGTTGGTGGCACAAAGCCCTTTGGGTAAGGAATTAAGTCATATTCCTCGGGGTAGGGTCTACCCTTTGAAATAGACACAGTTCCTTGAGCATGGGCTAAGGCCTCCCTTACCTGGTCCTCAATTAACTGCTTGATATCCTTCTGAGGTGGGATTGAAGGAATGGAGGAGACTGCAGGGTGAACTGGAGGTGTCTCTACTGGACAAGGGAGAGTCACAAGTGGTGACTCGAGAGGTCTGGAATTAAATTCTGCCCTTTTGGCCTTTTCTGTGAGCTCTCGAGCTGACTGGTGGATCATAAAAGACTCTTGTTGTGATTTGTCCAACTTCTCTTGCATTTCTCTAACTTGTGACATCATGCTAGCAAGCTGAGTCTCCAAGTTTTTTATGTGTTCTTCGTCTCTATCTTTTACAGACTCATCTGAATCTGACTCAACAGTATGTAGATCACCATCTTTAGCAAATCGGCGCTTGCTGGGCTCAGCTTCTTTATTAGATCCTCTAGTTTCGACCACATGAATGCCCCCAACATAATCATCTTCATCTCCGAGGAGATCATCCGTATCAGGGTCAAAAGAAGCCATTCCTTCTTTGTTCAACAAAATGTTTCTTATTTCCTGAACTACCTCCTCGACCGGTCTATCCCCAATTGACTTAGGGTCAAGGGGTAAGTATCCTTTATACTCAGCCATATCAAACAACTCTTCAGAATCCATAAGAACGATGATTTCTGTAAGTTTTGGATTAGGATCTGGTTGAGACTTTGTATCCGGTTCATCTTCCATTTCTAAATCCTGGTCAATTCTCTCCTCTTCGACTATCCCAGAGCTGGTAGTCAGAAGAGTGGCATCCTCTACAGGGAGAGGGACATATTCCTCAGGAGAAGTAGGAGCTTGTAAGGTGATAGTTCCCACATCTGGTAAGGTAAGGTCCTCAGACACCTGACTAAGGGGCCTAGGAATGACACTCGAACTTTGGGGATCATCAACTGGGGTAGCAGGAACGATAACTATTGGAGCAGGAGTTAGACTGGCTGTGGTAGGACTGCCAACTGTAACAACTGGAGTACTAGCCTGAACATCCATCAATTCAACTGAACTCGGAGTAGGGTTGGCTGAAGTTCGCTGGAACTGCAGAATGAACTTAGAAGTTCTAGGAGGTAGTGGCAAATTCTCCAACTTAGTTCTCTTTGGCACATATTTCCTTTCAGGAGATTTAGGTCTTTTTCCTTTAAGGTCCACAGACTTTTGAACTTCAACCCCCTTTGGTTTGACAATCACAGAGGCCAATCTTACAGGTTTATGTGGGGGTACCGGGGGTCTACCAGTAGAGTAGCGGCCTCTCTCGGACCCAGTCAACACAATACCCTCTATTTGAGAGGACGGAGGGCGTGGCACCCAGTGATATCCATCAACCAGTACTGAAGTAGCAGGCTGTCTAACATACTTCTTATTCTTTCTAACGAATTGTGGGGTTAAATTCTTTGCTTCAGATACTTCTTCCTTCAACACTTCTTTTTGGAAGCGATGTGAGATCACTCCCTTCAATTGTTTCACATATTCCTCTTTAGTCTGCCCGGTCTGTGCGGCGCAGGTATGAATTATATTTCTCAAAGTCCTTGTCTTTTGGAGATGTCTTTCTTTCTGAGTTTTCTTAGTCGAGTAGTCGACCGGGCATGGTGGAGAACGAGCTATCCTCTCCTCCCCTTGAGCTGAAGCCAGGGGGTAAAAGCGACTCCCCTTTAGGAGGGGAGAGGAAGCAGGAATAGGTAGCTCTTCAACAGCCTCAGGTTCTACTTGAGCCAAGGTCTTAAAGGGTAGAACTCTCTTAGCCTTAGAGATTTTTCTTTCTAAGTCTCCTCAAATAGTTCTTCTTCTGATTCTTAGTGGTGAATCTAAGTCCAGAACTAGACCCTTCTTCAAAAACAGACTTAATTTCAGTGGGAGGCTCAACAACTGGTTCAGATTGTTTCTGATCATCACTGACTACTGGCAAGGTGGGTGCAGATCCCACAATTAACTCAACCACTGGGGGAATTTCCTTACTGGCGTCCAAACTAACAATCTGGTATCCGTCCATAGAGAGCTCTAGAGTACTAAATCCCATTCCAAAAATAATAGTGCTCCCTTGGTCATTAACAGTTGAGGACAACTCTCGGTCAAAGGAGAAAATCAGTTGGCCAGCCATTTGAAATTTTCTGAAAGTTAAAGAAAATGATTGAAATTAGATTTTTTTGAAAAGAGTGGTAAAAAGTATTTTATTATTATTTTTTTGAAAGTATGACATATGTTGGCCCACGAGGAAATCGTATGGGGTAACACATGACAACTTGGAGTTTAAGAATTTTTTTTTTGAGGAAATTTTGAGAATTTGAAAAGGGGTTTTCTTACAGGTTCCCAAAACACAACGGACAGAGTTTCCCCTTGCCCGAAGGCTTATGGAATTGTAAGAAAGCCCAAGTAAAAAGGGATAGTTTAACCCTCCCCACCCTTAGAAGTCAAAGGGGGAAATGAGGGGGTTAAAACTAAAAAGGTTTGGAATGGAATCAAAAATTTTGAATTCTTTTCAATTATAAGGATTTATATGTTGAACGAGAAATTTATCGACCATAAATCCATAAAATTAAAAAGGGTATCCAGAGATCTGATTTGATATTGTCGCCTCACAGGCTATGCTGGGGCAGAAGGTCAAAATCAGAACAAAAATCTAAATAAAACCAAATTTGGAGGTGGAACCTCTCTTTTAATATTTTGTTATTATTTTAGATGTTGGCCACACTTACCCAAAGAAGAAATGAGCAAAGGGACCAACGGAAGAAGTGACAGTTAAAACTACCGATGAAACAAACTTTTGCCATTATTAAAGATGGAGAGAGAGATTTGTCCCACCGGGCGTGCCATTTTTTGTTGGTGGAATTTTGAAAACATGTTTCGAAAAGATTAGTTTTCTTTGGGAGCTTTAAAATTGAGATTTAATTCTAATTCTAAAATCGAATCATCCCGTTAGAAAAATTATATCACCCCGAAGGACGAACATAAAATTTCATAACGGCGTTCAGATTTAGAATTATGAAATTCATCTTGAATATTATGACCAGATGCTAAAGAGAACTTCTTATGGCCACGAAGGGTCAAAATGAGGTTCAACTGAATATCCAGCTACAATATTCAAGAAGTGTGATCGTTAGGTTCACATCCAAAGCCTTATCAAAGAAAGATGTACCTCCCCGAAGGGAGAAAATATCATTCGATGATAATTCTTTGAATATGATAATAATGATCACTAATATTTTAAATTTTTCCAAAGAAATTCAATTGAGTTTTGAGAAATCAATTTTTTAAAATCAGGTGCGTGTGTGGTTCTAAATCTCCTACGAGCGCAAGCCCTCGTAGTTAATTACATCGTAAGAAAATGAGGTCTCCTACGAAAACTCTCGATTAAAATAATGGCAAAATTTTGTTAGAATTTCTAGGAGTGATATCAAAGTATGAATAGAATTATTGGAAAATCAAAAGGGAATGGATCAAAATTGAGCAGTTATTAACGGAGTCAAAGGATGAGAGGTAGGGGACACTTTGAGATTCCAGAACCATCCGGAAGTGTCCCAACTTAATCTAAGTGTTGGGCTTTATGTTTTAGGATTGAAATGAAGCTTTAATTAGAGTTAAGTATTTTATTAGAAATTTGGGACTATATTCCCGAAATTTGGGGTCTTATAATCAAAGATCTGCCCCGGATCCTAAATCTATTTTGGACACTGGACCACAGTCATCCGATCCTAACTAATGCAGTGCAAGGTCTGGACTTACCCCGGCCTGGATTGGGGAGCCAGCTAACCACCTAATCGATTTAAAAGAGATGAGTCCGATCTTTTATGAAAGAGTGGTAGGGACGTTTTATTTAAAGGTTTGGAGAGTTAGGGCCGACATCTAGATTTTCCTAATTGGCCCCTTTGACTTATGTTGGGTGCTAAAATGCTAAAACTGATGAAATTAAAATTTTGACTCTTTTAATTTGTTTCTAATGCAATGCATGCTGGTTGACAACTTTCAAATCAAATATGCTTGAAATTTTAAAAACAGGCTTATAAAATAATTTTTTAGAAGACTGGACTTCCCCAGGTCCGGCACCTCGTCCTCATAGGTCAGACTATCCGGACTCTACCCGCAGGCGGGGAAGGGTCTAAAGCAAGGAAAGAATAATGCAGAAATATGCATGCGACCCCGGGGTCGATCCCCGGCTAATTCCCTAGATTCGTTATCTTTCTATGTTGTTTAGACTCACTAAAATTTTAGACTTTTAAAGTTATGAGTATAAAACTTTCACACCCTTACGAGCCTCACGTATCCAGGCGAAAACAAAAGCGGCACACAATCGCCAAAAAACTAAGAAAAGCAGGCAATCCTAAAGGCAATCAATTCAACACATCAAATATAAACTAATTAATCAATAAATGTCCATAGGCAAAGTTGCCTTGCTTATTACAAACCAGAATTTTGCAGAAAGTAAAGTGGCCGGGCACCACTGACAACAACCCGGATTCTAAACCTAGTAACGACGCAAGTTATTTTGAGTGGGATACTCTCAATCTTCAAATCTTCAAATCTTCAATTTCATTCTTCTTTGGACTCCTTTTCTTCAATCTTCTTGGAATCTTCGTAGTGGATTACCCAAATGGACAAGAAGGCACTTCCCTTAAGGGGAAGGCCACTCTTTCCTCTTTGGGTAAGGAAGAGGTATGATCCAAATTTGGATTTCCAAATGGAAAAGGAGTGTTCCCCAAAGGGGTATCCTTTCCTCTTTGGAATCCAAGCTTTGGATCTATGTATCCCAACTCAAAATAGACTTTCACAACATTTGACACTTACACAAATTACATTTATATCAAAATAAAAGATCTAGACTCACCTGCAGGGTTATCCTAAGCAATTAATATATATAAAGCAGTTATTCCCAAGCAGTTGTATATGAGCAAAAAAAAAAGTAAACACACTGGCCACGCTCTTTTTATGATTTGGGGGCTTTAGCAGCTGAAGCACCTGTGCAAAGAGTTTATAATATTTATGCATTTTTTTTTATTTGCCCCCTTTTTTTATTGCCCTGCATGAGCGTGGCCACCTGCAGAAAACTGTGTCAACATCCAGATCGTACCTAACCTAAGGGTAATCTAGTCGCCAAACACATCAATCCATCCACAGAGTACAGAAAAAAGTAAGCAAACACAACAAAGCAATTTCATCCACAACATGCAGTGAAAACTACGAAAAACCCGGCACACAGCAGTAAAGTAAACACCGGCCTAACCTAGATCTAGAGTTGGTTATCCTAGCACATCATCTAAAGTGTGTGAGAAAGGTCGTGTGGCTGGGGTAGATCCTAAAGTGGGTTATTAATTGAAGTTGTCTAAAGGTTTGGATTTGTTAAGGCTTAGAAAGGGGGGGGGTTTAGATTAAAATTTAAATATTAATGAATTAAGAATTTTAATTAGAAATATTTTTAGAAGTTAATTGATTGCTACCTTTGTTTCACACCGAGGCCGTGAAGTTTATTTCACCTTCCTTGGGGCTAAGCTAATAGCCTCGTAGGCCTGGGTTACCCAGTAGCAATCGGGGTTAATTAAGTTATTTAAATTGGTTAGAATTAAAAAAAAAGGTGGATTAATATAAAGAAATGAGTTAATTACTAATTTTTAAAGTTGATTAATTTAAGTTTGCCATTAATTGATTCGTGGCGTTGTGCCACCAGGCTCGAGGAACCAGCCTCCTTAGGACACTTAGCCCCGCAGCCCGGAGTAGTCCAGCCGATAAACCAAATTAATGTAATTGAATTAGAGATTTTTTAAAATGTTAAATAATTAAAGAATAATCTATTATAAGATTTAACACCCCTTAGAATCCATTCGTGGCGTTGTGCCACCAGGCTCGAGGAACCAGCCTCCTTAGGACACTTAGCCCAGCAGCCCGGAGTAGTCCAGCCAATAAACTTCAACTTTAGGGTGGTTGTTGTGTTTTAAAGGATTTGTTAAGTGTTTTAAACATTAAACCAATATTTTCTGAGTTTTAGAATGATTTTGAGCTTTTATGAATTTTTGAATATTTTAATGATTTAATTAAGGGGTTGAAAAATTGACTTTTTGATTAAGACCAAATTCTGGAATGTTTGTATTTTATTAAAATACTAGACCTTACTACGATCAGTTGGAAGGTAAGTACGTTGAAATCGGATTTTTCTGCATTTTATTACGAAGGTTTGAGTTCTGAACTAGTTTTGACTACGGTTTGACCAATTTGTTGACTTTTTGAAATATTGCAGATTTCTAGAGTTTAACATTTTTAATAAATATTAGAGCTTATTAGGAATTGAATGCAAGTGAGTTTGGGTGATTTGGATTTTTCTAGAATTAGTTATGGATTATTGAAGTTTGGGCATTTTAATGAGTTTTGGGAATTTCTTAATTAGAAGGCCTCTTTTGTGATTTTGCTTCAAACAAGTTCCCAATCTCTTGAAAACACCTCCAAAGGTCAGAAATAACCTAAGGAGGGATCCCCAAGTGTTTGGGAGATTTTGGGATTTTTTAATTATTATTAATAAATTATCTTAATTAAATATTGATTTTCACTTAAAACTAAATTAGGGTTTAAATTGCTGTCAAATCAAGGGGCTTTCAATTATTATGGATTAAGGACCAGATTCTGGTCAGTTTGAGGGTTTATATGTGATTTTTGGACTTAAATTGGATTTATTACATTTTTTAGAAGTTTTAAAGGCTTAATTAAGGGTTTAAGACTTAGAAAATTAATTAGGGGACCTAATGACCTCAAAAATTAGTGAAAATTTCTCTAGGGGCTGAGGGTGTCACTAAGTTCAAATGTTCAAAGTTTCAACTCAAGGGGAAGTGAATCCTAATTATTGAAATTTTTCTAAGTTTTCTATACATGAGTCCTTAATTATTGTCCTTAATTGTGTCACTAGTTTTGAATAGGTTTAAATCAAAGTTCCCCTAACCCTTTGAGTAAGCATGGCATGTATACACAAATAGCAAGCAAACAAGTCCTTAGATCTAGGAGAACCTAGGCTAGGTGGTGTGTGCACCTTAAGCATGCAATTAACTAATTAACATAATTAAGACAAAATTAGTGAATAATCAAGGAATGATTATCCACTAATCATCCCCTTTATTTCTATTCAAATATGCTCAATCTACATTTTAAGATTTCAAGTGACCTCTTAAACATTTAAAGATTTAAATATATATAGCCTCAAAATATATTTTAAAATATATAAATATAAATGGATATATATATATATAAATATATATTATAAAATAATTAAAAATATTATTAAAATACATGTTGATGAGTTGAAAGATCCACTGATCTCCATAGAAGTTTGATAAAAAAAGATTTTTTTTTAAATATTTAATATTTAGTTAAATATAAAAAAAAATATTAAGATATTCAAATGATTCCAATTAATATCAAAACCTGTTCAAGTAATATTGAAAATTTTCCTGGAGATCAGTCATACACTCAAAGACATGCATGCCAAGTTTCAGATAAAAAAAAATTATACATAATTAATTAAAAATAAAATACACATTTCTGTATTTCTCAAATTACCATTAAAATAATAGATAAAAAGGTTTGATTTTATTTTTAAAATAAACTAGACAGAATACTGAAGAAAATGATATATTATACTCATTTTTTGGTTCTGTATTTAATTTACTATAATTTTTTAAAGTTTATGTAATTAAAACAAATTAAAAACACATTTTCCTTAATCAAACGGCGGCGGTCAGACACGCGGCACCCTCGGATTCGCGGGATCGAAACCGCGCGACGGCGGGGACACGCGTCGGCCGCGGGCCGCTTCACGCGGTTTTCACTTAACCACGTCAGCGGCTCGTGGCAGCCGTTGGATCACAGCGGGTCTGATCCAACGGATGAGATCAAATCCCGCAGTTGATCTCTGCGGGACGAGATCGGACGGCGGGATTCGACTCCGCGATTTCTGATCCGAGGGCCCAGATGTCGCCGGATGGCCGATCAAACGACAGATCGAACGCGTGGTTGGATCAGACCGCGGAAAAGCTCGATCTGGACCGTTGATCGAACGATCAACGGTCCAGAAAACGTACACTCACCGGAAACCATGAATGACGCCCTAGAAAACGTTTTTTACCTCGTTCTCTCGATCGGATCGATTATTTTCAATGAAATTTTAAACTTAGATTGAAGACATGAACAGAAATCGTGGGGAAGGGTTCACTTGACCTAAAGCATCCTATACGAGGAGCTAAATAACCCTATCTAATGTGTACTAAATCTAGAGTTTTAAGGGATTATACCGCTGGATCTTCGATATTTCTGGATGGATGAGCTTGTAGATTGTCCAAGTGTAGATCCCCAGCAGAAATCCGAGCTCGAATACGCCTGGATCGACTGCTACAGGCCTGGGACGGTCTGGGTGGCGGTTTCGCCGGAGAACTCGCCGCCGGTGACGGGCAACCACTTGGATTTTGTAGTGGGGAGGTAGAGGAGGCTCTGGAGATCCAAAACGAATTGAGGACTCGCTCTGGGAGGCTAGGGTTAGTGAGAGAAGGTGTTTTTGATCAATGCCTCAAAAAAATCACCTTTTTCCCTATTCAAGTGGCCTGGGCTGGATTGGATGGCTGGGATCAACTCCTGGACTCTCCAGATGATGCCACCTGTCCCTGGGAAAGCTGGAAGGCTGCGGAAAGGGCTGGACATGCCTCATTCCCATTGGGTGGACTTGGGATGAGTGGAGGGGAGCATTGCCACTTATGGCTAAACAGGGGGTGGAGCTCGGTTAAGGAGCCTATTAGAGGGCTTTAGGGCACTAATAGGTCGGCCTTGGGGAGTTAAATCAGGGAAAAAGGTATAAAAGGCTGATTAAGACCTTTTAAAAGGGTCTAAACCCTTGGTTTGACTAAATTGACCAGTCAACTGGTCAATGGGGCTGATGTGGCATCCAAGCAGGTCATGGAGCCTTTCCAAATGGCTGGATGGGTGTGGCTTGAGCTAGGTTCAATGGGTTGAAGGGTTTGACCATACAAATGGTCCTTTAAGCTTTGAGTTGACTGGTTGACCAGTCAATCCCATCAAGGGTTATGGAATTTGCACCTAGGTAATTCAAATGGGCTGATTAGGTGGATTGGAGGGTGATTCCAAGAGTCATGCTTGTCAATTGAATTAAGAAAGCTTAATGGGCCCTTAATGGGCTTTTAGGCTAAAACTAGTTGACTTGGTCAACCAGTTGGGTTCAGGGGCTAGAAATAGATTCAACAAATTCAGAACGTCATCCTGAGTCTACTGGATGTGGTCCCAGGGTTTGGAGGGGTCAATTTGGTCAAAATCACTATTTGAACCCTTAAGGGCTTGTTTGGTCAACCTAGGTTGACTTGGTCAACCAGGTTGACCCAGGGTCTGGGTTTGGGCTCAACAGGTTTGAAATGGTACTTTAAGGTTAATGGAAGTGGTTGGATGACTTAGAGAGGTCATTTGGGTCAAAACACATGTTTGGACCCTTAAAGGGCCTCTTGGGTCAAACCAGTTGACTTAGTCAACCAGGTTGACTCAAGGGTTGGAAATAGGTTCAAAAGATTTGAAATGACATTTGAAATTTGTCAAAGGTGGTTGCATCCAATTTGGAGCTCATTTGGTTTGAAATCCCTATTTGAGCCCCATAGGGGTATTTTGGTCAATTTTGACCTATTGGTCAACTATGGTCAAAAATGGGTCTGAAAAATGCAGTTTACTGCTCAATGGGTTAAAATCAAGGGTCTCGAAGTGATTGGAGGCTTGGATAAGGGTTCCAAGGTCAAGATCTCAAAGGGGTTAGGTTCAGTGGCATAGGCTGTAAATATTTGAAGGTTTTACAGCCTTCGAATTTTAATTCAGATCCTGGGGTTAGAGACCTCAGAATGAGCTCAAAGTTGGAGGGTAACCTCTAGAGACATGTCTTATCACTTTGCAAGTGATAGACCCTGGATCAGAGATCATTTGACTGGGTTTTAAAATGTTTGAAAAATCTCTGAAAAGGGTGATTAGGACAGGGCCTCTAGAGTTTGGATTTGAGTCTGAATTCTGGGTTTGGATTTGATTTGAAGTTTGAATTAATTTGGATTTGAATTGGATGGAGTTTGAGATTCAAATTGATCACAGGTAGGAATCAAATTGAAATTGGAGTGGATTAAATATAGGAATTGATTTAAAATTGAGGTTGATCAAGGGTGGAGATTAATTTGAAGTTGGAGTGATCTTGAGATCTAAAAGAGTTCTGAGATCTAGGATTTAAGGGAATCCTAGGCTCTAGAATAGGCTCTAAGGTCTTGGATCTAGAAGGATCCTAAGGTCTAGAGTGGATCCTAGGGTCTAGGATTAAATCTGGGTTCTGGATGGGTCTTAGTGACCTCATACAAAAATGAGGTCAACAAATGGACCCCCAATGTGTGTAGTAGAAGGAACTTCTGCTGCACACATTGGCGTTGACCGAATGGAAGTAGAATCCTGAGAGTGAAGGGGAGATCATCTCCCAACCTCAAGCCTATAGGATGCTAATGGAAGGCTTGCACCTATTGGATAAGGAAAACTGGTAAAACCAAGGTAGGGAATACCTAACCTTGGGTCTAAGGAAGGGCATCACCCAGCCTTAGGTCTACAGGATGCTGATAGAAGACTTACTCCTAGTAGACAAGGAAACTGGAGAAACCAAGGTAGGGAATACCTAGCCTTGGGTCTAAGGAAGGGCATCACCCAACCTTAGGCCTATAGGATGCTGATAGAAGACTTACTCCAAATAGGCATATTAATTGGAAACCAAAGTAGGGAGTACCTGACTTTGGGTCTAAGGAAGGGCATCACCCAACCTTAGGTCTACAGGATGCTGATAGAAGACTTACTCCTAGTAGACGGATCAACTGGAAACCAAAGTAGGGAATACCTAGCTTTGGGTCTAAGGAAGGGCATCACCCAACCTTAGGCCTATAGGATGCTGATAGAAGACTTACTCCTAATAGGCAGATCAATAGCAAAATCAGCAAATCGGACTTTTTTGGGGTCCCCGGACATGTTTTTCGACGTTCCGGACTCAATTTTGACACTTTCGGAGCTCATCGAGGCCTCCTTGACTTGGTTTGTTCAAAATTTCAACTTATGGAACGTAATTTTTGCTATTCGGCCAACGCAAAATGCCGACACTTATATTTTCGGACTCCTGGGGCTTCGACGTCCGAAAATAGGGGGGCAACTGATACGTCATCACAAAATTAGCTTGATTGGGCACGAATCTCGAAGCAAAAGCTAGTTGGAAACTTCAAAAATTAAATCCGGGAGTATATGAACTCCGATTTCAGCGAGCTTACAGTCAAACTGAGCGTCTCGGAAATACGAACCCAACGACACCAAGATCGACCCAATACGAGCCCAAATGAGTCTGAATCAAGGGCTCAAAGTGCTGTTGGAAGGTTCAAACAGCAATTTGAGTTACCAAACGGACTTCGATTTTGACGAGCTTATACTCGAATCGAAGGGCTCGACGAGTCAAATCCAACGAGCCCAAGATCACAGAATTTCGACATCACTAAGGCCTCCAAATGGCTAACGAACGGTGCACGGTCATAGGATTAAATATCGGCCGTCCATTTGACCACTCCCTATTCGCCCCTGATCTCACGCCTATTTACGGGCCATGCCACTCCAGAAAATCTATAAATAGAGCCCTCATTCTTCACAAGAAAGGATCTAAGCAAGAGAGAGAAGAAGAGAAGAGAAGGAAGGAGTTCCTCCTCGACAGCCGCCGGACCACCGCTGGACCACCGCAGAACCTCGCCGGACCACCGCCGGACCACCGCAGGAATCTCGTCGGACCACCGCAGGAATCTCGTTGGACCACCACAAAACCTCGCCGGACCACCGCCTTAAGACCCGACGTTCATCCCCGACGTCCTGCCAAAGACCCGACGTCTTGTTCAAGGCCCGACACTCAGTCCCTACATCCTGCCAAAGACCCGACGTCTTGTTCAAGGCCTGACACTCAGTCCCTACTTCCTGCCAAAGACCCGACGTCTTGTTCAAGGCCCGACGTTAAGTCCCGACGTCCTGCTGAAGACCCGACGTCCTGTTTAAGACCTGACGTCCTGCTTAAGACCCGACGTCCTACTCAAGGCTAGACCATCAACATCCGATCTTCCAAGTGACACTGGGACTAACACCTGACTCCTTATCTCCTACCGCCTACGGTCCTTCAGGCCTTCATCGCCTACTACGGTCCGTCCGACCTCCATCGCCAGACAACGGTCTTTCAGACCCCAGTCTCCTACTGCCTACGGTCCTTCAGGCCTTCATCGCCTACTACGGTCCGTCCGACCTCCATCACCAGACAACGGTCTTTCAGACCCCAGTCTCCTACTGCCTACGGTCCTTCAGGCCTTCGTCGCCTACTATGGTCCTTCCGACCTCCATCAACAGACAACGGTCTTTCTGACCCCGGTCTCCTGCCGACCACGGTCTCCTACCGACTACGGTCCTTCAGGCCAAACAAACCTGTATATGTAACTCCTACCATGTAATGCAATCTATATGATGTACATTTGCTACATCAATCCAAGGCCTTCTCCTAAGGAAGGGCCTCATTTGTAATCGACTACAAATACTAGTGGATTCATTCAAACTGGGCCAGGCCCCGTGGTTTTTCCCCCTTTTCAGGGGTTTTCCACGTAAAAACTCTGGTGTCTCTTATGAATGCTACACCCTCTCACTTATCTGCTTGTGTGCTGGATCTTCGTACAATGCTAAGACGTTAAACTAAATATTTCTCTACCGCCGCGAATATTCCAGGACGCAACAAGAATCTTAAGATTGACCTCTATAATTCAAATTTAAATTCAACTCCCTCTTTAGTCTTAAAAATAAAGAAGTAATTATAAAAAAAATCATCATCAATATTGATACCTTGTGGCGATGACGGATTTAGGGTTTGGATGTAGATTCGTGCAAAAGGAAGATGGATACATTTGCAAAGTCCAAGCTCCCTTTTATCAAATTTGAATACTATAGCAAAATAGTGAGAGTTGTAAGTTAGGATGCGACATTTTGGATGAAGAAGCATGCAGAAGAAAGAAAGAAGGATACCTTCTGAATGGGAAATAACAGATGAAGAAGAACAAAAAGGAAATGTGACTTCGGATGCGACATGAAGGATCATCATCGAATGAGGCAATGCATAGGGAACATCATCGAAAGAGCCGAGCAAAGGGTGCGAAGAAGAATGTCCAGAAGGAAGATGGTGGCTGCGAAGAAGAATATCGAGAAGGTTGTCATCAAACAAGGTGATGTATGGAGAACAAACGTCGCCGAAGGAGTTGAGTGACGGGTGCGAAGGAGTTGAGTGACGGGTGCGAAGGAGTTGAGTGACGGGTGCGAAGAAGAACGATCAGAAGGAAGATGATAGCGGTTAAGAAGAATGGAGAGGAAGTCGTCATCGAACGAGGCGATGCAGAGAGTATGAAAGTCGCCGAAGGAGCTGAGTGAAGTGGTGTTCCAGAACAAAACTAACAAATGAGAAAAATGCCCAGTCAATCGGTTTAGATAAGGTTATTTGCATCAGATTTGTGGTGGTAATTCCGCCAAAAATTTTTCCCAACTCCATTGAAAAAATAAAAAATAATGAATACTTCCATTGCAAATTTGTCGTAAGTTTCGAGAAAAAAATATCTGTTGTGAAGGCCGTCGCAAATTGACAACTCTCTTGTAGCGGGCGAAGACAGACGATCACAAGAACATAAGCTAGAAGGCTGGAGGCCTTGGTTGTGCGGGACGAAGTCACGTTGGTCACATGTGTGGGTGCGGATGTGCCGCAAGTGCGCTTGAGCGGGCTGAACGCAGGTGTAAGTCAAGCCACTAAGGGCAATATGCAGTTCACAGGACTATCGTGAGCAGATGTGCATGATGATCTTACATACATGCGTGTAGGCACGGGGTTCAGAGCGGAGGCTAGAGTTGGGCTATGAGGTTGGTCCAGGTGTAGTTCATGCAAGATCTGATGTGGACATTCAAGCCCTAAAATGCAAGCGAATGCAGGAGATCAAGTTGAGGATCTTGGTTATGCATATCGATAGATTATTCGTGAACAAGAGTTTGGGAAGCAAAGGGTCTGCTATAGGTGGGAGCAGGATCATTTGGATTTGGTGTGTCGGAGAAGTGGAGACAAAAATAAGATAAAGAACATCACAAAGACAAGCTGGTCGTGGAATCAGGATCTGACGGGTGGCTTGTGTGAAGTCGCGAGTTGGAGCACAAGGGATGGGCCTGTGGATCATGGGAGGAACAACAATAGGTAGCGTGTGTTAGTTAGAACACGTAGGATCGCGAGCATAAGTTGTGGATCATAATACACAGTTGAGGTCAAGTGCAAGCTGGATTTGACTCGATTCGATAAGTTTGCTCGTGGAGTTAGTGTAGGGAGCAAGAAGGTGCAAATTCTTGTGAACATGTGGTTCTTTTATATTTATTGTAAAATTTGGATCAATATGAAGATTATTATGAATTGATCCAGTTTTAGATTATTTTGTTCCAGCATGACATCACACTAGTTTTTAAGCACATATATATAGACATTGCAGGTTGCTATAATAATGACCCTATAAGCCCATTGAATAAAGGATTCCTATAGCTCCTCTCTCTCTCACTTCTCTCCCCCTCTCTCTCTCTTCCAAAAAGCTCAAGGTGCTTCTTCTTCCTCACTCAAGAATTTATAACAAAGAACTATAGTAAATGAAATTTATACATTATGAACATTGTAGCCAGCACATGAAATCTAGGAGATTATGAAGATCATTACTTCCTACGTGCAAAAATGCTTATCTGTAGCCCCTTCTTATTAGGCTGTCCTATGATATTCTCAATTTTTAAAATTCAAAAAGTTAGCATGCCTCTCTGCGCTCTGACAAGTAATAGATTAATGGACTATCCAATTGATTGCCAAGTTTTTTAATGGGTTATTACTTGGTTAACAAATTTTTATATGGCACATTACATCTAAGCTATGCTTCCATTGGAATCCAAAGTTTCGATATCCTTAATTTTTACTCAATAATCTGTCCTCTGAACTCGGTTAGGATTTTTTTTTTTCATATAATAACTGGTAGGATATCATATCATTCAAAACTAAACTTAAGAGCAGGTTTGGTTCTCTTACTTGCCACTGAAGAAAAGAATTAGAATCCTTCCTGATTTTATTGGTTTAGAAGCATCTGAAGCCTTATGGAACATATTCTTAACGTTGTTCTCCTCACATCTTTTGACATGTTTGGTGGGGGCTGCAAATTCTGTCATTTCACCATTGAAAATAGTTAATTAATTACACACATTCCATCCAACTCTCATAAGGAAATCTAAGTTTTTTTAATTAAAATTTGAAGGCATGTAGAAACTATTCCTTGATAAATATAGAGTAAATTTTGACTGTAAAGGACTAAAGCCATATCTGATTTTTCTTTTCATCTCAGGATTTATGTATTTTTAATTATGAATGTCTACAAATCTCATTGTATTGTGAGGACATTATTCTAAAACTTTAGATATTTTGTTTAAAAAAGGTGATCACAAATCATTTGTTGTTTTGAAACTTTCTCAAATCCAAAACAAAATTTTAAGAAATAAAGTATCAGATAGACACTTAAAATAAAATTATGCAAGTACATTATGATAAATTTTATATATTTTTGTTAGAGAATATGATTAGTTTTATATCATCAAAAAGGGAGGTTACATAGTCCTTAAAAAGAATCAACAGCTCTCTACTAATCAAAGAGCTACAATAGGGTCCATGATTCCTCATATAGAATTACAAAAATAAAACAATAAATTTTCAAAGGAATCAGCTCAAGATAGAAAACGATCAACAATAGACAACCACAACATGAAGCATAATCCTCCTGAAAATGACATAGAAATCCAAATAACCATTGACCTTAACCAACAAATCGAAGAGGGCCACAAACTTGCCATGAGCATAGACAACACGAAATGATAATCAAAGAAAAATCCTTCCGGCAATCCAGCACTAGAATATGGAGAATTAGATCTAAATGGTGCTAGCATGAAACCTCAAACATCCAGAAAAGAGATAAGTAGAGTTCTTTTAAATTTTCTGAGAGGACAAAATGTGTTTTCGATCCATTTTGGTTAAGTGTCTTTTTTTATTTTAAGTATTTTGATCTTGTAGTTTCTATTTTTTATTTCTTATTCTGACAAATAACCATTTTTTTATTTTTTTTTAGGATGATGAGTATTAAAATACAAATGTTAATAAATTTACAGGCGCGTTCGAATTTGTAATTAAAAAAATCAACCATTTGATCATATATATATATATATATATATATATATATATATATATATATATATATATATATATATATATATATATATATATATATAATATATATATATATATATATATATTGGTTAAAATTCATAGAGGGGCCTACACGTTAATATCAAAAAAAGCTTACAAGGTCCTTAATAGGAGCCTCCAGTTTGCTAATGCTCATAAGAGCTACAAAAAAGTAAATAAAAAAACCTAAAAGTCGGTGGTTCCTAATCCTAACAATTATAAAATAACCTAGTAACATGCTAGGGCTGTAAGATATCAGCACCCGAAAAAGGAGTTGAGAAATTAAAGCAATAATCACACAACTTCTGCAAAACTCAAAAACAAACCTTCAAAATCTCTGAGCTTTCAACCTCCAATGCTTCCAATCAGGATGAAGAGATCCAGAAATCAGACTCGACACCTGCAAAAAAGAGAACCTCCAAAAAAGCAAAGTAATACTAAACTTGTCATGCCAATGATAATTACGAAATACATCACATGAAGAACCAGACGGATATGTCCATGCCTTTCTTATAAACCCCATTAATAAGACTGGAATGTTGAGAGGCAGAAACCTCACAGATCCATCTGAAAACAGATCTGAGCTTGCAATTACAAGTAAAGCAGTGCATAATAACCGACAACCACTTATACCAGAAAAACCCATGCTTGTTCCCAACAACCCAAATACAAACCATAAAAAGCTCCCATAAACTCCCTTGGACAAACACAGCAAACGAAAAACAACTCTGCCACAATTTAAGGAAAAAAGGGATGATCAGGACAATCCACATATCAGCCATACCAACCGCCCAGCAAACCCACGTAATGATAACCATGTCAAGCATAGAAAAGAAAATACCATAAAAACACCACTTAATGGTGTCTAATATAGGGTAAGCCACCACGGTGCAAATTAACCAAGCCTTTAAGAACAATAGGAATATCATTATCATTAAAATCACATAAACTAGGATAGGTGCAGTCCATTTTGGCCAACCATCAGTGCACCCATTACCCTCACGGAAAATGTGAGAGATCTTATAATTAATGCTGGAAAAGGTCTTGCTTCAACTGCCTAACTAGATAAAAGTTCTCAGCATTAAACAAATAAGAACTGTTAAGATAGTGTAAAATGAGCATAGCGTCAACCTCAATCCAAACCTTGTTAAAACCTAACTTAAGACATATATTGATCCCATAACTGAGACCATGTAACTCAACAATAAAAGTAGAATTACAAGAAAAAGGACAAGCAAATCATTTAATCACTTTTCCATAGTGATTCCTCAGAATACCACCACACCCAGCCACCTTCCCATTGTAAGAACCATCAGTGTTAAGCTTGATCCAATCAGGATTCGGTTTGAGCCAAGTAATAATCATATCCTTCCTATCTTTATAAGTGAGAAGCCACCTTGTAATAGCCTTTAAAATTCTCAGGTTTAATGATATTAGACACATAAAACATTCTAGTTTTATCACAAATAAAAAGGATGATATGAGTGGCATTCATCTTGGTCCCATCATGCTTAACTTCATTTCTACCCTTCCAAAGGTACCAAATAATGGTCGTGGTAAGACTATTCCTAATATGGCCTTTAGAATTAACAAACCAACACTTAAAAATGTCAATAATGCTCCTGAAATCATGATTGAAATTGAAATTAAAAAGATCTTCAAAATGAATCCAAACTCTAACCGCAATTGACCCGTTGGTCAATACATGGTTAAGGGTTTCAATATGCTGGCAACAATAACACTTAGAAACAATATGAAAGCCTTTTTTCTTGAGATTACTATCAACAGGCATATAATTATAAATCACTCTCCAAGTAAGAGTAGCAAAAGAACTAGGTATGGAGTTATGCCAAATAACAGAAAAAAGGGGTTATGAGATCTATTCTCTTTAATAGAATACCACGCTTCCTTGAAAGCAAATTGACCATTATGAGACTTAGTAAAAAGAATGCAATCATCTTTATCACTTTGTAAAGGAGTATTAATAATGATATTAATGATAAAATCAGGAATAATCTCCTTCAACAAATCAATATTCCAAACCCCATTACTAAAGAAATTTTTAACTAATAAAGTAGAAATAGATCTAGTGTTAAGCAAATTGTTGATTGAATAATTGCCCAGCCATTGATCTTGCCAAAAAAACACATCACCAGTGCCAATACCCTATTGAATGAACTCTTCCATCTCCCCCTTGATGTTACAAAGCCTCTTCCAAATGGAGGAGTCACCCTTTTTTGGGCTACAAACTGTGGGATGGTTAAACCCACAATACTTACTATGTAAAAACTTCGCCCATAAACTATTTTTAGATCTAAAGTTAAACCAAAGTTTATAAGCAAAAGCTTTACTCATATCCGCCAAATTTTTACAACCCATCCTCCCTTCCTTCAAGGAACCGCAACATTTCTTCCAAGATGCCCAATGAATAACACCTTTACCATTACTAGAGCCCTAAAAAAATTTGTTCAACATCTTTTCAAACTTATTACACATAGAAATATTAGGATTTAAAGTGTGAAATAGATAAATAGGCAAAGCAGAAAGCACAATTTTAATTAAAACAAGCCTCCCACCATAGGAAAGAAAGTTGAAAGCCCAATTATTAAGCTTTTTGCCCAACATTAAAGTGATACCATAAAAAAGATTGGACTTTCTCTTGCCTTTATAAATAGGAGTACCTAGATAAGTGATAGGCAAATTTAAGTGAGAAATGTCAAATTTATCATGAATTCTTGCAATACGTTGGGAACTTATCAACTTACTAGTAATGAAGCCACTTTTACTATTGTTAATTGTGGGTCTCCGAAAGGATTCCGCTCGTGTGGTTCGAATGCAAAGGGTACGATCACACTATCCCGTAGGACAAAGTGGTCGCAGACCTTTACAATCGACACAAGCAGGCCGATGGAAGAGCAGATGGAGTTATATATACGATTAGCCATGGAGGATGGCGGTTTTCACTTATCAGCCTCGATGGATAATAATATATATAACCCTAAATTCACGAGATTTCCCCTATTCGATACATCAGCATCGAATAGGGTTTATTTGATTGTGGGGATCGGTTTCCTACGGGCGCAAGCCCCCGTAGTTAATTACATCCTAAGCCTTGACTTAGGAAAACTCTCGATTAAGGATGTTAGATTATCTTCTCTAAATGGGTTTAGTGCAAAGGGGTTTCTAGGCTTTCCTAATCAAAGGGAAAGAAAGTCCCAACTTGGCTCAATCAATCACACAAGGTTCAGTCAACATCCGGCCGGCTTGAAGAAGAGAAAACTGGAGAAAAAGAAAGAGACGAAGCATTCTAACATGCATGAGAGAAAGAAGGAGGTGGCGTCATCTATGTGACGCAGATGGGTAGGATTTATAGTCTCCGAAAGAATGGAAAACTCACCCACCATTAAGGTGTGTAATGGTATACCTGTACCACTCACCTTTAGACCCTAAGTCTATAAAAGATGTAGTGTCGTACACACGACACTAGCATCTACGACCTAGCTAATGCAATCTGGACTTATCCCTTGCCTGAAAAAGGAAGCCAGCTAAAATCCTAAGCACAACCAATCGTCCTACATGTATGCAAGATAAGAAGGTTCTATCCTAAGGAAACAAGGATTTGAAACTCGGTAATATGCAAATGAGTAAATCTAGCGTTGTATGATGCATGAAACAAATGCATGAGTAAGAAAGATCCTTAGGTCCACTAATGCAATGTATGTATGTAAAGTGCGTAGTGGAGAAAAGTGTGTAAGAACGTATGCATGACATCCAGAGTACAGAAAAAATAAATAAACACACCCTAAGGGTATCCTTCAGGCAAGATACCCGCACAGAAAATCATCATAATCATGCCCACTTCGTGTGGGAAAACAGCGATGCCCAATGGCATAAATAGGTGGCCTACTCGACAGGCCTAAATGACCCTAATGGTCTCTAAGGCTCACAAAAAAAAGGGGAAGGGGGTATCGCACCCAAAACCGGAGAAGGCAAAAATCCTAGCAGAAAAACAACGATGCCCACTTCGTGTGGGAAAATAACGATGCCAACCGGCATAATAGGTGGCCAACTCTACAGGCCTAAATGACCCTAATGGTCTCTAGGGCTCACAAAAGGGGGAAAGCTTTGACCTATAGGGCCAAAGCTTCGTCAGTGCACTAACCTATGGCTGACTACCTAAACATACTTGAATATCTATCAACAATATGTGTGTGGAGTGTAGCAGTTCCGATATGTAATTAAGAGTTTAAGTTGCAGAAGTCATACCTGACCGTGGCGCAGCCACTTAATAGCTCCAAGCAAGTAAATGATTCATTGATCCCTGATCGTGCAAGACCCGATGTACCTGCTGTGGCGCTGCCACTTAAAAGCTTATAAGCAATTGACGCCGCTTGATCATTGACAATGCAACACCGGATGTACCTCGCAAAGTAAGATAAAAGAAAATATATATATAAGCGTAGATGCCGTTCAGAAAAGAAATGCAAGTAAGAAAATATAACTGACAAAAAAAAATGTAAGAATTGCATTTATAGAACATGTATAGGTAGTAAATGCTGAATAACAAAAGAAAATGTAAGCCTAACCTAGGACTAGAAGTAGTGTCCTAATCAAACTGGTCTAAGGTGTGTGTAGGCTTTGGAGTTTTTGATAGATCCTATGTAGGGTAATTTAGTTGAAATTATTTGCATTTAATTTGTTAAAGGCCAAAAGGAGGTTTTGATTGAAGTTCAAATATTAATATTTTAGGATTGATTTTAGAGATTTTTATTTTAGTATTTGATTGATTACCACCTTTGCTTCACACCGAGGCCGTGAGGTTTATTTCACCCTCCTTGGGGCTAACTTAATAGCCTCGTAGGCCTGGGTTACCCAGTGGCAAACAATTTTGGTTGAATTATTAAGTTGGTTATAAATTAGAAAAGAAAGGTAGATTAGGCAATTTATTATCACTTAAGGTTTGATTTAAGCCAGTTAAGAAATTAATTTTAAATTTTAACACCCCATTGGATCCATTCGTGGCGTTGTGCCACCAGGCTCGAGGAACCAGGCCTCCTTAGGACACTTAGCCCCGCAGCCCGGAGTAGTCCATCCAATAAACTTCACTTCTGGAGTGGTTGTTATGTATTAAGGGATTTGTTTATTGATTTTAAAGGATTACTCTATGTTTGATCTTTAAGAGTATTTTAATCCTAATGAATTTCATTTATAATCTAATCTCTTAAGGAAATCTACATCTTTTAGATTTTAGATTGGTTAAGAGTTAATTATAAGATTAGTTAGAATTGGTTTAGGTTTATGTCTTAGGTTTATAGTTTAATGATTACGAATATTAACAATAACTTGATTGAGAATTAAACATTTTAACACATTTTAAGAATTAGGTTATAAAGGGTTGGTTGATTATTAATGAATTAAGGAAACTAAAACCTAGGAAGACGTGGCACTAAGTTTAGTTTTGATGTCTCTACCCTACAGGGAGCATGCACCCTAAGTCTAAGTTATCTAAGACTCGGTCCTTAATTTTTGTCCTTAGATGTCACTAATGTTGTAGGGTCAAAAGGAGGTTTTATTTTCTAACCCTTAGGACTTTCGCACATATGTCACTAGGCTTAGAGAATCTATAGCAAATCAGTAGAATGAAAAAGAATGAAGATTACAAATAAAAGGGATGTAGGCATTGTTGTTTTGGACACACTTCGTAGAAGTCAAGTGCATCCTATAATATCAACAATGCCCTTTAATGTCCCCACAATCCAAATGAGGCACTTGATATATTTGGGACCTCTACCTACCACACACTTTAAACAAAGCCTACAACAACTAAGGGAAACAAATTCTCTTTGATTTTATATTCATCCAAAAATTCTTTTCATCTTTAGGAGCTAATACTAAAGGGAGAAAATCCAAATGAGCAAGGACTAATCAAAGAAACTACAAAAAGACACTAAAGACCTTCCAACCCAAAGCTCTCTAAAGCCTCAAACCCAAATTTCATCCTTTAGAAACTAACGTGATTCAATAGGAAATCAATTCATGCACTAATCATTAACTTGTTCTAAGAAAAGCTACTAAGGGATTCTTCTATACTAAGCAAACCCCCGAATTAGGAGTCTCAAACTACTCAATGAAAATTTCTAAACAAAATACTACACAAAATCCTACAAAAGTCATCTACCAAAATCATCTCTTTCAACACAAAATTCTACCCAAAACGACCCATAATCAAGTGCCCCTCCTCTCATTTGGAGTGGGGTAGAAAACCATAAAGCTTTCCAACAAGAAAGTTGTATAAAACCTCTCGTTGTAAAGCCTTCACGAAATTCGTCGCATAAAATCCTTCAAAACAAATCTAAAACAACTAATAAATTATTCCGACCGAAGCAAAATAAGACCCCTTCCAATCAAAAGCAACTTCCCCAAATTTGCAACACAAAGCGACTCGTGAGAAGACTTCAATAAAAGCAAAGAGAAATATTTCATAAAGCTCTTTAAATATAAAACAACTCATAAGACTCTCCAAAACACTTCAAACATGCATCTTTTTAAGTGACAAATAAAAAAAACTTCATTTTCACACATGTCATAAAAGAAATACTCCAAATCATCGCGTAAAATCTTTTACTATAAAAGGTCATATGTGTAGAAAAAGATGCTTTTGAATGTTGCAAACATAATTGTAAGACATATACTAAGTCATGTTACATGCTTCTACTAAAGCCATCACAAAACAATTATATGCCACACATAAACTCCCCTCATAAGGGACATCGATACATATGATTAAACTTTGCAAAAGCTCCAAATAAATCACAATACTTGGATAACATTCTCTATGTGAAATCTAGGAATTTCCATGATTCAATTTCAAAAAGGTGCATACAGAAACCACATATATTTGCACTTTTAACTAAAGGAATTCAATGCAACATGCTCTTTCTAAGGCCACAAGAAGAGCATAACGAATCAATGAAAGAAAAGGTATCAAGTCTCCTTTGATATCAACCCTTAACATAGGGATGAATGATCCTTCATGAAAAAAAAAGAATAACAGCTTATTAAGAATGAAACTCTATGCCACCTCAAATATTCCTTCTTTCTTATCTACTGAACAATCATGCCAAGACATTAAAACATAGGTACATATCCAAGGAATAAACTGGTTTAATCATGGCTTGCAAAGCATGAAACTATTTCTTGATGGTAAGCAACAATATTATTTCACAATTGAACTCATAAAGGAGGCTTCCAATCAAATATGAATGAGTGCAGTTATTCTATTCATTTTACCATAAACAACAATCAGAGAGGCAAACTAATCTCTATGCAATGACCCAATTTTGGAGACTAACTTGCAATGATAAATAAAGAAAAGTTATCTTCCATGATGTACTTAGATGTATAGAGAAAGAGTTTTGTTCCACATTTCTTTCACCAACAAAAGCTCACAAGATTTTAATGCCAATAGCATGATTACCTTGCTTGTAAACCCATAACACTTTCATGTAGTGAACATTTATGGAATAAAGTGTAAGAAACCTCCACATATCACATTAGCCATACTTTATAATGGCCATAAAAGAGAGGGCACAAACTCCAAAGCTATATGCAGACAACATTAATGTTCTCAATCTTATGATAGGGATTCTCAAGAGCCCCACCAAACAGGAGTCACTTTCATGCAGGTGTAAGATATGAAATCATTTGCTAGTATAAACCTTTCCAACAAACAGACTATTTTTTATTAGAATATTATAAACATATGAATCACAACTAGGAGACGAAGCACAAGGAAGCTCATTAGCATGACTGACAATCTCTACACCATATGACATTTTTTTTTTAATGAAACAGTTTACACAAGAAATCATGATAACAATCCTCATCAATAATCATTATGGTATGAAAATATCTTTTCAAGGCATAACATGTTCGTAACCACATAGGCCAAGTGAAATGTACGCATACTAATACGATAAAATTTTTCACAAGATTTATCATGTATTGAATCGAAGTATAACAAGTCTCCACTATCTTTGTATCTAAACATGTACCTCCTCCAAGAGGCATTATCGCAAATGGTTTATATGCATACCTTAGTGAATGGCAAAATAGCTCCATACAACCCAAACTTTATCGCAAAACACGTTCTATTCTCAATATTTCATCATTTCAGTAGAGTATGAACCAAATACAACTAGATCCAGTAGCCAATGTCTTTTCCAAATCATAAATCATCCAACGATTCAATAACCACCAATTAATAAACATGAGACTTTTCACCAATTAGTAAACCAGTGACATAACCAAGCTAAGGAACAAGGTTTTGTATGAGTGATACCCAAATAAAAGGCATAACAGAAGGAATACAACCTTTACAAAGTATTTAATCAAATGACTAGTATGCAAGGTTTAAGAAGTGATGTAAAATAATCTCTTTAAATGTATTGCCATGTCACACCTAAGACTTCTAAATCATGTGGTACAAAGCAAGTGCAAGACAATAAGCATATAATAAAAAGACTCCAATGACATTAGAATCTCCCAAACGAGTTCTCTTCTAAGTAACCGAAATCAACATGTATGTTGCTTACACATGTATCCTTAATAAACATAACCATGATTATCTTATATGCATATTTCGGCAATCAATAACATGACCTCTCATGATTTATGACAACCTAAACATGGGATTTTGAATAAACTTACCAGAACATGATCATGTCATTTTAATCCAACTTACTTAACACAATTTATATAAAAAGGAAAAGTCACCCAATGGAGATGAGTATTATAAAGCATATAGATTGTGTGATGTCGACTACAACAAGAGAGCAAAGTGGCTATCATTCATTCTCAACATAAATATTCATTCTTAGTCTCATATCTTCAAGGAATATAAATATCCATGAAGCATTGAGTTAAGAAAACAACCATCCAAACATTATTATTTTCTCATTAGCATTTTGTCAAACACTTGATATGCATTAATCGTAAGATCGCAGAAAACAAGCTATTATGAAAGTTTGATTTATACGCCTACTTGATTGAAACCTTCTAAATAATCCATAAAAGACCCTTTCATGATTAGTGTAACAATAACTTCAACAAAGAGATAAAGAAGATACATATGAACACACATAGATAATGAAACTTCGTTCTTCAAATTTTGCAAAGGATTTAAACACGATTACTCTTCTCATTCATTAACATGGAAGCAAATAGATGTAAGGAAAAGGGAAAGAAGATGAAGAAGAATGAAGAAGAAGGAAAGGGAAAGTATACTCACAGAGAGGAGCTCGGGTAGATCCAAGCGTCGGACAAGACGACGGGCTCGCTCTAGGAGAGGGAGATCGGCCTCCCTATTTCAGTCCGAATAGAGCAGAGACGGAGAGGGAGGGAGAGCTCGGTCGGGGTCTTCTACACACGGGAGAAGAAGAAGAAGAAGAGGAGCTACTTGCAATGGAGCCGGCGGTTAGGGCTAGGACCGACTCCTGTTCGGGCATGCAAGGAGCGATGGGAGCAGGGGGAAGTCGCGACCCGGGCTGCTTTGGATGGGAGCTCGTCGGCCTCGTTGGGTGCGCGAATGAAAGGACGCGAGCAGGGAGGGAGTTCCGCCTCCTTGCTTCTGACCTGGGCCGTGGCTTGCGAATGAAGGCCGACGTCGGGACAGCAAGCACCGTCGGGCTCGGTCTTAGAGTCCGGAACCGAGAGCTGAAGGTGGAAGGGAGATTTCGATCCCCTCCTTGGGACCGATTCGGCAAGAGGAAATAAGGAGAACCAACCAGTCGTGGGAGACGGGCTGTGCGAAATCCAGAAAGAGAGAGAGTCGGAAGGGGAGAAGGGGGTTTTGGAACCGAGAGAGTGAGGGAGAGCCCGGGGAAGCGGGTTTCGCCTGAGACTGCTTCCGAACGAGAACTAGAGAGATCAGGCGTCCGTTAGGGAAAGACCGTCCGAGAAGGACTTCTCCTCCGTCTGCCAATGGAAGAACCCTAGAGAGCCCCCCACGTGAATCCGGAATCATGCCACTGAATACTGCCGCAACGGTCGAATACAGATTTTGGGGGAAATAGGAGTCTTTCGATGCGACTACCAGATTTAGGAGATGATTCAAATTAAGCCAAAAGTAGATTGGAATTTATTTAGGATTAATTTGGGTTGATTTGAGTTGGGTTTGGATGCAAACTTGGCTCAAATCGGCTCGATTTAAAATCAGACTAAGTTCGATCGATTTGATCAAACCAAATTGAACTCAAATTGAAATCAATTCGGGTTAAATCGAGCTCATCGCAGTCAAAATAAATTATTCGGGCTTGATCGAACAGAGTCGAGTTAAATTTGACTCAATTCGGATCGACTCGAGTTCGAATCGGGCTCGACAAGGTCTAATCGAATCAACCGAAGGTGCTCGAGAATATTTGAGCGAAAATCGAGGTCAACAAACGGACCCCCAACAGGTGCGGCGAACAACAAGTGAACCGTACGTGTTGGCGTTGACCTCCCTATCACTAGGAAGATACAACCTTAAGGTCAACCAACAAGACAAGATCAATCATGAGAGAGTCAGAGAAAGCAGCTCAACTATCTGCCCAACCAAAGTGGCAGAATAGGAGAAAGAGATCTCAAGCTCACATGAGAAGAATTGAAACAAGCTCACAAAGAACCAGATGGAATTCAACGATCATCCAAAGCACATGTTTAATATGATGCGAGGAGAAGGGAATTCAACAATCATCTGAAAATCATATCAAATATAAAAGTGATAATCAAAGGAGAACAATAAGGATGAAGAATCAATGGTAAAGAAATCATCTATCTGCCTGACCACATCGCAACGGTAGAGTAGAAGCAGGGATTCCATGCTCGCAAGAATATGAAACAAGATAATATCAAAAAGAGCTAAGGTGAACACAAAAGTCCACAAGAAACACTCGACTATCACTGACGCATATGCCAGAGTGATAAGAAGAGGAAAAGAGAACACCCTCGCTCGGCCATGGCCCCGAAATAGCGAGGTCCCTACCCGACCATAGGTCTGTCGGTAGAAGAACAGTCACCCGACCATAGGTCCGCCGGTGAAGAGGAAAAGAAACATCCTCGCTCGGCCACAGGCCCCGAAATAGCGAGGTCCCTACCCGACCATAAGTCTGTCAGTAGAAGAACGGTCACCCGACCATAGGTCCGTCAGTGAGAAAGAAAGCACACTCGCTCGGCCATAGGCCCCGAAACAGCGAGGTTCCTACCCGACCATAGGTCTGTCGGTAGAAGAACAGTCACCCGACCATAGGTCTGTCGGTGAAGAAAGAGAGCACACTCGCTCGGCCATAAGCCCCGAAACAGCGAGGTTCCTACCCGACCATAGGTCTGTCGGTAGAGGAACAGTCACCCGACCATAGGTCTGTCGGTGAAGAAAGAGAGCACACTCGCTCGGCCATAGGCCCCGAAACAGCGAGGTTCCTACCCGACCATAGGTCTGTCGGTAGAGGAACAGTCACCCGACCATAGGTCTGTCGGTGAAGAAAGAGAGCACACTCGCTCGGCCATAGGCCCCGAAACAGCGAGGTTCCTACCCGACCATAGGTCTGTCGGTAGAGGAACAGTCACCCGACCATAGGTCTGTCGGTGAAGAAAGAGAGCACACTCGCTCGGCCATAGGCCCCGAAACAGCGAGGTTCCTACCCGACCATAGGTCTGTCGGTAAGATAAAGCGAAAGCTCAACAACCCCCTAACAGGTAAAAAAAGGAAACAGGGGGAATGAAGAGATGGTGAAGTATACCCCCCAGGGACTCTGTCGGGTAGCCAACCAAAAGCCCGATGTCCACCCGACCATAGGTCTGTTGATGGGACAAAGCGGGAAGCTCAACATCTATCCGGCCATAGGTCTGTCGATAGGATGAAGAGAAAAGATCCACCTTTGCTCGGCCATAGGCTCCGAAACAGCAAAGTCTCTACCCGACCATAGGTCTGTCGGTAGAATAAAGGTAAACTCAACAATCACCGGACCGTAGGTCTGTCGGTGAAGGGAAAGAAAGGAAACTCCTCCGCTCGGCTATAGGCCCCGAAACAGCGAAGTCCCTACCCGACCATAGGTTTTGTCGGTAGGAGAACAGTCACCCGACCATAGGTCTGTCGGTGAAGAGGAAAAGAAACAGTCTCGCTCGGCCATAGGCCCCGAAACAGCGAGGTTTCTACCCGACCATAGGTCTGTCGGTAGAAGAACAGTCACCCGACCATAGGTCTGCCGGTGAAAAGGAAAAGAAACACCCTCGCTCGGCCATAGGCCCCGAAACAGCAAGGTCCCTACCCGACCATAGGTCTGTCGATAGAGGAACAGTCACCCGACCATAGGTCCGTCGGTGAAAAGGTGAAGAAACTTCCTTGCTCGGCCATAGGCCCCGAAACAGCAAGGTCCCTACCCGACCATAGGTCTGTCGGTAGAGGAACAGTCACTCGACCATAGGTCTGTCGGTGAAGAGGAAAGCACCCTCGCTCGGCCATAGGCCCCGAAACAGCAAGGTTCCTACCCGACCATAGGTCTGTCGGTAAGATAAAGCGAAAACTCAACAACCCCCTAACAGGTAAAAAGGAAACAGGGGGAATGAAGAGGTGGTGAAGTGTACCCCCCAGGGACTCTGTCGGGTAACCAACCAAAAGCCCGATGTCCACCCGACCATAAGTCTGTCGATGGGACAAAACGGGAAGCTCAACATCTATCCGGCCATGGGTCTGGCGATAGAATGAAGAGGAAAGATCCACCTTTGCTCGGCCATAGGCCCCGAAACAGCAAAGTCTCTACCCGACCATAGGTCTGTCGGCAGAATAAAGGTAAGCTCAACAATCACCCGACCATAGGTCCGTCGGTGAAGGGAAAGAAAGGAAACACCTCCGCTCGGCCATAGGCCCCGAAACAGCGAAGTCTCTACCCGACCATAGATCTGTCAGTAGAACAAAGTGAAAACTCAACAATCCCACAACGCACACGAGCGTGGCGAAGTGAGAAAAATAGAGAGGTAAGTAATTCATCATCTAAGAAATCTTAGTCTTATATCTTAGTTACCACATGGTAGAGGACAAATCGTCGTGGCCATGAGTAACCAAAATACAAGTAAAATCTCTTTAGGTAAAATGAAATCATATATAACATGGAGTAATCAGCTGATGTATATCTCTCTAAAAAGAGGAACATACAAACAATCGAGTAGAAAGGATAATATCGTATTAAGAAAAGAGTGACAAAAGTGGCGAGGGGACACACTTGCCACTAAAAACAACAATCATATCAAAGATCATGATTACCAAAGGAACACTCAACTACCACCTGGCGCAGCTGCCAAGGCGATAAGGAGAGGATAAGAAACACTCTACTATCACCTGGCACAGCTATCGAGGCGATAAGAAGAGGATAAGAAACATTCTACTGCTGCCCAGGGCATCGGCCGGGGCGATAAGAAGAGAAGTGCACTCTACTATCACTGGCGTATATGCCAAAGTGATAGAAAGAGGAAAAGTACACTCTACTATCGTCCGGCGCATCTGCCGTGGCGATAGGAAGAGTAAAGGAGCTCAACAACCACCCAACGCTCATGTGCGTGGTGCTGTGAGAAAGGCAAAGCAGCAAGTAATTCATTATCTAAGAAACCTCAAGCTCATATTTTAGTAACCATATGGTAGAGGACAAATCGTCGTGGCCATGAGTAATTAAAATACAAGTAGAATTCCTTAGATAAAATGAAATCATATACAACATGAAATAACCGACTGATGTATATCTCTCTAAACAAGGAGGAATATACAAACAGCTGAATGAAAATAATAGTCGCATGCTAAAGAAGGTATAATAGAAGTGGCGAAGGGACACACTTGCCACTAAGAATCATAATCATGTCAAAGCCAATGATTACAAAAGGAACCACAGTGGTAGCACCCATACTAATTGATGGGACCCTGTGAGAAGTGCAAGAAACATTTATGCATCTAGAGAGATTGCACTTGCAGCTAAGGACAAAACCTCCATGAGAAATTATGTCACTAAAGGAAGAAATGGATTGACTTTCTACTAGAAGATCAAAATCCATTGAGAAAGGATGTTAACATCTTAAAGCAAGATGTACCACATCATGGGTGGGGAAAAATCACACCCTCTAAAAGAAAAGTTATAGTAAGAGAATTGAATATCATGTCATCTCCTAAGCAATCATAAAGAAGCCTTGAGGGAGATAATTTTGGAGGGACTTTGGGCTCTTGGAATGTAGAACCGGGTTCCTCTTGTGATAAGGGCAACCGATTCTACTCAATTAAGAATTTCCCTCTCTTTTAAAATCATTTTTTTTTTTACATTATGTTCACAGATATAGATCAAGTATACTGGAACATAAAGAGAGGAAAATTATTGGCTTTGATAACCCAGGCCATATTCAACTCATGAATGAAACTGGGGAGAGAAAAAAAATTATCTACAGGATCTATAAAGGAATAAGACATTGGCTTTGATAACCCAGGCCACATTCAACTTGTATGAATGAAATTGGGAAGCACAGATGTTACAACAAAATTTATGGAGAAGTTCACATGATGATAATGGGTCAACATCACTACATTTGACTAATGTAGATCAAGGATGGACCTAGTATCACATTCCATAGAGGTTCGAATTAGTAGTTTTGGTATCCCAGACCACACTTGCATGTGGCAAGTGAAACTGGGAAAAGTCAACCCTCGAAGGGGACTGAAAAGAAGATTTCATGCTACAACACCAGAGCGATTGGTGAGCATGAGTGCAAGTACAAACACCCCTACGGCGTATCTACATACAACTACTAAGGATAATCTCATACTTTGCATGACGAACATCACGTGGTAGAGGACAAATCGTCGTGGCCACGGACTGCCGAAAAGTAAAAGAGATCCTTTGGAGTTATATCTATACAGAGGGATATGTACAAGTGACAAGGGAAGAACAACTATCGTATCACAACTGATAGGAGAAGGAAACTTATATAGGGATAATGGATCAACATTACCACACCTAACTAACACAAGTGGGCATGGACCCAGTATCACCTATAGAAAGTGGGTTGGGATTAGGGATATTGGATCTACCACACCACACCTAATTAACCTAGGTGGGTATAGACCCAGTATCACCTCTGAAAAATATATTTAAATTAGGGACATTGGATCAACATCACCACACCTGACTAACACAGGTGGGTATGGACCCAGTATCATCTATAGAAAGTGGATTTGAAATTATTGGTTTTGGTATCCCAGACCACGCTTAGGGTGACAAGCGAAACTGGGTAAAAGAACAACTCTCGAATCATGACTGATAGAAGAAAGAAATTTAAATAGGGATAGTGGATCAACATCTCCACACCTGACTAGCGTAGGTGGGCATGGACCCAGTATCACCTCTAGAAATGGGGGTTTGACTTATTGGTTTTGGTATCCCAGACCACGCTTTAGGTGACAAGCAAAACTGGGTAAAACAATCATTCTCAAAAGGAGGGATAAACCAAAGGTTTCATGTGCTAGCACCAATATGATTGGTTTGCACAAACATAAGGATAAATATCCTTACGACATCTTAGTGTATCCCCTTTAAGGATAGCCTTATACTCTTCAAAGCGAATATCGTGTGGTAGAGGACAAATCGTCGTGGCCACACAGACTGCTGAAAAGTAATAAGGATCCTTTCAAGGAATACGAATACAAAGGAATATTTATAGGAGGTAGAAAGGTTCGCTAGTCTATAGCGGACAACAAACACTAGTGGAAAGAGTATCAGAAGATTTTTTATGGGAATCCTCGACTCTAATTCCACACATCTGATGGGGAATAGGTTGCTTACTAGTAGTCTGACGTCGAAAGTCTCCTTCCTCATCTGAGCTACTATCAACAACTAATCCACCCTTAGGTATCAAGTACCTACGAAAGGTAGGAAGGTGTCGGGGTCTGCTCGACGATCTCAGGGTGAGAGAGCTGAGCAAACTCAGAAACCCGACAGGAAGAAGAGAATTTGAAAAGGTATGAAATAGCCTAAAAGGCTGGAAGGAAAGGGACCAAAGCTAGGGGAAAGCCTAGCCAAGAAGGGAACCTAACTAAGAAAAGGACCCTATCTAAGAGTAGGACGAACCTAATCTAAGGAGCACTAAACCCTGAGTGCACACAAGAAAAGATAATATAACATCCAAAGATGGAGAGAGAAACCTGTCCCACCGTGGTCGCCAGAAATCTGTGGGTCTCCGAAAGGATTCCGCTCGTGTGGTTCGAATGCAAAGGGTACGATCACACTATCCCGTAGGACAAAGTGGTCGCAGACCTTTACAATCGACACAAGCAGGCCGATGGAAGAGCAGATGGAGTTATATATACGATTAGCCATGGAGGATGGCGGTTTTCACTTATCAGCCTCGATGGATAATAATATATATAACCCTAAATTCACGAGATTTCCCCTATTCGATACATCAGCATCGAATAGGGTTTATTTGATTGTGGGGATCGGTTTCCTACGGGCGCAAGCCCCCGTAGTTAATTACATCCTAAGCCTTGACTTAGGAAAACTCTCGATTAAGGATGTTAGATTATCTTCTCTAAATGGGTTTAGTGCAAAGGGGTTTCTAGGCTTTCCTAATCAAAGGGAAAGAAAGTCCCAACTTGGCTCAATCAATCACACAAGGTTCAGTCAACATCCGGCCGGCTTGAAGAAGAGAAAACTGGAGAAAAAGAAAGAGACGAAGCATTCTAACATGCATGAGAGAAAGAAGGAGGTGGCGTCATCTATGTGACGCAGATGGGTAGGATTTATAGTCTCCGAAAGAATGGAAAACTCACCCACCATTAAGGTGTGTAATGGTATACCTGTACCACTCACCTTTAGACCCTAAGTCTATAAAAGATGTAGTGTCGTACACACGACACTAGCATCTACGACCTAGCTAATGCAATCTGGACTTATCCCTTGCCTGAAAAAAGAAGCCAGCTAAAATCCTAAGCACAACCAATCGTCCTACATGTATGCAAGATAAGAAGGTTCTATCCTAAGGAAACAAGGATTTGAAACTCGGTAATATGCAAATGAGTAAATCTAGCGTTGTATGATGCATGAAACAAATGCATGAGTAAGAAAGATCCTTAGGTCCACTAATGCAATGTATGTATGTAAAGTGCGTAGTGGAGAAAAGTGTGTAAGAACGTATGCATGACATCCAGAGTACAGAAAAAATAAATAAACACACCCTAAGGGTATCCTTCAGGCAAGATACCCGCACAGAAAATCATCATAATCATGCCCACTTCGTGTAGGAAAACAGCGATGCCCAATGGCATAAATAGGTGGCCTACTCGACAGGCCTAAATGACCCTAATGGTCTCTAAGGCTCACAAAAAAAAGGGGAAGGGGGTATCGCACCCAAAACCGGAGAAGGCCAAAATCCTAGCAGAAAAACAACGATGCCCACTTCGTGTGGGAAAATAACGATGCCAACCGGCATAATAGGTGGCCAACTCTACAGGCCTAAATGACCCTAATGGTCTCTAGGGCTCACAAAAGGGGGGAAAGCTTTGACCTATAGGGCCAAAGCTTCGTCAGTGCACTAACCTATGGCTGACTACCTAAACATACTTGAATATCTATCAACAATATGTGTGTGGAGTGTAGCAGTTCCGATATGTAATTAAGAGTTTAAGTTGCAGAAGTCATACCTGACCGTGGCGCAGCCACTTAATAGCTCCAAGCAAGTAAATGGTTCATTGATCCCTGATCGTGCAAGACCCGATGTACCTGCTGTGGCGCTGCCACTTAAAAGCTTATAAGCAATTGACGCCGCTTGATCATTGACAATGCAACACCGGATGTACCTCGCAAAGTAAGATAAAAGAAAATATATATATAAGCGTAGATGCCGTTCAGAAAAGAAATGCAAGTAAGAAAATATAACTGACAAAAAAAAATGTAAGAATTGCATTTATAGAACATGTATAGGTAGTAAATGCTGAATAACAAAAGAAAATGTAAGCCTAACCTAGGACTAGAAGTAGTGTCCTAATCAAACTGGTCTAAGGTGTGTGTAGGCTTTGGAGTTTTTGATAGATCCTATGTAGGGTAATTTAGTTGAAATTATTTGCATTTAATTTGTTAAAGGCCAAAAGGAGGTTTTGATTGAAGTTCAAATATTAATATTTTAGGATTGATTTTAGAGATTTTTATTTTAGTATTTGATTGATTACCACCTTTGCTTCACACCGAGGCCGTGAGGTTTATTTCACCCTCCTTGGGGCTAACTTAATAGCCTCGTAGGCCTGGGTTACCCAGTGGCAAACAATTTTGGTTGAATTATTAAGTTGGTTATAAATTAGAAAAGAAATGTAGATTAGGCAATTTATTATCACTTAAGGTTTGATTTAAGCCAGTTAAGAAATTAATTTTAAATTTTAACACCCCATTGGATCCATTCGTGGCGTTGTGCCACCAGGCTCGAGGAACCAGGCCTCCTTAGGACACTTAGCCCCGCAGCCCGGAGTAGTCCATCCAATAAACTTCACTTCTGGAGTGGTTGTTATGTATTAAGGGATTTGTTTATTGATTTTAAAGGATTACTCTATGTTTGATCTTTAAGAGTATTTTAATCCTAATGAATTTCATTTATAATCTAATCTCTTAAGGAAATCTACATCTTTTAGATTTTAGATTGGTTAAGAGTTAATTATAAGATTAGTTAGAATTGGTTTAGGTTTATGTCTTAGGTTTATAGTTTAATGATTACGAATATTAACAATAACTTGATTGAGAATTAAACATTTTAACACATTTTAAGAATTAGGTTATAAAGGGTTGGTTGATTATTAATGAATTAAGGAAACTAAAACCTAGGAAGACGTGGCACTAAGTTTAGTTTTGATGTCTCTACCCTACAGGGAGCATGCACCCTAAGTCTAAGTTATCTAAGACTCGGTCCTTAATTTTTGTCCTTAGATGTCACTAATGTTGTAGGGTCAAAAGGAGGTTTTATTTTCTAACCCTTAGGACTTTCGCACATATGTCACTAGGCTTAGAGAATCTATAGCAAATCAGTAGAATGAAAAAGAATGAAGATTACAAATAAAAGGGATGTAGGCATTGTTGTTTTGGACACACTTCGTAGAAGTCAAGTGCATCCTATAATATCAACAATGCCCTTTAATGTCCCCACAATCCAAATGAGGCACTTGATATATTTGGGACCTCTACCTACCACACACTTTAAACAAAGCCTACAACAACTAAGGGAAACAAATTCTCTTTGATTTTATATTCATCCAAAAATTCTTTTCATCTTTAGGAGCTAATACTAAAGGGAGAAAATCCAAATGAGCAAGGACTAATCAAAGAAACTACAAAAAGACACTAAAGACCTTCCAACCCAAAGCTCTCTAAAGCCTCAAACCCCAAATTTCATCCTTTAGAAACTAACGTGATTCAATAGGAAATCAATTCATGCACTAATCATTAACTTGTTCTAAGAAAAGCTACTAAGGGATTCTTCTATACTAAGCAAACCCCCGAATTAGGAGTCTCAAACTACTCAATGAAAATTTCTAAACAAAATACTACACAAAATCCTACAAAAGTCATCTACCAAAATCATCTCTTTCAACACAAAATTCTACCCAAAACGACCCATAATCAAGTGCCTCTCCTTTCATTTGGAGTGGGGTAGAAAATCATAAAGCTTTCCAACAAGAAAGTTGTATAAAACCTCTCGTTGTAAAGCCTTCACGAAATTCGTCGCATAAAATCCTTCAAAAAAAAATCTAAAACAACTAATAAATTATTCCGACCGAAGCAAAATAAGACCCCTTCCAATCAAAAGCAACTTCCCCAAATTTGCAACACAAAGCGACTCGTGAGAAGACTTCAATAAAAGCAAAGAGAAATATTTCATAAAGCTCTTTAAATATAAAACAACTCATAAGACTCTCCAAAACACTTCAAACATGCATCTTTTTTTTAAGTGACAAATAAAAAAAACTTCATTTTCACACATGTCATAAAAGAAATACTCCAAATCATCGCGTAAAATCTTTTACTATAAAAGGTCATATGTGTAGAAAAAGATGCTTTTGAATGTTGCAAACATAATTGTAAGACATATACTAAGTCATGTTACATGCTTCTACTAAAGCCATCACAAAACAATTATATGCCACACATAAACTCCCCTCATAAGGGACATCGATACATATGATTAAACTTTGCAAAAGCTCCAAATAAATCACAATACTTGGATAACATTCTCTATGTGAAATCTAGGAATTTCCATGATTCAATTTCAAAAAGGTGCATACAGAAACCACATATATTTGCACTTTTAACTAAAGGAATTCAATGCAACATGCTCTTTCTAAGGCCACAAGAAGAGCATAACGAATCAATGAAAGAAAAGGTATCAAGTCTCCTTTGATATCAACCCTTAACATAGGGATGAATGATCCTTCATGAAAAAAAAAGAATAACAGCTTATTAAGAATGAAACTCTATGCCACCTCAAATATTCCTTCTTTCTTATCTACTGAACAATCATGCCAAGACATTAAAACATAGGTACATATCCAAGGAATAAACTGGTTTAATCATGGCTTGCAAAGCATGAAACTATTTCTTGATGGTAAGCAACAATATTATTTCACAATTGAACTCATAAAGGAGGCTTCCAATCAAATATGAATGAGTGCAGTTATTCTATTCATTTTACCATAAACAACAATCAGAGAGGCAAACTAATCTCTATGCAATGACCCAATTTTGGAGACTAACTTGCAATGATAAATAAAGAAAAGTTATCTTCCATGATGTACTTAGATGTATAGAGAAAGAGTTTTGTTCCACATTTCTTTCACCAACAAAAGCTCACAAGATTTTAATGCCAATAGCATGATTACCTTGCTTGTAAACCCATAACACTTTCATGTAGTGAACATTTATGGAATAAAGTGTAAGAAACCTCCACATATCACATTAGCCATACTTTATAATGGCCATAAAAGAGAGGGCACAAACTCCAAAGCTATATGCAGACAACATTAATGTTCTCAATCTTATGATAGGGATTCTCAAGAGCCCCACCAAACAGGAGTCACTTTCATGCAGGTGTAAGATATGAAATCATTTGCTAGTATAAACCTTTCCAACAAACAGACTATTTTTTATTAGAATATTATAAACATATGAATCACAACTAGGAGACGAAGCACAAGGAAGCTCATTAGCATGACTGACAATCTCTACACCATATGACATTTTTTTTTTAATGAAACAGTTTACACAAGAAATCATGATAACAATCCTCATCAATAATCATTATGGTATGAAAATATCTTTTCAAGGCATAACATGTTCGTAACCACATAGGCCAAGTGAAATGTACGCATACTAATACGATAAAATTTTTCACAAGATTTATCATGTATTGAATCGAAGTATAACAAGTCTCCACTATCTTTGTATCTAAACATGTACCTCCTCCAAGAGGCATTATCGCAAATGGTTTATATGCATACCTTAGTGAATGGCAAAATAGCTCCATACAACCCAAACTTTATCGCAAAACACGTTCTATTCTCAATATTTCATCATTTCAGTAGAGTATGAACCAAATACAACTAGATCCAGTAGCCAATGTCTTTTCCAAATCATAAATCATCCAACGATTCAATAACCACCAATTAATAAACATGAGACTTTTCACCAATTAGTAAACCAGTGACATAACCAAGCTAAGGAACAAGGTTTTGTATGAGTGATACCCAAATAAAAGGCATAACAGAAGGAATACAACCTTTACAAAGTATTTAATCAAATGACTAGTATGCAAGGTTTAAGAAGTGATGTAAAATAATCTCTTTAAATGTATTGCCATGTCACACCTAAGACTTCTAAATCATGTGGTACAAAGCAAGTGCAAGACAATAAGCATATAATAAAAAGACTCCAATGACATTAGAATCTCCCAAACGAGTTCTCTTCTAAGTAACCGAAATCAACATGTATGTTGCTTACACATGTATCCTTAATAAACATAACCATGATTATCTTATATGCATATTTCGGCAATCAATAACATGACCTCTCATGATTTATGACAACCTAAACATGGGATTTTGAATAAACTTACCAGAACATGATCATGTCATTTTAATCCAACTTACTTAACACAATTTATATAAAAAGGAAAAGTCACCCAATGGAGATGAGTATTATAAAGCATATAGATTGTGTGATGTCGACTACAACAAGAGAGCAAAGTGGCTATCATTCATTCTCAACATAAATATTCATTCTTAGTCTCATATCTTCAAGGAATATAAATATCCATGAAGCATTGAGTTAAGAAAACAACCATCCAAACATTATTATTTTCTCATTAGCATTTTGTCAAACACTTGATATGCATTAATCGTAAGATCGCAGAAAACAAGCTATTATGAAAGTTTGATTTATACGCCTACTTGATTGAAACCTTCTAAATAATCCATAAAAGACCCTTTCATGATTAGTGTAACAATAACTTCAACAAAGAGATAAAGAAGATACATATGAACACACATAGATAATGAAACTTCGTTCTTCAAATTTTGCAAAGGATTTAAACACGATTACTCTTCTCATTCATTAACATGGAAGCAAATAGATGTAAGGAAAAGGGAAAGAAGATGAAGAAGAATGAAGAAGAAGGAAAGGGAAAGTATACTCACAGAGAGGAGCTCGGGTAGATCCAAGCGTCGGACAAGACGACGGGCTCGCTCTAGGAGAGGGAGATCGGCCTCCCTATTTCAGTCCGAATAGAGCAGAGACGGAGAGGGAGGGAGAGCTCGGTCGGGGTCTTCTACACACGGGAGAAGAAGAAGAAGAAGAGGAGCTACTTGCAATGGAGCCGGCGGTTAGGGCTAGGACCGACTCCTGTTCGGGCATGCAAGGAGCGATGGGAGCAGGGGGAAGTCGCGACCCGGGCTGCTTTGGATGGGAGCTCGTCGGCCTCGTTGGGTGCGCGAATGAAAGGACGCGAGCAGGGAGGGAGTTCCGCCTCCTTGCTTCTGACCTGGGCCGTGGCTTGCGAATGAAGGCCGACGTCGGGACAGCAAGCACCGTCGGGCTCGGTCTTAGAGTCCGGAACCGAGAGCTGAAGGTGGAAGGGAGATTTCGATCCCCTCCTTGGGACCGATTCGGCAAGAGGAAATAAGGAGAACCAACCAGTCGTGGGAGACGGGCTGTGCGAAATCCAGAAAGAGAGAGAGTCGGAAGGGGAGAAGGGGGTTTTGGAACCGAGAGAGTGAGGGAGAGCCCGGGGAAGCGGGTTTCGCCTGAGACTGCTTCCGAACGAGAACTAGAGAGATCAGGCGTCCGTTAGGGAAAGACCGTCCGAGAAGGACTTCTCCTCCGTCTGCCAATGGAAGAACCCTAGAGAGCCCCCCACGTGAATCCGGGATCATGCCACTGAATACTGCCGCAACGGTCGAATACAGATTTTGGGGGAAATAGGAGTCTTTCGATGCGACTACCAGATTTAGGAGATGATTCAAATTAAGCCAAAAGTAGATTGGAATTTATTTAGGATTAATTTGGGTTGATTTGAGTTGGGTTTGGATGCAAACTTGGCTCAAATCGGCTCGATTTAAAATCAGACTAAGTTCGATCGATTTGATCAAACCAAATTGAACTCAAATTGAAATCAATTCGGGTTAAATCGAGCTCATCGCAGTCAAAATAAATTATTCGGGCTTGATCGAACAGAGTCGAGTTAAATTTGACTCAATTCGGATCGACTCGAGTTCGAATCGGGCTCGACAAGGTCTAATCGAATCAACCGAAGGTGCTCGAGAATATTTGAGCGAAAATCGAGGTCAACAAACGGACCCCCAACAGGTGCGGCGAACAACAAGTGAACCGTACGTGTTGGCGTTGACCTCCCTATCACTAGGAAGATACAACCTTAAGGTCAACCAACAAGACAAGATCAATCATGAGAGAGTCAGAGAAAGCAGCTCAACTATCTGCCCAACCAAAGTGGCAGAATAGGAGAAAGAGATCTCAAGCTCACATGAGAAGAATTGAAACAAGCTCACAAAGAACCAGATGGAATTCAACGATCATCCAAAGCACATGTTTAATATGATGCGAGGAGAAGGGAATTCAACAATCATCTGAAAATCATATCAAATATAAAAGTGATAATCAAAGGAGAACAATAAGGATGAAGAATCAATGGTAAAGAAATCATCTATCTGCCTGACCACATCGCAACGGTAGAGTAGAAGCAGGGATTCCATGCTCGCAAGAATATGAAACAAGATAATATCAAAAAGAGCTAAGGTGAACACAAAAGTCCACAAGAAACACTCGACTATCACTGACGCATATGCTAGAGTGATAAGAAGAGGAAAAGAGAACACCCTCGCTCGGCCATGGCCCCGAAATAGCGAGGTCCCTACCCGACCATAGGTCTGTCGGTAGAAGAACAGTCACCCGACCATAGGTCCGCCGGTGAAGAGGAAAAGAAACATCCTCGCTCGGCCACAGGCCCCGAAATAGCGAGGTCCCTACCCGACCATAAGTCTGTCAGTAGAAGAACGGTCACCCGACCATAGGTCCGTCAGTGAGAAAGAAAGCACACTCGCTCGGCCATAGGCCCCGAAACAGCGAGGTTCCTACCCGACCATAGGTCTGTCGGTAGAAGAACAGTCACCCGACCATAGGTCTGTCGGTGAAGAAAGAGAGCACACTCGCTCGGCCATAAGCCCCGAAACAGCGAGGTTCCTACCCGACCATAGGTCTGTCGGTAGAGGAACAGTCACCCGACCATAGGTCTGTCGGTGAAGAAAGAGAGCACACTCGCTCGGCCATAGGCCCCGAAACAGCGAGGTTCCTACCCGACCATAGGTCTGTCGGTAGAGGAACAGTCACCCGACCATAGGTCTGTCGGTGAAGAAAGAGAGCACACTCGCTCGGCCATAGGCCCCGAAACAGCGAGGTTCCTACCCGACCATAGGTCTGTCGGTAGAGGAACAGTCACCCGACCATAGGTCTGTCGGTGAAGAAAGAGAGCACACTCGCTCGGCCATAGGCCCCGAAACAGCGAGGTTCCTACCCGACCATAGGTCTGTCGGTAAGATAAAGCGAAAGCTCAACAACCCCCTAACAGGTAAAAAAAGGAAACAGGGGGAATGAAGAGATGGTGAAGTATACCCCCCAGGGACTCTGTCGGGTAGCCAACCAAAAGCCCGATGTCCACCCGACCATAGGTCTGTTGATGGGACAAAGCGGGAAGCTCAACATCTATCCGGCCATAGGTCTGTCGATAGGATGAAGAGAAAAGATCCACCTTTGCTCGGCCATAGGCTCCGAAACAGCAAAGTCTCTACCCGACCATAGGTCTGTCGGTAGAATAAAGGTAAACTCAACAATCACCGGACCGTAGGTCTGTCGGTGAAGGGAAAGAAAGGAAACTCCTCCGCTCGGCTATAGGCCCCGAAACAGCGAAGTCCCTACCCGACCATAGGTTTTGTCGGTAGGAGAACAGTCACCCGACCATAGGTCTGTCGGTGAAGAGGAAAAGAAACAGTCTCGCTCGGCCATAGGCCCCGAAACAGCGAGGTTTCTACCCGACCATAGGTCTGTCGGTAGAAGAACAGTCACCCGACCATAGGTCTGCCGGTGAAAAGGAAAAGAAACACCCTCGCTCGGCCATAGGCCCCGAAACAGCAAGGTCCCTACCCGACCATAGGTCTGTCGATAGAGGAACAGTCACCCGACCATAGGTCCGTCGGTGAAAAGGTGAAGAAACTTCCTTGCTCGGCCATAGGCCCCGAAACAGCAAGGTCCCTACCCGACCATAGGTCTGTCGGTAGAGGAACAGTCACTCGACCATAGGTCTGTCGGTGAAGAGGAAAGCACCCTCGCTCGGCCATAGGCCCCGAAACAGCAAGGTTCCTACCCGACCATAGGTCTGTCGGTAAGATAAAGCGAAAACTCAACAACCCCTAACAGGTAAAAAGGAAACAGGGGGAATGAAGAGGTGGTGAAGTGTACCCCCCAGGGACTCTGTCGGGTAACCAACCAAAAGCCCGATGTCCACCCGACCATAAGTCTGTCGATGGGACAAAACGGGAAGCTCAACATCTATCCGGCCATGGGTCTGGCGATAGAATGAAGAGGAAAGATCCACCTTTGCTCGGCCATAGGCCCCGAAACAGCAAAGTCTCTACCCGACCATAGGTCTGTCGGCAGAATAAAGGTAAGCTCAACAATCACCCGACCATAGGTCCGTCGGTGAAGGGAAAGAAAGGAAACACCTCCGCTCGGCCATAGGCCCCGAAACAGCGAAGTCTCTACCCGACCATAGATCTGTCAGTAGAACAAAGTGAAAACTCAACAATCCCACAACGCACACGAGCGTGGCGAAGTGAGAAAAATAGAGAGGTAAGTAATTCATCATCTAAGAAATCTTAGTCTTATATCTTAGTTACCACATGGTAGAGGACAAATCGTCGTGGCCATGAGTAACCAAAATACAAGTAAAATCTCTTTAGGTAAAATGAAATCATATATAACATGGAGTAATCAGCTGATGTATATCTCTCTAAAAAGAGGAACATACAAACAATCGAGTAGAAAGGATAATATCGTATTAAGAAAAGAGTGACAAAAGTGGCGAGGGGACACACTTGCCACTAAAAACAACAATCATATCAAAGATCATGATTACCAAAGGAACACTCAACTACCACCTGGCGCAGCTGCCAAGGCGATAAGGAGAGGATAAGAAACACTCTACTATCACCTGGCACAGCTATCGAGGCGATAAGAAGAGGATAAGAAACATTCTACTGCTGCCCAGGGCATCGGCCGGGGCGATAAGAAGAGAAGTGCACTCTACTATCACTGGCGTATATGCCAAAGTGATAGAAAGAGGAAAAGTACACTCTACTATCGTCCGGCGCATCTGCCGTGGCGATAGGAAGAGTAAAGGAGCTCAACAACCACCCAACGCTCATGTGCGTGGTGCTGTGAGAAAGGCAAAGCAGCAAGTAATTCATTATCTAAGAAACCTCAAGCTCATATTTTAGTAACCATATGGTAGAGGACAAATCGTCGTGGCCATGAGTAATTAAAATACAAGTAGAATTCCTTAGATAAAATGAAATCATATACAACATGAAATAACCGACTGATGTATATCTCTCTAAACAAGGAGGAATATACAAACAGCTGAATGAAAATAATAGTCGCATGCTAAAGAAGGTATAATAGAAGTGGCGAAGGGACACACTTGCCACTAAGAATCATAATCATGTCAAAGCCAATGATTACAAAAGGAACCACAGTGGTAGCACCCATACTAATTGATGGGACCCTGTGAGAAGTGCAAGAAACATTTATGCATCCAGAGAGATTGCACTTGCAGCTAAGGACAAAACCTCCATGAGAAATTATGTCACTAAAGGAAGAAATGGATTGACTTTCTACTAGAAGATCAAAATCCATTGAGAAAGGATGTTAACATCTTAAAGCAAGATGTACCACATCATGGGTGGGGAAAAATCACACCCTCTAAAAGAAAAGTTATAGTAAGAGAATTGAATATCATGTCATCTCCTAAGCAATCATAAAGAAGCCTTGAGGGAGATAATTTTGGAGGGACTTTGGGCTCTTGGAATGTAGAACCGGGTTCCTCTTGTGATAAGGGCAACCGATTCTACTCAATTAAGAATTTCCCTCTCTTTTAAAATCATTTTTTTTTTTACATTATGTTCACAGATATAGATCAAGTATACTGGAACATAAAGAGAGGAAAATTATTGGCTTTGATAACCCAGGCCATATTCAACTCATGAATGAAACTGGGGAGAGAAAAAAAATTATCTACAGGATCTATAAAGGAATAAGACATTGGCTTTGATAACCCAGGCCACATTCAACTTGTATGAATGAAATTGGGAAGCACAGATGTTACAACAAAATTTATGGAGAAGTTCACATGATGATAATGGGTCAACATCACTACATTTGACTAATGTAGATCAAGGATGGACCTAGTATCACATTCCATAGAGGTTCGAATTAGTAGTTTTGGTATCCCAGACCACACTTGCATGTGGCAAGTGAAACTGGGAAAAGTCAACCCTCGAAGGGGACTGAAAAGAAGATTTCATGCTACAACACCAGAGCGATTGGTGAGCATGAGTGCAAGTACAAACACCCCTACGGCGTATCTACATACAACTACTAAGGATAATCTCATACTTTGCATGACGAACATCACGTGGTAGAGGACAAATCGTCGTGGCCACGGACTGCCGAAAAGTAAAAGAGATCCTTTGGAGTTATATCTATACAGAGGGATATGTACAAGTGACAAGGGAAGAACAACTATCGTATCACAACTGATAGGAGAAGGAAACTTATATAGGGATAATGGATCAACATTACCACACCTAACTAACACAAGTGGGCATGGACCCAGTATCACCTATAGAAAGTGGGTTGGGATTAGGGATATTGGATCTACCACACCACACCTAATTAACCTAGGTGGGTATAGACCCAGTATCACCTCTGAAAAATATATTTAAATTAGGGACATTGGATCAACATCACCACACCTGACTAACACAGGTGGGTATGGACCCAGTATCATCTATAGAAAGTGGATTTGAAATTATTGGTTTTGGTATCCCAGACCACGCTTAGGGTGACAAGCGAAACTGGGTAAAAGAACAACTCTCGAATCATGACTGATAGAAGAAAGAAATTTAAATAGGGATAGTGGATCAACATCTCCACACCTGACTAGCGTAGGTGGGCATGGACCCAGTATCACCTCTAGAAATGGGGGTTTGACTTATTGGTTTTGGTATCCCAGACCACGCTTTAGGTGACAAGCAAAACTGGGTAAAACAATCATTCTCAAAAGGAGGGATAAACCAAAGGTTTCATGTGCTAGCACCAATATGATTGGTTTGCACAAACATAAGGATAAATATCCTTACGACATCTTAGTGTATCCCCTTTAAGGATAGCCTTATACTCTTCAAAGCGAATATCGTGTGGTAGAGGACAAATCGTCGTGGCCACACAGACTGCTGAAAAGTAATAAGGATCCTTTCAAGGAATACGAATACAAAGGAATATTTATAGGAGGTAGAAAGGTTCGCTAGTCTATAGCGGACAACAAACACTAGTGGAAAGAGTATCAGAAGATTTTTTATGGGAATCCTCGACTCTAATTCCACACATCTGATGGGGAATAGGTTGCTTACTAGTAGTCTGACGTCGAAAGTCTCCTTCCTCATCTGAGCTACTATCAACAACTAATCCACCCTTAGGTATCAAGTACCTACGAAAGGTAGGAAGGTGTCGGGGTCTGCTCGACGATCTCAGGGTGAGAGAGCTGAGCAAACTCAGAAACCCGACAGGAAGAAGAGAATTTGAAAAGGTATGAAATAGCCTAAAAGGCTGGAAGGAAAGGGACCAAAGCTAGGGGAAAGCCTAGCCAAGAAGGGAACCTAACTAAGAAAAGGACCCTATCTAAGAGTAGGACGAACCTAATCTAAGGAGCACTAAACCCTGAGTGCACACAAGAAAAGATAATATAACATCCAAAGATGGAGAGAGAAACCTGTCCCACCGTGGTCGCCAGAAATCTGTGGGTCTCCGAAAGGATTCCGCTCGTGTGGTTCGAATGCAAAGGGTACGATCACACTATCCCGTAGGACAAAGTGGTCGCAGACCTTTACAATCGACACAAGCAGGCCGATGGAAGAGCAGATGGAGTTATATATACGATTAGCCATGGAGGATGGCGGTTTTCACTTATCAGCCTCGATGGATAATAATATATATAACCCTAAATTCACGAGATTTCCCCTATTCGATACATCAGCATCGAATAGGGTTTATTTGATTGTGGGGATCGGTTTCCTACGGGCGCAAGCCCCCGTAGTTAATTACATCCTAAGCCTTGACTTAGGAAAACTCTCGATTAAGGATGTTAGATTATCTTCTCTAAATGGGTTTAGTGCAAAGGGGTTTCTAGGCTTTCCTAATCAAAGGGAAAGAAAGTCCCAACTTGGCTCAATCAATCACACAAGGTTCAGTCAACATCCGGCCGGCTTGAAGAAGAGAAAACTGGAGAAAAAGAAAGAGACGAAGCATTCTAACATGCATGAGAGAAAGAAGGAGGTGGCGTCATCTATGTGACGCAGATGGGTAGGATTTATAGTCTCCGAAAGAATGGAAAACTCACCCACCATTAAGGTGTGTAATGGTATACCTGTACCACTCACCTTTAGACCCTAAGTCTATAAAAGATGTAGTGTCGTACACACGACACTAGCATCTACGACCTAGCTAATGCAATCTGGACTTATCCCTTGCCTGAAAAAAGAAGCCAGCTAAAATCCTAAGCACAACCAATCGTCCTACATGTATGCAAGATAAGAAGGTTCTATCCTAAGGAAACAAGGATTTGAAACTCGGTAATATGCAAATGAGTAAATCTAGCGTTGTATGATGCATGAAACAAATGCATGAGTAAGAAAGATCCTTAGGTCCACTAATGCAATGTATGTATGTAAAGTGCGTAGTGGAGAAAAGTGTGTAAGAACGTATGCATGACATCCAGAGTACAGAAAAAATAAATAAACACACCCTAAGGGTATCCTTCAGGCAAGATACCCGCACAGAAAATCATCATAATCATGCCCACTTCGTGTAGGAAAACAGCGATGCCCAATGGCATAAATAGGTGGCCTACTCGACAGGCCTAAATGACCCTAATGGTCTCTAAGGCTCACAAAAAAAAGGGGAAGGGGGTATCGCACCCAAAACCGGAGAAGGCCAAAATCCTAGCAGAAAAACAACGATGCCCACTTCGTGTGGGAAAATAACGATGCCAACCGGCATAATAGGTGGCCAACTCTACAGGCCTAAATGACCCTAATGGTCTCTAGGGCTCACAAAAGGGGGAAAGCTTTGACCTATAGGGCCAAAGCTTCGTCAGTGCACTAACCTATGGCTGACTACCTAAACATACTTGAATATCTATCAACAATATGTGTGTGGAGTGTAGCAGTTCCGATATGTAATTAAGAGTTTAAGTTGCAGAAGTCATACCTGACCGTGGCGCAGCCACTTAATAGCTCCAAGCAAGTAAATGGTTCATTGATCCCTGATCGTGCAAGACCCGATGTACCTGCTGTGGCGCTGCCACTTAAAAGCTTATAAGCAATTGACGCCGCTTGATCATTGACAATGCAACACCGGATGTACCTCGCAAAGTAAGATAAAAGAAAATATATATATAAGCGTAGATGCCGTTCAGAAAAGAAATGCAAGTAAGAAAATATAACTGACAAAAAAAAATGTAAGAATTGCATTTATAGAACATGTATAGGTAGTAAATGCTGAATAACAAAAGAAAATGTAAGCCTAACCTAGGACTAGAAGTAGTGTCCTAATCAAACTGGTCTAAGGTGTGTGTAGGCTTTGGAGTTTTTGATAGATCCTATGTAGGGTAATTTAGTTGAAATTATTTGCATTTAATTTGTTAAAGGCCAAAAGGAGGTTTTGATTGAAGTTCAAATATTAATATTTTAGGATTGATTTTAGAGATTTTTATTTTAGTATTTGATTGATTACCACCTTTGCTTCACACCGAGGCCGTGAGGTTTATTTCACCCTCCTTGGGGCTAACTTAATAGCCTCGTAGGCCTGGGTTACCCAGTGGCAAACAATTTGGTTGAATTATTAAGTTGGTTATAAATTAGAAAAGAAAGGTAGATTAGGCAATTTATTATCACTTAAGGTTTGATTTAAGCCAGTTAAGAAATTAATTTTAAATTTTAACACCCCATTGGATCCATTCGTGGCGTTGTGCCACCAGGCTCGAGGAACCAGGCCTCCTTAGGACACTTAGCCCCGCAGCCCGGAGTAGTCCATCCAATAAACTTCACTTCTGAAGTGGTTGTTATGTATTAAGGGATTTGTTTATTGATTTTAAAGGATTACTCTATGTTTGATCTTTAAGAGTATTTTAATCCTAATGAATTTCATTTATAATCTAATCTCTTAAGGAAATCTACATCTTTTAGATTTTAGATTGGTTAAGAGTTAATTATAAGATTAGTTAGAATTGGTTTAGGTTTATGTCTTAGGTTTATAGTTTAATGATTACGAATATTAACAATAACTTGATTGAGAATTAAACATTTTAACACATTTTAAGAATTAGGTTATAAAGGGTTGGTTGATTATTAATGAATTAAGGAAACTAAAACCTAGGAAGACGTGGCACTAAGTTTAGTTTTGATGTCTCTACCCTACAGGGAGCATGCACCCTAAGTCTAAGTTATCTAAGACTCGGTCCTTAATTTTTGTCCTTAGGTGTCACTAATGTTGTAGGGTCAAAAGGAGGTTTTATTTTCTAACCCTTAGGACTTTCGCACATATGTCACTAGGCTTAGAGAATCTATAGCAAATCAGTAGAATGAAAAAGAATGAAGATTACAAATAAAAGGGATGTAGGCATTGTTGTTTTGGACACACTTCTTAGAAGTCAAGTGCATCCTATAATATCAACAATGCCCTTTAATGTCCCCACAATCCAAATGAGGCACTTGATATATTTGGGACCTCTACCTACCACACACTTTAAACAAAGCCTACAACAACTAAGGGAAACAAATTCTCTTTGATTTTATATTCATCCAAAAATTCTTTTCATCTTTAGGAGCTAATACTAAAGGGAGAAAATCCAAATGAGCAAGGACTAATCAAAGAAACTACAAAAAGACACTAAAGACCTTCCAACCCAAAGCTCTCTAAAGCCCCAAACCCCAAATTTCATCCTTTAGAAACTAACGTGATTCAATAGGAAATCAATTCATGCACTAATCATTAACTTGTTCTAAGAAAAGCTACTAAGGGATTCTTCTATACTAAGCAAACCACCGAATTAGGAGTCTCAAACTACTCAATGAAAATTTCTAAACAAAATACTACACAAAATCCTACAAAAGTCATCTACCAAAATCATCTCTTTCAACACAAAATTCTACCCGAAACGACCCATAATCAAGTGCCTCTCCTTTCATTTGGAGTGGGGTAGAAAATCATAAAGCTTTCCAACAAGAAAGTTGTATAAAACCTCTCGTTGTAAAGCCTTCACGAAATTCGTCGCATAAAATCCTTCAAAAAAAAATCTAAAACAACTAATAAATTATTCCGACCGAAGCAAAATAAGACCCCTTCCAATCAAAAGCAACTTCCCCAAATTTGCAACACAAAGCGACTCGTGAGAAGACTTCAATAAAAGCAAAGAGAAATATTTCATAAAGCTCTTTAAATATAAAACAACTCATAAGACTCTCCAAAACACTTCAAACATGCATCTTTTTTTTAAGTGACAAATAAAAAAAACTTCATTTTCACACATGTCATAAAAGAAATACTCCAAATCATCGCGTAAAATCTTTTACTATAAAAGATCATATGTGTAGAAAAAGATGCTTTTGAATGTTGCAAACATAATTGTAAGACATATACTAAGTCATGTTACATGCTTCTACTAAAGCCATCACAACACAATTATATGCCACACATAAACTCCCCTCATAAGGGACATCGATACATATGATTAAACTTTGCAAAAGCTCCAAATAAATCACAATACTTGGATAACATTCTCTATGTGAAATCTAGGAATTTCCATGATTCAATTTCAAAAAGGTGCATACAGAAACCACATATATTTGCACTTTTAACTAAAGGAATTCAATGCAACATGCTCTTTCTAAGGCCACAAGAAGAGCATAACGAATCAATGAAAGAAAAGGTATCAAGTCTCCTTTGATATCAACCCTTAACATAGGGATGAATGATCCTTCATGAAAAAAAAAGAATAACAGCTTATTAAGAATGAAACTCTATGCCACCTCAAATATTCCTTCTTTCTTATCTACTGAACAATCATGCCAAGACATTAAAACATAGGTACATATCCAAGGAATAAACTGGTTTAATCATGGCTTGCAAAGCATGAAACTATTTCTTGATGGTAAGCAACAATATTATTTCACAATTGAACTCATAAAGGAGGCTTCCAATCAAATATGAATGAGTGCAGTTATTCTATTCATTTTACCATAAACAACAATCAGAGAGGCAAACTAATCTCTATGCAATGACCCAATTTTGGAGACTAACTTGCAATGATAAATAAAGAAAAGTTATCTTCCATGATGTACTTAGATGTATAGAGAAAGAGTTTTGTTCCACATTTCTTTCACCAACAAAAGCTCACAAGATTTTAATGCCAATAGCATAATGACCTTGCTTGTAAACCCATAACACTTTCATGTAGTGAACATTTATGGAATAAAGTGTAAGAAACCTCCACATATCACATTAGCCATACTTTATAATGGCCATAAAAGAGAGGGCACAAACTCCAAAGCTATATGCAGACAACATTAATGTTCTCAATCTTATGATAGGGATTCTCAAGAGCCCCACCAAACAGGAGTCACTTTCATGCAGGTGTAAGATATGAAATCATTTGCTAGTATAAACCTTTCCAACAAACAGACTATTTTTTATTAGAATATTATAAACATATGAATCACAACTAGGAGACGAAGCACAAGGAAGCTCATTAGCATGACTGACAATCTCTACACCATATGACATTTTTTTTTAATGAAACAGTTTACACAAGAAATCATGATAACAATCCTCATCAATAATCATTATGGTATGAAAATATCTTTTCAAGGCATAACATGTTCGTAACCACATAGGCCAAGTGAAATGTACGCATACTAATACGATAAAATTTTTCACAAGATTTATCATGTATTGAATCGAAGTATAACAAGTCTCCACTATCTTTGTATCTAAACATGTACCTCCTCCAAGAGGCATTATCGCAAATGGTTTATATGCATACCTTAGTGAATGGCAAAATAGCTCCATACAACCCAAACTTTATCGCAAAACACGTTCTATTCTCAATATTTCATCATTTCAGTAGAGTATGAACCAAATACAACTAGATCCAGTAGCCAATGTCTTTTCCAAATCATAAATCATCCAACGATTCAATAACCACCAATTAATAAACATGAGACTTTTCACCAATTAGTAAACCAGTGACATAACCAAGCTAAGGAACAAGGTTTTGTATGAGTGATACCCAAATAAAAGGCATAACAGAAGGAATACAACCTTTACAAAGTATTTAATCAAATGACTAGTATGCAAGGTTTAAGAAGTGATGTAAAATAATCTCTTTAAATGTATTGCCATGTCACACCTAAGACTTCTAAATCATGTGGTACAAAGCAAGTGCAAGACAATAAGCATATAATAAAAAGACTCCAATGACATTAGAATCTCCCAAACGAGTTCTCTTCTAAGTAACCGAAATCAACATGTATGTTGCTTACACATGTATCCTTAATAAACATAACCATGATTATCTTATATGCATATTTCGGCAATCAATAACATGACCTCTCATGATTTATGACAACCTAAACATGGGATTTTGAATAAACTTACCAGAACATGATCATGTCATTTTAATCCAACTTACTTAACACAATTTATATAAAAAGGAAAAGTCACCCAATGGAGATGAGTATTATAAAGCATATAGATTGTGTGATGTCGACTACAACAAGAGAGCAAAGTGGCTATCATTCATTCTCAACATAAATATTCATTCTTAGTCTCATATCTTCAAGGAATATAAATATCCATGAAGCATTGAGTTAAGAAAACAACCATCCAAACATTATTATTTTCTCATTAGCATTTTGTCAAACACTTGATATGCATTAATCGTAAGATCGCAGAAAACAAGCTATTATGAAAGTTTGATTTATACGCCTACTTGATTGAAACCTTCTAAATAATCCATAAAAGACCCTTTCATGATTAGTGTAACAATAACTTCAACAAAGAGATAAAGAAGATACATATGAACACACATAGATAATGAAACTTCGTTCTTCAAATTTTGCAAAGGATTTAAACACGATTACTCTTCTCATTCATTAACATGGAAGCAAATAGATGTAAGGAAAAGGGAAAGAAGATGAAGAAGAATGAAGAAGAAGGAAAGGGAAAGTATACTCACAGAGAGGAGCTCGGGTAGATCCAAGCGTCGGACAAGACGACGGGCTCGCTCTAGGAGAGGGAGATCGGCCTCCCTATTTCAGTCCGAATAGAGCAGAGACGGAGAGGGAGGGAGAGCTCGGTCGGGGTCTTCTACACACGGAGAAGAAGAAGAAGAAGAGGAGCTACTTGCAATGGAGCCGGCGGTTAGGGCTAGGACCGACTCCTGTTCGGCATGCAAGGAGCGATGGGAGCAGGGGAAGTCGCGACCCGGGCTGCTTTGGATGGGAGCTCGTCGGCCTCGTTGGGTGCGCGAATGAAAGGACGCGAGCAGGGAGGGAGTTCCGCCTCCTTGCTTCTGACCTGGGCCGTGGCTTGCGAATGAAGGCCGATGTCGGGACAGCAAGCACCGTCGGGCTCGGTCTTAGAGTCCGGAACCGAGAGCTGAAGGTGGAAGGGAGATTTCGATCCCCTCCTTGGGACCGATTCGGCAAGAGGAAATAAGGAGAACCAACCATTCGTGGGAGACGGGCTGTGCGAAATCCAGAAAGAGAGAGAGTCGGAAGGGGAGAAGGGGGTTTTGGAACCGAGAGAGTGAGGGAGAGCCCGGGGAAGCGGGTTTCGCCTGAGACTGCTTCCGAACGAGAACTAGAGAGATCAGGCGTCTGTTAGGGAAAGACCGTCCGAGAAGGACTTCTCCTCCGTCTGCCAATGGAAGAACCCCAGAGAGCCCCCCACGTGAATCCGGAATCATGCCACTGAATACTGCCGCAATGGTCGAATACAGATTTTGGTGGAAATAGGAGTCTTTCGATGCGACTACCAGATTTAGGAGATGATTCAAATTAAGCCAAAAGTAGATTGGAATTTATTTAGGATTAATTTGGGTTGATTTGAGTTGGGTTTGGATGCAAACTTGGCTCAAATCGGCTCGATTTAAAATCAGACTAAGTTCGATCGATTTGATCAAACCAAATTGAACTCAAATTGAAATCAATTCGGGTCAAATCGAGCTCATCGCAGTCAAAATAAATTATTCGGGCTTGATCGAACAGAGTCGAGTTAAATTTGACTCAATTCGGATCGACTCGAGTTCGAATCGGGCTCGACAAGGTCTAATCGAATCAACCGAAGGTGCTCGAGAATATTTGAGCGAAAATCGAGGTCAACATTAATCATTAAACTACTTAGAAGTTGAAAATGCTCCAAACATTTAAAATGCATTTTAAGCATTTTAATAGAACCATTTGTAAAGATAATGAAATCATCAACAAAACTAAGATGAGAGATAGGAAAACCCCCAGAAGTAGCATAATTAATAGCCGTGTGAAGCATATATAAATTCTCCAAAGCTCTAGAAAGGTACTCCATAGCAATTATAAAAAGGGCAGGGGACAAAGGGTCGCCCTGTCTCACACCATGCGAAGAAGAAAAGAAACCATGAGAGCTCCCATTAATGATAACAGAAAAAAAAAATAGTTATTAATACTATTCTTCACCAAATTAATAAATATCTTATTGAAACAAAAAAGATCCAGAATAGTGTACAGAAATTCCCAATTAAGATTATCATAAGCTTTGGTGATATCAATCCTAATAATCATATTACCTCCCAAAATAGGTTTGTTTATATCATGGACAAGCTCTTGAGCCAACAGAATATTATCAAAGATAGCACGACCTTTAACAAAACCAGTTTGTCCAGGGGATATAATTTTATGCAATATTAAAGACAATCTCCCCATAATGATTTTAGTAATTAATTTATTAAAAGAAGAACATAAATTGATAGGCCTAAAATCATCCCAATAGTTAATAACGTCTCTTTTATGAATCAAAACAATAGAAGTATTAGAAAAGTACTTAGGGTAAGGGTTACCCTTAAAAAACTCAATAACAACTTCCATTAAATCATTTTTGATAATAGGCCAAGCCTTTTGAAAAAATTTAGTAGTGAAACTATCAACACCAGTAGATGAGTTAGAATTCATCTTACTAATGGTATCCCACGTTTCCTGTTCAGTAGGTAAAGCAGTTAACAACTTGTTATCATTATCTTCAATAAGACGACGAATAAGAGAAGTATCAATATTAAGCTGAGAACTGAAATCCTTGTTAAAGTTCTAAAAAAAATTACTGAACACTAGAGGCATAAATCAAGTTAGGAGTATTCAAAACCACACCATTTGGTTGATTAATTTTATGAATGTGACTAGAATCCTTTTTATGATTGGCAATCGAATGAAAGAATTTAGTGTTTCTGTCACCTTCAGATAAAAAATTAGAAGATGCTTTTTGCTTCCAGTACATCTCTTCCTTCTCTTGTAACTTAAAAAGACCCAATTTGGCCTCATTAAGCTTCGAAAGATTCTCATTAGAATGGTCATTAATATAATCCATCTCTAAAACATTTATATCATTTTCAACCTTAGTAATATTCAAAAAAGTATTTTTAAAAACCATCTTATTCCACCATCTAAGCATTTGTTTAAGCCTCTTGAGTTTCATACACAACCTATGCATCCCAACAATGTTATCATTGGGATACACAGGGGCAGACCAATTAGACTCCACAACCTTAAGAAAATCATTGTGCATTAACCACATATTCTGGAACTGAAAATTAACATGCCTATTACCACTAGATAAATTGATATTCAGAAGTAGAGGAGAATGATCAGACAAGGTTTTAGTAAGGTGCTCAATATGCGATAGGGGAAATTTATTAAGTCATTCATCATTGAAAAAAATTCTATCTAATCTTTGTCATATAGTACCTCTATTCCAAGTAAAAGTATTCCCAGAAAAATCAATATCATGCAAGTTACAATCTAAAATCATATTATTGAAACCCTTCATAGATAGAGCATTGGGAAGACGACCACCAATTCTCTCATCCAAATTGGCAATAATGTTAAAATCACCACCAATAAACCACGGTTTATCAATCGCCTCCGCAAAAGTCCTCAAATTATCCCAAAGAGGGAACCTACCTTGATGATTACAAGCAGCATACACAAAGGAACCATAGCAAAGAAGATTTTGATACTCAATAAGAGTATGAATTGATTGGGTATTATCTTGAATGATGTCAATTTTCATGTTACTATACCAAAAAATATATATTTTATTAGTAAAAATACAAAAAGCCATATTAAAACCAAGAAACTTACGAGTAGCATCCAGTTTATTAGCAACAATAAGATGTTCAATTAAAATCAACAAAGAAATATTATGAATCCTATACAGATTCCTCACTCTATCCCTAGAGAAAGAACCACCCACCCCCCTAATATTCCAAATAAGGGTACTAAACATTAGAAAACTTCTTAGATAAATTAGGAGATCCAACAACTCTAGGAGCAGAAGCCAGAATTGTTTTAATGTTTTTGCTCTTTTATTTAGAAGTGACTATAGTAAAACCATTATTCACATTTTTTGCCCAACATTAGAATCAGGCGTGGACTTAAGCACCTTTGGTTGACAATCCCCATCAGAAGAAACCAATATGTTAGACGACACAACAACCTCCCATTCTTCCACATCTTCCTCCCTATTAATGTTAGAGTTAGGCTCTTGATATTGACCTTTAACTTTGTTGCCAATCTCCCTGTCCTTCTCAGGCACATTATGACTGTCCCCTATCAAATTTTCCTTCAACTGACACTATTCCAACTCTTCCTCTTGAGACACTACAAGAATGCCCACATGATCAATATTTTCCACCATATTCTCCTTTCTAACAAACTCATCCTCATCCCTCGAGTCTATCTGAATAAGATGGGGTTCCCTCACAACACCAGAAACCACCTCCGAGGGGAGATTAGTAGTTTCGATTTGAGCAGTTTTAAAATGCTCAATAGGCATAGTATCATTCTCCTTTTCTAAAAAGACTTCCACCACTTGAGGGTCCTCCACATCCTTAGCTATACTAGCCCCAACCAATTGATTGAGAGTAGAATCCTTCATTTCCATACTCTCCGATTCTAACAACTGACTCTTAGAAACAATTTGTTTATTTTTTAATTAAGGATGAGCAATAAAGCATTCAGTGAAAGAATGACCATGAATTCTACAATGGTTACAATAATCCGGGACCTTCTCAAATTCCACTTTTTGCAAATAACCCTAATTTTCAGAACCTAGACAAACTTCTTTTGGATGTTTTTTTAGTTATATCAATTTCTATGGGAATCCTAGCAACCGATCGTCTAGATCTAGTAGCCGTAGCATGATCAGTTTGTAAAGGTCTCCCAAAAATCGAGCCTAGTACATGCAGAACATGTTGATTAAAGAAATGCAGGCGAATATTAGGAAACGACAACCAAATCGGAACAATCGGAGATTCCTCCGTAATATCAAAGTAAGGTGTCAATTTCAACAATCTCATATGACAATTAGCAATATAGTAAGATCTGCGTGAAAAAATATGACTATAGTCAAGGTCGTTCGAGAGTTGAATCGCAACATGCCTCGGATCTAAAATTTCAACAGAGAAATTACCAGAAAGTTTTAGATTCCCGAAAAAACCATGAATAGAATCTAAGTTAGGACGACGTAAAGCAAATTTTCCCACAAGAGTAAACTAGTAAGGAGCAGCTAGACAAAAAACATCTTCATTAGAAAACAAAATCGCCGGAAATCCTTTAACAATTGAATTTTTAAACTCAAAACCTTCACCTTTCACATCGGAAGGACCAGTAATAACATCTTTAAAGGATCTCAAAGAAGAAGATTTTTCACCATCGGGAAGAACAAAAAAACTTGATTTAGCAAATGGAGGCACAGCCGGCAAAGAGCCCCAAGGGTTAGCCGAAGAATCCATCACAGGTATGATCACGAAAAGGAACCTAAGGCCACAAAGGCCCTAGGAGAACGATCACATAGAGCCTACCAAAATGATTGGACTGAGAAACCCTAAAAAATCCATGAAGAGAATGAGCCAAAAGGGGAGAAAAAAAATCGCCAGAATAAAACACAAAAAGCAGGAGAGAGAAGGTGTTGAGAACTGAATCTTGTATATGCATGTTTCTAAATATGTTTTGAAGTTGGACTTAATTTTGATATCATTTCTATGCAGGCTTTAGTTGTCTAAATAGAGCTCCTGTTATAAAATAAAATTTTCAGGTTAGAAGCATGTTCTAGAAAAAAAAAATATTTGAAAATTTTAGAAAAGTATTTTTAAATATTTTAAATCATTTTATTAAAGAATATACATGAAAAGGTTTGAGTAGCTCCAATGAAAGATATGATTAAAGAGAGTCACCTTAGATGATTTGGTTACTAAAATGACAATCTTATGATCCAGTTAGGAGAGTAGATGTATTAGATTTAACTTATGTTAAGAATGGTAAAGATAGAACTAAAAGACTTGGTTATTGATATGTCACCAAAAATATTCTTTATCCAGCACGAATCTAGAAGCAAAATTGAGTTGAAAACTTAAGCAATTAAATCAGAGACCATCCGAACTCTGATTTCAACAAACTTATAGTCGAACTGAACATCTCAGAAATATAAACCCTACGACATCAAATTTGACTCAATCCAAACGGGTCCAAATCAAAGATCCGAAGCGATTTTGGAAGGTTCAAACTATAATTTGGATTACCAAACGGTTTCCAAATGTGACATGCTTATAGTCAAATCAAACAACTTAATGAGGCAAATCCAACGAGCCCAAGATCATCAAATTCTAATAACATTATGATAGTCAAAGGTCCATTGAATGGTGTATGATTGTAGGAATCAAGATCAGCCATCCATCTGAACCACTCCTAATTTATCCTTAATCTTCCACTTATTTACAAGCAATAACATTCAATAATTATATAAATAGAATCTCATTTCCTCTTGAAAAAGGGGGGGGGGGGGGGGGGGGGGGAAGGCAAAAGAGAGAAGAAGGAAGATGAGGAAGAAAGCTCTAGCCGCCTAGCTCCTCCTCGACCACCGCCGAATTTCTCCCACACCACCATCAGAGCTCTAACAAAACACCCACCAGGTTCTATCAAACCACCACCAGACCATCCGAGGACGTCGAAGTGTCACTCGAAGCTGGAGTGCCCCCTGACGCTGAAGTGCTATAAGCGGATCACCACTTGACATTTGAGCATTGCTGGAACACCACCTGACGCCCAGAGTTCTGCCTGAGTACCATCCTCCTACTATGCTCTTTCTAAACTCCCTCACTAGACAACGATTTTTCTGACCCTAGTTTCCTGCCGACTACGGTCCTTCCTACCTCCCTCGCAAGACAATGGTCTTTCTGACCCCGGTCTCCTACCGACTACGACCCTTCCAACTTTCATCGCCTACTACGGTCTTTTCAACCTCTATTCTATCAACTATGGTCCTGTGAACAAAACAAATATGTCTATGTTGATGTGCTCTATATGATGTACAATTGCGATATCAAGCCAAGACCTTGTCCTAAAGAAGGGCCTCATTTGTAATTAACTGTAAATACTAGTAAATTCATTCAAACTGAGCCAGGCCTTGTGGATTTTCCCCTTATTCAGGGGTTTCCACGTAAAAACTTTGGTGTCTTTTATAAATGTTGCACCTTCTCTCTTTCATCTGCTTGTGTGCTGGATCTAAGTACATCGCTAAGATGTTAAACTATATACTTCTCTACCGTTGCGAATATTCCACGACGCAAAAGTTATAAAACATGAGAAATGACATTTTTTTATTATATTTAAATGAGAATTTAATTCTTAAAATGATACAATGGAGAAAAACGATTTATGTAGCCAACTCCACGCAGTGGGATAAAGACTTGATGTTTTTTTGCTATTGTTGTTGTTGTTATAGAAAATAAAATAGTTTTCATGATGGTTATTTGTAGACATAATCTTATTGGACATGCTACCTATATAAATAATAGTGATGTTTTTGAATTTATATTAAGCAAAGTGAGAAATAAAAACATATAGTCTCTTCCATTAAAATATATCATATTCAAATCTCCTTTAACTTCTCCAGTTCTAAAACTTTCCTATTCCAGCAATATATACTAATAAAGTGATACAAAAAATTTCCCCCTCCAAAGAAGGAACAATTATTTGGTCAGGTGACCTGATGTAGCTCTATGTTCGGACGCCAATAATATGTCGCCACATGCTCTGACTCTTTACCGCGTGGCCTGATGACCCGACCTGGACCGGAGCACGGGATTGCTATGTTCGCGTAGTGCTCGGTATTGCTAGGTATTGCTCGGTATTGCTAGGTATTGCTCGGCAATAACAAGAAATACCGCTCTGTCAAGACCAATACCGAGAAATACCGAGCAATACCGAACTCGATATTGCTCGGTATTGCTTAGTATTAGTCTTCATAGAATGGTATTTCTCGTAATTGCCGAGCAAAATTGATCGATACAGCAATACCGAGCAATACCTAGCAATACACGCACATAGCAATCCCGGGTCCATTCCGGGTCGAGTTGTCGGGCCGCGCGGTAAATAGCGAGAACACGTGGCACTATTTTACTGGCGTCCGAACATCAACCTACGTCAGGTGACCGGAAAAAATAAAAGTCCCCAAAGAAGACTAAACTCCTTCCCAGCCTTTCCTCTCTCTCTCTCTCTCTCTCTCTCTCTCTCTCTCTCTAGCTTGTAATATCTGACCCTTAACTAAGATGTTTTAATGATGTTCATACTTCCGCTATGTTTTATTCTCATATTAGAGCTTTATCTATTTCTTTTTAATATTTTTGGTCACACCTTCATATTTTCTGGTGTTAGAGGTTGCTCTTTTGATCTCTTTGATATTTTTTTGGTGCAACGTCCTTCCAGCTTTTGTAGGTTTAGAGGCATCTGATGCCTTATGGGACGTATTCTTTACATTATTCTCCTCGCATCTTTTGACATGTTTGGTGGGGGCAGTGAATTATGTCATTTTAACATTGAAATAAGTTAACTTTAATGAGGAAATTTAAGTTTTTTTTTTTAATCCTAATAGAATATATAGGAGTTTTCGGGATAGTGGGGATAGTGGGGATGTTCTCTGCCATCAAAATATATCATATCTTATCTCTTAGCCTTGTCTAGTTCTAAAAACTTTCCTATTCCAATAATATATATTAATAAAGTGATATTAATTCTTTTCCTCTCTATAAAAGGGACTCTTTGCTGCCTTCAGTTACAGGTAAACAAAGTTCGCCAATTGTTTTCAAAGAAGACTAAACTCCTTCCCCCTCCCTTTCCTCTCTCGCTCTCTAGCTTGTAATATCCAATCCATAACTAAGATGTTTAATGGTGTTCGTACTTCTGCTATGTTTTATTTTCATATTTGTGATTCATCTATTTCTTTTTTTTGTTTGCAGTTGTAATAAATTTCTCTACTAAGTGAACGCTATGAGTAGCTCTCAGAATGAAGTCCATGCTGATCTTGTAATTGTGGGAAAAGAGGAGAAAGGTAAGCTTTATTGCTGTGGTTTCTATGCTCTTTTTGTCACAACATTTCTAACAGGAAGACGCTGCTCATAAAAAGTTCAGATCTTCAGCTTCGTTTGGGAGGTTTTCTTATTGCTTTTCAAAGTTATTTTTAGTTAAAAAATTAAAATTTTTATACTAGAAAATAATTTTAAAAAGCAGTAAAAAAATCGTCCCAAACGAAATCTTCATTCTGAGTGAGTACTGATGCTATATCTGCTTGTATATTGTTCAGTTGCTTTAAGAAATATGGGAAATGAAGCCTTTAACACTATGGACGAGTACTTTCAGAGGAAAAAACTACTGCGAGAAGAGGCGAAAGCTACAGTGCCCAACAAACCCCCTCGCAAGAGACTGCTATGGATGAATATTTTGGCGTGAATGTCTGATAATTTAATTATGTTTGCTTAGTTCTTAATTTAATATAAATGTACAATAATTTAGCTGTAATGACAGATCAAATATATGTGCTAAAAAATAATTTTATTTTAATGTAAAGTATATTAGAATATCCTTATGTAATTTATTCTTGAAATTAATATTCTCAACATATTATTATTTGTGGATCATCTTATATTAAAAAAGTAATAGAATATGCATTAAAATATTGAGGAATATTACATATATTACATTTTCGGTAGTAATTAGTAGGGATTGTTGGCTCCTTAAGTTTATTTTTATGTTGATTAATTATAGATCTTTGAGTATTAGAGAGTATTTAATCTATTTAAAGACTTATAATCTTTTTTTAATGAATTAACACTTAAGCTCATAATTAAATTTTATGAAAACAAAAATTTCTTTAATTTTTTAATTGACTTTTGTATAATTATTCATAATATATCTATACTTTTCTCTTTTTATTTGACTGTTTTCTTACTTTAGTAAAATTGTTGATATTTTAATATATATATATATATATATATATATATATATATATATATATATATATATATATATATATATATATATATATATGTCCTTGAACAATGACTTTTTATTTGGTTCGGTTGACCGGATGCAGAGGAACATCCGGTTGTAGGTAAAATCCCGCCTATACCAAGATGTAGCGAGTTTTTTGAGTATAGGGGGATTTTGCCTACAACCGGATGTTCCTCTGCTTCCGATCGGAGGACGTAATAATTGTTCTTGAACAACCGACTGAAACGAAGCATCTAAGCAGTCTCAACTAAACTAAGTAACTTTGAAGTTATAAAAATATATTTAATTTTTTTTAATTAAGAATTCTTGACTATTATACTCACTTATATTTAATATCATATCTCTTATTAATTCTCTATTAATTTCATTACCATAAAACATTCAGATTTCATTATCAAAAGGGCCTTTCAAGAATTAAATTGCTATAAGGTAAAAATTTTTATTATGACTCATCAATTCTTTTGGGAATGAATTAAGAGAAATTTCTTATTTTTTTATACTTGTAATTTAATATAGGGCATTTTATAAAAAGGAGCTCGTTTTAAATTTAAATTAGTTTAAGGAGCAAGTTAACAAAATAATTTAAAAGGAGCAAATACGGAACTTAATTATTCGATTTCTATTGAAACCGGATAATGAAGAGGAGGAAATTCCGGTTTCTTATTTTGTTATTTTTATGATTTATATCATTTTATTTTTTAAAAAATTCAATTTAATCGTTTCTAAGGAAACCGGAAATCAATGTTCCGGTTTCTTAACAAACCAAAAAATGATTTCATGAAGAACCATTATTTTATATTAAATAGCAATAATAATAAAAAAGATTTTAATAAGATTATTATTTAAAATATCCGATTTCAATATTTATTTTTTATTTACATTGTTTCAAATTAAAACTATTGGTTTATTTAAAAATAAAAAAAATATACATGTATTTTTTTATTTATTTCACTTAAATATTTTAATAAAATATAAACATGTAAATAAAAAAAGAAATAAATATTTTTAAATAATATATACATTTTTTTTTGGTTAAAACCCTCGGTGGGGCCTACGTGTTAATTTCAAAAAAGAGGTTACAAAGTCCTTAAAAAGATCCACTAGCTCGCTAATGCTCGAGTGAGCTACATTGAAAAGATAAAAAAGCCTAATGAGCCTGTGGTTCCTTAATCTAAAATTACAATAAGCAAAAAGAAAATAACAAGGGCTGAAGTCTCTCAGCACCCAAAAATTGAAGCTCAATAGATAGTCGTTAAAAATAGGCTTCCTGCAAAAAAGGAGACGCAAAAAGGAATGCAGCACAAAAAATAACCAGAAGAGACATACCTGAGGGTCAAAGGAGGTGATGAAGATAAGATTGGAATAACACCTGCAATGAAGCCTCCAAAAAACTAAAATAGAAGTGAAAATTTTTAACACATCATTGAGGAACTTAAGACAATAGACCGCAGAGGTATTGATGCGATAACAGTAAAAAATGCTCCACACAGAAGCAGCAGAATACCGGTGTTTACTCAGATTCAGAATAATATACAGGATATCCAGCTGCAGCATTTTAATTCTATAATTCACACAGTTAGACTGCAAAGGAATCAAGATAAGACGCAATTGAATAGAGAAGCAGCAGTTGACACAATTAACATTGAGATGATTCCTACAAAAACAAGGATGGATAGCAGGGCCAGATAAATGAATAGCACAGTAATGAGAAGACAATCTTGTTTTAATCCACGGCTGGCAGCAATTCAAATCGAGAAGGTTTAACAGAGAAGTAAACATAAAAATGGAGAACAAGCTGCAGGTAAAAAGAAAAACCAGTAAATAGAGGTGTAAAAAACAGGGCAGCGGATTACTCATGTCTAATATACGGTAAGGCAGTGTTATCTAATTTGATCAAAGCTTGTAAATTAGGATTCAACTCGGTAGGATTCAACTCAACATACTGATCAATATTGCAACCATAATTCACTAACCAATCAGCACACGTATTAGCTTCACGAAAGATATGAGAGATATAATAAGTGACAGAAGAGAGGAAAATCTTAATTTTCCTAATAAGATAAAAGCATTTAGGATTACCCGGCACCATATTATTAATAATCTGAATGAGGAATGAGGAGCATAGAATCAACCTCAATCCAAATGAAAGTAAAGCCCATTTTAGAACAGATTTGAAGACCAACAAAAAGAGCATAGAGCTCAGCATGAATAGCAGAATTGCAACAGATAGGTTCAGAATAGGCAGCAAGAACATTACCAATGGCATCACGGATTACTCCACCGGCCCCAGCATTTAGATGGCCAAAATATTAAAATATATAAATGTAATATTTTAAATAATATATACATGATTAAAATATACATGATTAAAATATTTAAAATTTAATAACTATTGGTTTATTTAAAAATATATAAATGTAATATTTTAATGTAAAAATATATTTAAGTAAACTTTTTATGTAATTATTATGATGTTTTTACATATTTAATATTTAAATATTTTTAATATTTAAACTTATTAGAATATTTTAATTTTATATAAACCGATAGTTTTTAATTTTTAAAATTTAAATTTTATTTTTAATTTATTAATTTATTAAAATGTTTATATTTGATATATCGTCCAAAAATTAAATTTAATAAATGTTTATTCTAATATTATAATATAAAAATTAAATTTCATATTTATATTTATATTTATATTAATAAAAATGTTTATCCTAATATTATAATATAAATTTTTTTAATATAATCTTTCATAAAACCAAATTTTATATTATAATTTTAAAATTATTAAATATATAAGAAAATTTTAATATAAAGTTTAAAAAGATTATAAACATTTTAAATTAATTTAAAATAATTATAATCTAAAATTATTTTAAATTGCATATATTTATATTATTTTAAATTTCACTATTTATATTATTTTAAATTTTCAATATTTATATTATTTTAAATTAAAAATATTTAATATTTATTTTATTTTATAAATTTAATAAAATAAAATCGGACATAATTTTTATTAAAATTTTCATTTTTATTAAAATTTTAATTAAAATATTTATTTTTAAGAAACGTGAAAGAATTTTTATATACTCTATTTTTATTTTAATATACTCTATATCTATTGGCAAAATTTTTATACACTTATCCGGTAAGAAACCGGATTAACAAAATCCGGTTTCTAAAGAAACCTAGAAACCGTATTTTGTTAATCCGATTTCTTGAATTTTGTCATCCGGTTTCTTTTAAAATCACGGTTAATGTTGAAACTGGATAATAAAGTATCAGTTTCTATTGAAATCGAATAATTAAGTTTCATATTTGCTATTTTTAAATTATTTACTTAACCTGCTCCTTAAACTAATTTAAATTTAAAACGAGCTCCTTTTTATAAAATGCCCTTTAATATATCAATATCGGACTATAATATCATTTTTATAATAAAGTCTAAGCCTTTCTTCTAAATGTGAATTGATTTTTTTTATGACAATATTAGTTTTAAAAATGTGTATTTATTAATTAGTGTTGAATTGTGAAATTATATTAATATATTTTCTCTATTATGATTTTAAGAAAAATATCAAATTTTTTATTTATATAATTAATAATTAGAGTTACTTATAGATGATAAAGATAATAATTAAATCTTTTTATCAAAGAAAAAATATTTATTTTTTTATAAATTATTTTTTTTAAACTTTATTCACATGCATTTTAATGCATGTGCAACAAAACTAATGCACATAAAAACAATTCAAGATGGTAATGAGAAAGTTGCTGATAAGTGCACGTAGATCTTCATTGCGTGAGTGAGTATTTATGCTATGCATGTATATATATATTTTGGAATGGGGGCATCTACCCACAGCCAGTTTAAAGGGAGCGCTTGGCGGCGGAACTAATTCCTCGGCGGAACCTAGCGAGACCACTCATTGACATCAGGCCCACACTTATTTTGCCCCACTGAAAAGGTGAGGCCGTACCCTTGCCCCCCCCCCCCCCCCCCCTAAAAAAATTATAAATTTTTATTTTTTAATCTCTAGGCCAAATCAAGTTGGAAACTTTAAAAATTAAATCGGAGACCATTTGAACTCCGATTTCAGTAAACTTACAGTCAAACTGAACGTCTAAAAAATATGAACCTAATAACACCAAATTCAGCTCAATCCGAACCCAAATGACTTCAAATCAAAGACTCGAAGCATATTTGAAAGGTTCAAACCATAATTTGGATTACCAAACGGTTTCCAAACATGACATGCTTATAATCGAATCGAGCGGCTAGACAAGACAAATCCAACAAGCCCAAGATTTCCAAATTTTGATATCACTAAGACATTTAAATGCTCAATAAACAATACACGATCAAGAAATTTAACATCGGTCGTTCATTCAAATCACTCTCAATTTAATTTCCTATTCATTTACATTTTTTTTCTTGATTGATATTAGCTTAATCCTATATTAATTCGATCTTAAAGAGATTTTATGTTTTTTTTTTGTGCAATGAGATTTTTAATATCACGTATTTAGATAATATATTAAACATGTTCTAGCAGAAATCGAGTGATTTGATGATTGAAATCATTTTGTGAATGATGAAAATAAACTAATTCACTACCAAAGTTTTATCTTTTTTAATACTGATTATATTGGTCATAAGTCTGGATATAAAAAGTTGAGGAAAAAAAAATTTAGGCCCCCCCTAGATATGTTTTCTGGCTCTGCCACTGGCCGTAGTACTTATTTGCCACACTATGCTTGTATATGGATCCAGCTGATTTGGTTAACATCAGAAATGAAGCTTTAAAAATTATGGACGAGTTGCTTGATCAGAGGAAAAAACTATAACGAGAAGGGAACTAACGAAAATATCTAATTTTTCTGTGTCTGGATTGTTAATGCCTAACTAATAAACACCATAACAGCATGAAACTCATTAGAGGATACCTTATCCAAACATTATTAATGCCTAAAGTATAACAAAGATTGATACCTTAATTAAGAACATGAAACCCAGCCATAATAACCGAGGTAGTCTTTTTTTGGGGAAAATTTGGGCAAAGCCCTTTTTATTAAAAGAAACGGTTACAAGACATCAGAGAATATCCTATGACCAAAAAGGCTGGCTTAAAGAAGCCCAAACATGAGAAAATATAAAAAATTACATGTAAATGACTAATTGACAATATTACAGTATCAAAAAGCCATCAGAATTGTAAATCAAAAAGAGTAGTTTCCAGCATCTAATTCAAAAACTCTGAAGCCAGGAGAATAAGCCGAAGTTATCAGCTTCAGAAACTTGAGATAGAGCTTAAAATAAAGAGCTGCGTTCGAATTCTTCTAGCAACAATCTGCATAAAAAGAGAATCCACTGATCAAGTCCAGGTAGTCAGCAAAGAACACAGCTCCCGGTGCTAACTGCCTGGACTCAGAGATTATCAGAGAAATAAGAAAACATATCCCTGGTTGCCGATTGACCTTCCAAGGGATTGTGCAAGGGAGCATCATCATCGTCCAGGCAGTCCCAATAAGCAAATTCCCGAGGGACCCGAAATGCACAAGAACCGCATAATCGTTTTGCCGCACAAAAATGGCTTCCCCATTAACACAGATCACATCCAACATGCTTAGCCAACATCCAAGCATATTCAGCTCAAATACAAACCAACAGTTATAACATAGCCAACTCCTCCATAAAAACCAAAAACCTCTCATGAAACCTGCTACCATCCAACTCAAATAAGATCCAGCAGATGTGTCGAATTTTTCCATTTTGCAACCTTGCCCAAAATAACTTTTTTAATGGAAAAGATCAAAGAAGAAGAACTTTGAATATCATTACCAAATCTCCTATTATTACGTTCCCTCCAGAGATAATAAATTATCCCACATACCATAAGCATAAAAAATTCTTTGTGAAGCACGGCACCAGAAAATTCAGATCCCAGCCATTCCATAAGATGCAGCACTGTTGGTCTAAGCAAAAAAATTTTTGTGGTAGGGAGAAGGGAGTTAAGAATGAAGAATGTAAAATTACATTCAAAGAAGATATGATTCACAGTTTCCGGGGCATTAGAACAGAAAGAACACATTATAGGAACATTAATTTTCCTAATTCTCAATGCATCCTGTGTTTTAAGACCTCCTACCAGAGCAAGCCAAACAAAAACAGAGTGCTTCAAAACATTTTTTCTGTGCCAGACAAAATTGTGCCAAGAGCAAGTAGGCAAAGAGCAGTAAAACTCCTCAATGAAATCCTTAAATTTAACATTAACACAATCCTTCCAAATTAAACATGGACCAGCAGAGTTAGAATATGGTAAATTGCAAATTTTGTCTCTTATCTGATGAGGGACAACAGCAGCTAAGTTCCAAGCAGAATTAGCAATATAATGTTTCAGTAATGGCATAGAGAATAATTCCATCGGGATGTTGCCCACAGCATCCTGAAGAGTGTTATTATTACACCAATGATCCCAAAACAGAGAGATGGGAGCATTAGGTGTAATAACAAACTTAAAACAAGGTTTAACAGAGGATGCCGTATGACAGACAGAAATCCAGAATTTGCTCGCATTTTGATTTGGTGGCCTCCAAGGTGAAGTATATTGAGAAGTTAGCCAATCAGACAATGGAGAAATGCAATTATACATTCTATGAATAACAGAACAGTTAAATGCAAATTGAATGGAATTCAAGCTAGGAATTCCCAAACCACCTTTTTCTTTAGGCTTACAAACATTCTCCCAAGAAACCATATGAAGCTTGTTAATAGATGTGATATCACCAAAAAATAAGAATCTAGAGCAGGTTTTCTTAAAAAACTTAAAAACAGTTTTAGGTAATATAGAGCCCCTGATCCAATATGCAATAGTATTCTGAATAGTGAATTTGAGATACTGCAATCTTCCAGCTAGTGAAAGAAGATTGGCTTTCCACCCCGTGAATTTTTTGTGCAAGCTATCCATTAAAGGCAAGAAATCAGCAACTTTCAGCCTATTAAAAGAGATGGGAATACCAAGATAGGTGATCTTGGAGCATATATTATGAATAGACAATGCATCACACAAAATTTCCTGATTTCTATGGTTTTTGGAAAACATTACAGAACACTTGTCATAATTGACATGCAGACCCGATGCATTTCCAAAGTCTGTAATGATTGAAGAAAGAAGTCTGCAATTTTCTAATGAAGCTTCACCAAAAATTAACACGTCATCAGCATATAAAAGATGAGAAAGGTTAAAATTTTCAGTAGAAAAACCTTTGAAACCACGAGCATCTAAAAGATTAGAGAAAGAGTCCATCACTAAGCAAAAGAGGTAAGGACTTAGCGAGGGAACTAGCAAAAGCTCCTACTACTTTACCATCAAAATCCCTGATTAGCCTACCATAATAAGCAACAGACCTATCAAAAGACCAGCAAGTATTTAACTTAAACCAACCCTGAATAGGTTTCCTCCATCTAACAATCCACTTTTTATCAGACTTAGAAGAAGGCTGATCAAAGATACCAAAGCCATCAATCACACAATTATAACCTTTAAAACAACCAAAATTGATTAAATTAGCAGTATAGAATTGCAAGATTTTATCCTTGATATTAACAATGTTGATACCCTCATGCTTGGACTCATTCCTACTTCTCTAAAGATACCAGATGATAGTAATAGGGAGAACAATTCTAATACATCCTTTGATCGGAGCAAACCAAGCTTGGAGAGCAGAAAAAATATTGCTATAATTATGACAAAAGTTATTTTAAAAAAGATCATTCAAAATATAACCAAACTTTAACCGCAATAGGACCATTAACAATAACATGATTATGGGTCTCCATATGATAACAACACTGATATTTAGAAATAATATAGAAAGCTCTACCAATTAGAATATTGTTAATAGGAATATAATTATGTAAAATTCTCCACTTTAAGATAGAATCAGAAGCCATATGATCTTTATGCCAAATAGAAGAGATGAGAGGAGATTTAATTTGGCTTTCTCTAATATCATGCCGAACCTCTTTAAAAACAAATTTATCTTCATTAGAATTAGTAAAAATAATAAAGTCATCTTTCTACAGATGTAAAGGAATCTTAAGAATTTGATCGAGAAAAGTATATGGTTCAACATTCTTTAATATATCAACATTGCACATACCATCCCTGATAAAATTTTTGACTTTGATAGAAGAAACAGAGCGGGTATTTAAAAGACTATCAATATAAAATTTTTCCATCCACTGATCTTGCCCCAGAAAGAAACACATTACTAGAACCAACCCCCATTGGATGAAATTTTTTGCCTCCCATTTAATGCCACAAAGCCTTTTCCAAATAGAAGAATTCCCTTTTTTTAAAGAACAAATTAAAGGATTCTTGACACCATAATACTTTCCATAGATCTCAAAGAAACCAAAATTTGTAAGAAAAGGCCTTAGCCATATCAGTTTAGTTCTTACAACCTAAGCCACCTTCCTCCCACACACCACATCATTTCTTCAAGGAAGCCCAAGGGATGGTAGACCTACCATTCTTAAGATTTAAGCCTTTCCATTTTACTACAACCATTTAAATAGGATTTAAGCCTTTAAGGTATATAATAAATATAAATAGGTAGAGCATAAATGATACTTTTAATTAAGACTAATCTACCACTAAAAGAAAGAAAATTTAAAGCTAAAGTGAATAATTTGTTAATTTTGATTAGCAAAAAAAATTTCATCAAATAAATAAGACCTTTTTTCCTTTAAAAAGTGGGGTCCCAAACTATTTAAGACGCAGGGTCTTATGAGAAAGCTCAAACTTATCATGAATGATGTTAATCCTCTGATGAGTAATAGACTTGACAATGATAAAACAACTTTTAGCATTATTAATCTGTAAACTACTAAACCATTGGAATTGATTAAGAAACTTAAAGTGGATGTTGAGCATTTTAAGAGATCCATTAGTAAAGATAATATAATCATAAAAAAAACTCTTGTGAGAAATAGGGAAACCCTCAAGAGTATAAAATTATAAATTAGGGTGCTTCATATTAAGATCCTCCAAACCCTATAAAGATATTCCATAGCAATAATAAAGAGAGTAGGGGAGGTCCCCCATATCTAATACCATAAGAGCATTTAAAAAAAGCCATGACTCTTGCCATTAACAATAATAGAAAAAAATAATTATCAATACTATTTCTGATCAACTTAATGAAAACTTCATTAAAACCAAATAAAGAAAGAATCCTACAGAGAAAATCTTAATTTAAATTGTCATAAGATTTAGTGATATCAGTTTTAATAGCCATATTCACACCAATAACAGATTTGTAAATATCATGAATAATCTAGTGGGCAAGAAAGACTATAAAAAATGGGGCGACATTTAACAAATCTCGTTTTCCTAAGACAGAAAATTCTTAGTAAAAGGGGCGCCAATCTCCACATTATAAGCTTAGAAATCAACTTATTAACAAAATAATAAAGGCTAATAGGTCTAAAATCATCCTAGAAATTAGCGACCTCTTTTTTTGGGAACGAAGGCAATGGAAGTAGAAGTGAAAGATTTAGGATAAGGGTTTACAATAAAGAAATCCTTCATAGCTCTCACCAAATTACCTTTAATAATAGCCCACAGCTTTTTAAGAAAAATTAGCTGTGAAGCTATCTGGGCTAGCCACAGAATTAGAATTCATACTTTTAATAGTATCCCAATTTTCCGCTATCTCGGCTAGCACAATTTTAGTTTCATTCAACAAAGAAAGGTTCTCAACAGAAGAATCAACTATATAGGTTTTGTCTAAAGAAGCAACATTACTTTCAACCTCCAAGATATTAGAGAAAATGTTTTTAAAACAGATTTATTTCAACACCTCAATTTTTATTTTTATTTTTTAACTTTATACCACAATCTAAGTATACCAACAATATTATCATCAAGAAATGAGGGGGCGTGCCAATTACTTCTAAGGCATGGAAAAAGGAATCATCAAGAAGCCACATAGTTTGGAATCTAAAAATAAGCTTAGTAGAAGTATTTTGAAAATTTATACTCAAAAGAAAAGGGGAGTGATCAGACAAAGTTCTACTCAAATGTTCGGTATGAGACATGGGATATTTGGAAATCCAAGAATCATTAAAAAATATTAGATCAAGTCTTTGCCACATGAAAGATCTATTCCAAGTAAAAGCACTCACAGAAAAACTAGTATAATTTAAATTACAATCCAAAATCACATTATTAAAGTCTTATATAGCAAAGGAGTTAAATATATTACCCCTAATCCCTTAAGACACATTGGAAATTGTATTGAAATTCCCACCAAACAACCAGGGACTATCAATAATAATAGAGAAATCACATAATTGCTTCCAAAGAGTTTTCCTACCCAACCTCAAGAAAGAAGCATAGAAAAAGAGACACAAACAAAAAATTACTGACAATTAATTCTGGTATGAACAATATGAAGAAAATTGGAGATAATATCCATTTTAACATGTAATTTTCAAAAAACCAAATTTTATTCAAACAAGTAGCATAAGCCATATTGCAACCAAGCATATTCCCAATCAAAATTAAATTAATCAAAGTACTAAGAGGTTCAAGTAAAACCAAAATATAAATACTACATAAATTCCTCACTCCGTCCCAAGAGACAGGGCCATCCACACCCTTCATATTTCAAATCAGTGTCTTAACCATTAACAATGCTTGAGGAATTTATAGCCATGGTAACCATAAGAGTAGATGCTAGAAGGGCCTTGATATTTTTACTTTTTTTAACCTTTGTAAAACCATCATCAAATTTATCCTTATACTCCTTAGATCCAAGTGATGACATGGAACTATTGATAACACTTTCTTGAACCTTACAAACATTAAGCACAAAGAAACCTGAATATCCTGAACACCCACCCCATTGTGTTATTATGAGAATGAATGAATTCCATGTCATCACCTACAGGCAGAGCACCAACAAATCATTAGATGTTTGCGGATCATTAGATGTTTGCGATCTCATATTTCCTATACAATAGTTACGTAGACAAAATCAAATATACTTGTTTAGGGTTTATGGTTTAGGGTTTAGGATCCTAAACACCCACCCCTTGTGGATCATTAGATGTTTGCAAAATCAAGGGATCTAATGATCCTCAACACCCACCCCATAATCATCCTCCTCTCTAATCAGATTCCTTGCACCACCTTTAGTAGTATTAGGCTGTTTTTTTATATGGGGTGAACCACAAAACATTCATTCATCAAATGACCATGAATCTTACAATGGTTGCAAAAATCAGGTATATTCTCAAATTCCACTTTTGGTAAATAACCTAATGATTTCGACCCAAGCCAGATCTCTCTTGGATGTTTTTTGGTAATATCCATTTCACTAATTAAGACCCATGCTATCAAAGTGCCCTGATCTAGAAGTGGTTGCTTGATCAGTTTGCAATGGTCTATAAAAAATCAAACCCAAAGTATGAAGCACAAGCAGATAAAAAATAATGAAGACAAGGGTTTAGAAAAGCAAGACAAATCAGAATTATGGGAGACTCCTCTTTAATATAAAAAATGGGGTCCATTTCAACAACTTCATTTGACAATTATTGATATAGTAAGTTCTTCTCGCAAAAATATGGCTATAATCCAAATCATTTGAAAGTTAAATCAAAACATGTCGAGCATCAAGTAAACCAACCGAAAACCCCTCAGATAATTTAATATTTCCAAAAATAAATAAATATCTTCAAGATTAGGTCTATTAATAGAAAACTTACCAACCAAGGTAAACTAAAAAGAGGACGCTAAGTTCATAACATCCTCATCAGAAATCAAAATAATCAGGTCACCCTTAACATAAGACATTTTAAATGACAAGCCAAGCTCTTGAGAAGAAGACATACCAACAAAAACATCTTTAAAGGATCAAGAGGTAGAAGGATTATCACTTCCATTTAGAGCAAAGAAACCATATTTTGAAGCCATCAAACCTCTCAAGGGTTAGATGCAGAGGTGGTCGGAGGAGCCGCCATGATAACCGCAAAAATACTAAACCTAAGGTCAGAGGGCCCTTGGAAAAAGATCGACAAAATCAGGCAAAATGAACCTACAAAAAACCCTAACAAAAATTTAAAACGAGACAAGCACCAGGGGAATCCAAGATTGCTAGAGCATAGTAGGAGGAGAAAGAATAGGTGATTTTCTATATTATTGTTATTCACTTTTTCTATTTGTTCATTACATTGTTTCTATTTGTCCACATTGCTTTTTTGGCTAAAAGTTAACATCTTGATCCACTCTGATGATATGAAGAATGCCATGGAGCCTCACTATGCCAAGAAAATTTTTTTTAGCAATATTGGTCGTGAAAATATTTGTCATAATTTGATCAAGATAACCCAGATACGAAACAACATCATGTTAGATTATAATAGGGCAGAATTCCAATAACGTAATTGGAGAGAATTTTAAATTTTCAATTTGTACTGATTGCATAGCAACTAATTTAGTTTAGATAAATACGAAAAATACTCACCATCAAATATATTTTCCCATTTATATCCAAAATTTATATAACCTAAATAATCATTTACAAACAATACATGATGCGGAAGAATATAGTACAGAACAAAAAAGTCATGATTGGCAAAATCTTTTAATAAAATATACCTACAGATAGATTAGAACATGCAACCTCTCTCTAATCAAACTGCTCTTTTCCCTTACCCTATCCTAAAACATATGCAAAATTGCAGATATGAGCAAACCATAGCTCAATAGACTAAACAAACCTTCTTAATTTTTTAATAAATAAAATAACAAAAGCTAATCATAGCTGAATAGAAGGGCAACGCAAGCTATTTGTACAAAACCTTCAACAAAATAGTAACAAAGCAGAAACATAAGATATTACTCAGAACAATGTCAGAATATACAGTGTCTCAGAATAAGACTACCAATTTAGAACACTGAATGGATAACAAAATAAAAGTAATAAACACAGCATACTAGATCACATATAATAAAAATTAAATACAACATATCAGCTATTGATAACATATCACATTCATTCCCAGCAAATTATTTCATAAAATATAAATTAAACTCTTAACATTTGAAATTGCTTCAATCTTTAAACTTTTGTTGGTTTTCTTCTAATTACATAAATGTCTTGTTTTTCTTCCTAGCAAAGCAAAGTTTAATCATAATTAAGCAAAGGCTACACTAAAACTTTTGTAGCTTTTTCCATGCAGAAGTTTCTTCTTCATATATATAGGCCCACCACCCTAGGGGTGTCAATTTCGGGTCACGGGTCGGGTTCGGGTCGAACCCGAACTGACCCGGGTGCGAAACGGGTCGACCCTAACCCGAACCGGGTAGAGAAACGGGTCGAAAAACCGAACCCGGACCCGACCCGGCAGGTTACCGGGTTGACACGACCCGACCCGGTTTGGGCGAGGTCGGGCGCGGTCGGGTGCGGTCGGGCGTGGTTGGGCGCGGGCACGCAGCGCGCGGCGGGCGCGGTCAGGCGCGGGCACGCGGGCGCGCTGGGGGGCGCGCAGCGGCGCGGTCGGGCGCGGGCACGCGGGCAGCGCTGGCAGGCGCCGGCAGACGCGCGTGGCGGGCAACGCGGGCGATCGCGCGGCGGGCAGCGCGGGCAGGCGCGCGGCGGGCAGAGGCGGGATTCGAAATTTTTTGAATTAAACGGGTTGGCGGGTTGACCCGGCAACCCGCCGGGTCAACCCGAACCCGACCCGTTTTTGAAACGGGTCGATTTCTGGAACCCGAACCCGACCCGTTTTGAAATCGGGTCGGGTTCAACCCGGATTTTCCAGGTCGGGTTTTCGTGTCGTGTCAAATATTGACACCCCTACACCACCCAATGCATCCTTTAATGGTATGGCCTCATTTTTCGGGTCTTGTTAGAGCTTAGTAACACTTCTTATTGCTTTGTGTTTTTGGCGATGAAGATGCAAAATGAAAGCTCTTTCTAAAAGTGAATTTTGATGGTTAAAATTACAAAATAAGAGTATAAATAAAAATTAAGCCCATCAACTTGTGTATTATTTATCCAAATATTTGTTTGCTATTGGTTATTTTTCATCTTTTATAAATGAAAATTAAGCCGAGCATGAATTAAATATCTTTTTTTATGCATTTTTTCAACTAAAATAAGTAATCCATCAATAAGGTTTCTCTAATCCTGAAATTGCTCACTTTCTAATTTACCATTAGTAGACTACAGGAGTATATATAAGAGCATGCTTGAGTTATGGTTGATAAAAACAAATCAATTGGCTTTCTTGTTACTTTGCTTTTCTTTTATGTAGTCATTTTCTCATATATTTATTTTGTGGTTGTTTTTGAAGCCCACTTATCATTCAAGGTTGATCACAATAAATCGGATAGCTATTTTAAGGATTGAAGTACACTCTCTTGCTTAAGGACTTAAGTTCTTGATCTGTTGTTTGGGAGCTTTGGAAACCAATCAAAAAGTTTTGGATTTGAAGCTTGTGTATATGATGTGTGTATGAGTTTTTCTTTAATTTGCCTAAATGTACCCAGCAAAATCTTCTGTTTGATACCAGAACGGTATGCCTAATAGAGAATTAAAAAACTGAATGGGAGCTACAAGTAGCTCCAGACAAAACGCCGGCCAAGAAGACGATCTCCAAATGGAGAATCAAATTTCAGAACTAGAAAACAGAGTTCTTGGAACTCGAAACAACCTTCAGGTTATTATTCAAAATACCAAAAAGAATTGTCCTACACAAGCCTTGGAAACCTATTTTTAAGCATCCTACACTACATGAATTAAAATGATCTACAAAACAAGCTTATTACATCATAACCCAAAAAAACTGGACAGTAAAAAAAAAAACAGAGGAAAACAAATAAAATTTGACTCCGTCTTTAGCTCCAAGCTCTTGCGTCATTTAGCCGGGGTAGCAGAATCCTCGACTTCATAGTGTCGAGTCAAATCAGCGACGTTAAAAACATTAGATATGTTGATGTGGGGTCTAGGACTTTTGCCCCTCAACCGGGACTTTGATGGAATCCGATCAAGGGACAAGTATGCTCCCATGATGACTTCAAGATCCCTCGTTCTAACTAAATCCTTAAGAACCAATGACGATGAAGAGGACATATAATATGATCAGATTTCTTCTACCTACAAAACGAAGAAGTGCTTGAAGGAAAACCTGTTAGAATTTAACGGAGACACAAAAATCAATTTGATCGTCTCTGAAAGACATGCCTAAACACCGAGAAGAATTTTCGGAAGCGTACCTAAATTCATTGAAATGCAGAATCAAGGTCTTTCGATCTTCCACGTTTAGAGCGGCGTTCTCCAAGAGAGAGAGAGACCCCTTCTTTTCACTCAAGATGGGAAAATGAGAGAAATGAGAACTTAACCGCTTAAACTGAGGACAACAACTCTTTTATACTTTAAGTGTATTTATTTTATTTCAGCCCATCATTAAAATAAAATAAATACCCAGCCTCTACACAAATTAATTTCATACAAAATTTAATTGAGATGCCACTTAAGTCAAATAATAATTTAATACTTAAATAGATCACGAATTTAGATAGCTTATAATGTATACAACTTTATTTATATGTATAATAATATGGGCCCACTTATAGAAATTTCTCACCAATCTCCCACTTGGGCCACACACACACACACACACACACACACACACATATATATATAACCGTAAGAGCTCAATATTTACTATCTTTATAAAATACATCTCTAGATAATCTAGTCCATCAATCATATTAATATAGAATCAAAGTGACCTTTGTTACAATCTTCGTAACAAGACTCATCAATGGTCACTATATTAATATAATTAACGACATAGATCAAGCATGGATGTGTAGCATGAAAATTTCTTGTAATGTGATCTTAAATCATGACTAATTTCAACTGGTCCAATTTCATAACTCAAAAGAGTTATAGCAAAAATTCAATACTTCATGCTAAACGGCAATTGAAATAAAAATACCTTTATGTTAGAGTTTTCAATAACCAAAATAACAACACTTTAGTCTGATCAAAAAATAAGTTCATAATAATTGAACAATACGAACAAACTTTCACCAAGCTAGCATATCATTAAAATAGATTACACCCATACGAGCCACATGCTCATGAAATACTTTAAGTGTCAATCCTTTTGTAAGTGAGTCTGCAATCATAAAGTTTGTACTAATATGTTCAATACAAATCTAAGAACTTTGAACCCTTTCTTTCACAACAAGAAACTTTATGTCAATATGTTTTGATTTTGACGAACTTCTGTTGTTCTTGGAATATAACTCAGCTGTTTTATTATCACAATTTATCTTTAATGGTCTCTCAATGCCATTAACAATATATAACCCTGTGATCAAATTTTGTAACCATATTCCCTGATTTGAAGCCTCATAACAAGCTATAAACTCTTTTTCCATTGTTGAAGAAGCTATAAGTGTCTGCTTGACACTTTTTCAAGAAATAGCTCTTCCAGTCAACATGAAAATATAGTCTGAAGTGGATCTTCTGCTATTGAGACAACTAGCAAATTCAGAGTTAGAATACACCATGATCTCTAAATGATCAGATCTCTGATATATGAGCATAAAATCTCTTATCCTTTTTAGATACCTCATAACTCATTTCACTTCTTTCAAATGATCCATTCCTAGGTTGCTTAAATATCTACCTAGTATTCCAACAATATACGCAATATCCGGATACGTACAAACTTGAGCATACATTAGATTCCCTACTGTCGATGCATAAGGGATCTTATCCATCTCTTGCTTTTCAACTTCATTTCTTAGGCATTGAAGCAAACTAAATTTATCCCCTTTTGTAATGGGTATATCCCCTGATACACAATCCTTCATGCCAAATCTACTAAGCACTTTATCAATATAGGTTGTTTATGATAACCCAAGTATACCATGGGAGCGATCCCGATGAATTTGTATACTCAACACAAAAGATGCAATTCCAAGATCTTTCATTTCAAATTTATTTAAAAGAAATCTCTTAATCTCATGTAATAAGCCTATATCACTGCTTGCTAGTAGAATATCATCGACATATAATACCAGGAGAATAAACTTACTCCCACTGACCTTATGATAAATGCATTGATCAACACTATTTTCCTTAAAACCAAATGAAGAAATAACTTGATCAAATTTTTTATACCATTGACGGGATGTCTGCTTAAGACCATAGATGGATTTCTTTAATTTGCACATCAGATGTTTTGAATCAGAATATTGAAAATTTTTTAGTTGAATCATATATATATATATATAGTTTCCTCAATATTTCCATTAAGGAATGCAGTCTTTACATCCATCTGGTGTAGCTCTAAATCATAATGAGCTATAAGTGCCATAATGATTCTAAAAGAGTCTTTTAAAGAAATTAGAGAGAAAATCTCTTTATAATCAATGCATTCCTTTTGAGTGAAACCTTTAGCAACTAGACGAGCTTTATATCTTTCAATATTACCTATTGCATCTCTTTTGGTTTTAAAAATTCATTTACAACCAATAGGTTTTGCTCCTTCAGGTAATTCAGAAAGATCCCAAGCATCATTATCTTTTATTGATTTCATCTCATCTTTCATGGCTTCTATCCACTTTTGGGAATTAAAGCATTGTTTGACCTGACTGAATGACATTGGATCATCTTCCAATCCCATATCAAACTCATGCTCTTGGAGATATACAATATAATCATTTGAAATTGATGCTCTCCTTTCCCTTATGAATCTCCTTAATGGCACTTCAATTTGAGGTTGTTGTCCTTCTATATGAGTGGGAGATAATTCAATATTATTTTGATTATTTGGATTTATAATCTGAATAGTATCAGACATAATTATCTGATCATTTTCAATTGTAATAGTGGGAATTGTAATATATTCCTCCTCGAAATCAAAAATTTTAACTTTATCACTCCCACTATATTCAACATTCTCAATAAATTTAGCATTACCCGTCTCAAAAAAGAATTTACTTGAGGAATCATAAAATTTAAAACCTCTTGACCTTTTAGAGTATCCAATAAAATAGCAGCTAATAGTTCTTGAGTCCAATTTCTTTCATTAGGCTTATAAGGCCTAACCTCAGCTAGACATCCCCAGACATGTAAATGTCTAATACTAGGCTTCTTTACAGTTCATAACTCATATGGGGTTTTAGTTACTGCTTTACTTAGAACACTATTAAGAATATAAACTGCAGTCTTTAAGGCTTCTCCCTAAAGTGATTCTAGTAAAGAAGAATGACTAATCATACTTCTAACCATATCCTTTAAAGTTCTGTTTCGTCTCTCAGCTACATCATTTTGACTTAGAGTCCCCAACATAGTGTATTGAGGAACTATGCCACATTATGCTAAATATCTCGCAAAAGGGCCTGGACATTGTTCACTTGATCCATCATATCTACCATAGTATTCACCACCACGGTTAGATTTGACAGCTTTTATCTTCTTACCAAGTTGATTTTTAACTTTAGCTTTGAAGATCTTAAATACATCAAGAGATTTTGATTTTTTATGTATTAATTATAAGTACCCATAACGAGAATAATCTTCTATGAAAGTAATGAAATATTGTTGATCATTCCAAGAAGCTATAGGGAATGAACCACAAATATCAGTATGTATTAATTCTATGACATTTAAACTCCTTTTGGCACCTAATTTCTTAATATTAGCTTGTTTTCCCTCAATACATTCAATATAAATTTAAAATCAGTATAATTAAGGGAATAAAAAATTCCATATGATACAAGTCTTTCAATCCTTTGTTTAGAAATATGTCCTAAACGCTTGTGCCATAACGTAAAGGAATTCTTATCAGTCAATTTTCTCTTAGTACCAAAATTATTTATATGGAAAGTTTCATTCATCTGTGAGGCAGAAATATCTAATTTATATAGATTATCAATCAAAGAACCTGTACCAATAACTTTAGAATATTGAAAAAGACAAAATTTTCCATTTCCAAATGAACAAGAGTAATCATATTTGTCCAAACATGAAATAAAAATCAGATTCCGTCTAAATGACGGTATATAAAAAGTCTCACACAAATTCAAAGTACAATCTATATAAGCTTATAGCTTTAATAAGAGCTTTATTTCCATTTTTCATATAGATGAATCTTTCAGCATCAGTTGGCACTCTACTACTTAGACAACCCTGCAAAGTCACATTTATGTGAGTAGTTGCACTTGTATCTATCCACCAAGTATGATTTTGTACTAAGGCCAAATTAACTTTAGAACAAATAAAATTTAAAAGTTTACATTTTTTGACGAGCCAGTTAGCATATTTTGGACAATCCTTCTTCACATGATCTATCTTCTTGCAAAAGAAACAAGTAATAACTTGATCATGCATCGGTTGTACTTTAGGTTGTGAAGTCCATTTACCTGAATCTCCTTTATCTTTATAATTCCTTTTCCTTTTGGTAGCAAAATCATGAGTGGAAGAAGCTAAGTGAGCTAATTTTTATCTTTTCTTGTTTCAATCTTTCTTCCTCTTGCACACACTGAGCAATGAGCTCATTAAGAGTCCATTTTTCCTTTTGAGTATTATAACTTATGTTAAAAGGACTGAATTGTATAGGAAGAGAGATTAAGACTAGATGCACAAGAATGTCATCAGACAATTCTAACTTTAATGCTCTTAGTCTTGTAACAAGATTAGATATTTTCATAATGTACTCTCTTATATTCCCTTTGCCTTTATATCGCATTGAAACAAGTTTACTAAGAATAGTACTTGTTACGACCTTTTAAGAGCCTACGAAACGGTCTGCTATTTGGCTTATGAACTTTTTAGCATTTTCCTCCTCAGGCATTGCACCCCTGATGATATCTGGATTTGAGTGCATTATAATCATAAGACTCATGTGGTTTGAACGCTCCCACTTTTCAAAATTTGCCCTTTGTTCAATAGTGCTTTCCGCAGTAAGGGCATGAGGGTGTTCAGTCCAAATTGCATAGTTTAGATCCATACACCCAAGAGCAATAGTAATGTGCTCTTTTTATTTATTAAAATTAGAGTCATTAAGCACTGGAATGTTATTCAAATTGGCAGATATAGAAAAAACATTAACTGAAAAAAAATACTAGCAACAACATATGGTGGGCCTTTTATAAGATACTTAACACAACATCATAATTTAGTCTTTGAACGAAAATTATAAATTGTAAATGGTTCACTTAAATTCATAGTTAATAAATATTGATAATAAATTCTGGAAAATAATAAGTCTTTTTTTGGACCGACTTGTTATATGCATGAATAATTTTAAAAATAATCACATATTTATAACTATATCTTTAGAGCCCGGCCAAAAAAAAATCTTCTTTTGGGCCGATTATTTTTCGCATAAACTAAGAAAAAACTTTAGCATTATTTTATTAAATTTAAAAATAAAATAAATTGATCTAATAGAGGTCACTTTGGTGACTTATTATTTCAATTTAATTTAATGAATAATTATATCAAATGAAAAAAAAAACTGATTTAACATGCAAAATAAAATTTTGCAATATATGAATTATCTAATTCTCCAATTATACAAAGGGAGAAATATATATAATAATTTGATTTGTAAATACAAAAACTATAATACTAAATAAGTATAAGTCAAAATGAATTGATCATGCATCAATTCCGAGGTCATTGAGTTATATCAATAAATGTGTCGTTTTGAAACATTTTAAAATTAAAACTTTTGGTTAACAATAATTTTAAATAAAATGAAACATAACTGATCAAGCCCGTTAACATGCAGTTACACCTTTTCATATTCTTACACGAAATGTACAGAATTGAGATGGAATCCATCGATTAGGAAGAAGACGTAATCAATGAAGGGGAAATGTAAAATTAAAGTAATTGACTTTAGTTTTTATGCATATCTCCAATATTTCAAAGAAGAGATGAAACAACATTGATAATTTTGAAATTATAATGTACTGAAATATCAAAATTTTCCAAATGAGAAATCATTTGAAAAGAAAAACAAATATATTTTGACTGAAAAACTCAAATAACCATAATGATTATAGAAAAACATTTCTCGCTGATTCAATATGACAACCAGCTCTGATACCACTTGTTAGGATTTAACGGAGACATAAAAATCAATTCGATCGTCTCCGAAAGACATGTCAAATCATCGAGAAGAATTTTCGGAAGCGTACCTAAATTCATTGAAATGCAGAATCAAGGTCTTTCGATCTTCCAAATTTTGAGCGGCGTTCTCCAAGAGAGCGAGAGACCCATTCTTTTCACTCAAGATGGGAAAATAAGGGAAATGAGAATGTAACCGCTTAAACTGGGGACCACGACCCTTTTATACTTTAAGTGTATTTATTTTATTTCAGCCCATCATTAAAATAAAATAAATATCGGTCTCTACACAAATTAATTTCATACAAAATTTAATTGAGATGCCACATAAGCTATGTTGCGTCCTGGAGTATTCGCGGCGGTAGAGAATTATAAAGTTTAATGTCTTAGCATTGTATGAAGATCCAGCACACAATCAGAGTATAGCATTCATAAGAGACACCAGAGTTTTTACGTGGAAACCCCTGAAAAGGGGAAAAATCATGGGGCCTGGCCAAGTTTGAATGAATCCACTAATATTTGCAATCGATTACAACTAAGGCTCTTCTTAGGAAGAAGGCCTTGGCCTGATGTTAAAAATGTACGTCATATAGAGCGCATTATATGGTGGGAGTTATAATAATCAACATAGACATGTTTGTTTGGTTGGAAGGGCCATTATAGGTGATAGAGGTCGGAAGGACTGTAGTCCGTAGGAGACAGATGTCAGAAAGACCGATGTCTAGTAATATAGGTCGGAAGGACTGTAGTCGGTAGGAGGCCGGGGTCAAAAAGATCGTTGTCTATTGATGGAGGTCGGAACGCCCATAGTAGGCGACGGAGGTCAAAAGGACCGTAGTCGGTAGGAGACCCGGGTCTGAAAGACCATTGTCTGGTGATGGAGGTCAGAAGGACCGTAGTTGGCAGGAGATCGGGGTCTGAAAGACCGTTATTTGGTGATGGAGGTTGGAGTGACCATAATAGGCGACGGAGGTTGGGAGGACCGTAGTTGGCAGAAGATAGGGGTCTGAATGACTGTTGTCTGTTGATGGAGGTCGAAAGGACCATAGTGGGCGACGGGGGTCAGAAGGACCTTAGTCAGCAAAAGAACAGTGTCAGAAAGACTGTTGTAGGAGGGTGGTACTTCAAGAGAACTCTCGGTGTCAAGTGGTGGCCCGAAAGAAGTCTGGGCGTCAAATAGTGGTCCGGTGGAAGTCCATGCCTCACGTGGTGGTCTGGTGGAGCACAGGGCTTTAAGTGGTGGTCTGGCGGAGCAATGGCGCCAGGCGGTGGTCCGGCGGAGGTGAGGGCCTTAGGTGGTGGTCCGAAGGAAGTCCGGTGGTGGTCTAGGAAGGTGAGGGCCTCAAGTGGTGGTCCAGCGGAGCAACGACATCAAGCGATGGTCCGGCGGAGGTGAGGGCCTCAAGTGGTGGTCCGATAAAGCAATGGCGTCAACCGGTGGTCCCGCGGAGGTGAGGGCCTTAAGGGGTGGTCCGGCGAAGCAATGATGTCAGGTGGTGGTCCGGCGGAGATGAGGGCCTCAAGTGGTGGTCTGGCAAAGGTGAGGGCCTCCGGTGGTGGTCCGGTGGAGCAACAGTGTCAGGCAGTGGTCTGGCGGAGCGACGACGTCAGGCGATGGTCCGGCGGAGGTAAGGGCCTCAAGTGGTGGTCCGACAGAAGTCTGTGATGGTCGAGGAAGTCGAGGGCCTCAAGTGGTGGTCCGATAGAGTAATGGCATCAGGCGGTGACGCCATTACTCTAGCGGAGGTGAGGGCCTCAAGTGGTGGTCCAATGGATCAACGGCGTCAGGTGGTGGTCCGGCGGAGTTGAGGGTCTCAAGTGGTGGTCCAGCGAAAGTGAGGGCCTCTGGCGGTCGTCCGATGAAGGTGAGGGCCTCCGGCGGTGGTCTGACCAAGCTCCGGCGGTGGTCCGACGAGACTCCTACAGTGGTCTGGCGAAACTCCGATGGTGGTCGAGGAGGAGCTTCTTCCTTCTTCCGTCTCTTCTCTTCTTGCTTTGGTCCCCCTCTCAAGAGAAATGAGGGATTTATTTATAGATTTTTTGGAGTGGCATGGCCCGTAAATAGGTGAGAGATCAAGGGTAAATGGGGAGTGGTTGGATGGACGGCCGATATTGAATCCCTTGATCATGCACCATTTGTCAGACATTTAAAGGCCTTAGTGATGTAGGAATTCATCGATCTTGGGCTCGTTGGATTCATCTCGTCGATCCGCTCAATTCGACCATAAGCAAGTAATTTTTGGAAACCGTTTGGTAACCCAAATTGTGGTTTAACATTCCAACAGCGCTTCGGGTCCTTGATTTGGGCTCATTTGTGCTCGAATTGAGTCTAATTTGGTGTCGATGGGTTTGTATTTCTGAGACGCTCGGTTCGACTATAAGTTTGCTGAAATCAGAGTTTGGTTGGTCTCCGAATTAATTTTTGAAGTTTCCAACTTGATTTTGCATTGAGATTCGTGCCCGATTAGGATAATTTTTTAACGACATATCAAGCTAAATAATAATTTAATACTTAAATAGATCACGAATTTAATTGGCTTAATTTTAGATAGCTTGAAGATTAAAATGTGGCCATCAAGAGAGCTCTGCTAGGGCTAGGGTTTTTTGATGATTCGCTTGGTGCTTCCTCTGCTTGGTGATCGGAGGGATCCGATCCGATGGATCCCTCCATCTTGGAGGACGCTTTCCCTCCTCTCACGCACCCTCTCTTTTCTTCCACTGCTGCTGGTAACAAAACACCATGTTCGTGGGATCTCATCCTTTCCGGACTTACTTCTAATGCATGTGAGTTTCTGATATCCCCCTTGCCAACTGAAGAAGAAATCATCAATTTCCCTTCTGAAGACATTGTAGAAGCTGTAAATGAATGGGATCTGGTGCTTGTGGGCTACTCTCTCGGTAAGAGACCTTACTATGAGGCGCTCCTTAATTCTATTAAAAAGCTCTGGAATCTAAAAAGGTATCTTGAAACTTATCTCTCTTAGCGACGGGTTTTTTCTATTCAAGTTTTCTAACGCGGAAGATTACGACTTTGTTTGGACTAGAGGTGCCTGGTTTATACTATGAAAACCTTTTATTTTTCAAAAATGGAATTCTCATTTCTCCCCAACCCGTGAAGAACTAACATCTGTCCCGATCTAGTTTAAGATCCATGACCTTTCTTTATGTTGTTGGGCCCATGTTGGAATTTCTAAAATATCCACCAAAGTTGGACATCATCTTGCAATTGATGCTCTCACTGCCTCCAAATCTAGACTTGCCTATGCTAGAGTTTGTGTCCCAGTTGATGCTAAAGCGACTTTCCCTAATTCTATACCTATATGTGTCGAAGGAAAGCTCTTCAACTTAAAAATTCAGTTTGAATGGCGTCCTACCTCTTGGATTTATGTGGATCGCTTAATCATTCTTCTACAAATTGTTATGCTAATCCTAACCCTGAAATTAACCACATTCCTAATCCTCCTAGAGGAAGAAGCACTAGTTGTAGACCTAGACCGCCATCCCTAAGTCCGAAAGGTCTTCTTCCTATTCCTAATTCTATAGCCAAGATTTCTGATATTGTTGTAGATTCTGCAAAAAATTATGGAGGAACCTCTGTGAATAAGGATCATGACCTGATTCCAACTTCGGCTAATATTGTTACTGAGGTTATTAATCATAACAATCCTTTCACTAGTCCAGCTGTGCATGCTAACTCAGTGGGTATTTCTACGGAAGCTAGGGTTGTTCCTAACTCTGAGATGAATAAAATTAACATGACTTTAGAGCAATGCCCTTTGACTGATAATATTGTCCCTATTACTATTTTAGCAGGAGCTAGCTCTAATATTCTTAATCTCAATTCTCCTACCTCTTTAAATTCCTCTACTTCTGCTTCTATGTTTCGTTCTGATGGACAGAAAGATTATAGAGTAACTTCAGCTAACAAATTTAGCGTGCTTCAAGATGATAATGAAGATGATTCCTCTTCCTCTTTGCATAATGAGGGAATGGAAGACTCTAAAGGATACTCAGCTAAGAATAAGAAAGAAAATATTGGTATTTCTAATACCAAAATGTTGAATTCTAATGAACCTTCTTCACATAGGAGCACTAGGGGAAAGGGCAATCGTAATGGCCCTAACCAAAAATCCTAGTTTCTTATGAATTGTCCTTCCTTGGCAACTTGGAATATCAGGGGTTTTAATAACCCGGATAAAGTTTTTTGCTGTAGGAATTTGGTTAATGAGCATAAGCTTGACTTAATTTGTATTCTTGAAAATTGTATCCTCTCTTCTAATCTTCTGGATCCCTAGTTCTGCTCTACTCACAAGGTTTTTGAAAATGAACTTAGCTTCAAATAACTTTGATCTTGCTACTCCTGGTCATATTTGGATTAAATGGAATTCAGATAAAGTTTCTTTTAATCCTATTTTTTCTTCCTCTCAAATGATTTCTGGTCATTTGATGGTGGGGACTCATACTCTTATTCTTCTTTCTGTTGTTTATGCTTCTAATTCTTTTGAAGAGAGGAATAAGCTTTGGGCTAAAACGTTAATCCTCATGGTGCTCTGCCATGGGCTGTGATTAGTGATTTCAATACTTGCAGATTCCAGTCAGAGAAAAAAGGTGGGAATAATATCACTATGGATAGGCTATATCCATTTAATTCTTTCATATTTGATAATAATTTGATTGAACTTCCTTCTACTGGTAACTTTCATACCTGGTTCGATCAAAGACAGGACAATCCTATTCATCTTAAGATGAAAAGGGTTTTAGTGAATGAAACCTGGATTAATCAATACCCAAACTCACACTATAATGTGTTGAGTAGTCGTGTTTATGATCATACTCCTCTCATTCTCAGAGATGTCCCTATTAAGAACTCTTATAAGCAGTTTATGTATAAAAATTACTGGAGCCATATTCCAGATTTCTGGAGCATTCTATTGAATATTTTTCAAATTCTGAATCATGGGAATCCTATCTTGAGTTTGTATAAGAAGTTGAAATTATTAAAAAAAGGAGATTAAAGCTAGAAACTGGAATTCTTCCAATCACATTGCTATTAAATGTGCCTCCTTAGCTACTACACAAGATAGGTATCAGAAAGTGATTGATATTGATCCTCTTAATAGGGAGATGTGTGGAGAAATTAAAAGAATTAATGCGAATATTAACTACTACAATTCTCTTCATGCTTTTTGGACTATCCAAAGATCTAAAATTAAATGGTTAAAGAATGGAGAAAAAGATTTGAAGTTGTTATACTCCAAAATTAAGAAAAGGAAAGCTTTTAACGGGAGTTCTCTCAATGCTGCTATGATTCAATCTAGTGATAATGAGTACAACAACCATTTTAGTATCATTCAACATTTCAAAAATCTGTATAACTCTACTCCTCCTGAGTTAAATGATACTAGTCTTATTCCTAAAGGCAAAATGATTCCTGAAAATGCTATTTCTTCATTAGTAAGGCTTGTTACCAATAAGGAAATTTATCTGGCTATTAATTCTGGCTGCTCCAACTCGGAACCTGGACATGATGGTTTTAACTTTTATTTTTATAAAAAAAACCTGGAGTATTACGGGTCCTTTACTTTGCAAGGCCATTAAGTCCTTTTTTAGTAAATGCTACTTACCTAACTGTGCTAAAGCTACTGCTATAGCTCTTGTTCCTAAGAAAACTCATGCTGAAAATGTTCAAGACTTCCGGCCTATTTCTCTTTGCAACGTTTTTCACAAAATTATTGCTAATATTTTGGCATGTCGTATGAAGATCATTATGCCTGATATCATTGAGAATAATCAAGCCGCTTTTATTTCTAATAAGATTGCTACTGACAATCCTATATTGGCTATGGAAATAATCAATCTTTTTAAAAAGCAATATAAGATGAAACTCTTTTGTGCTAAATATGATATCAAGAAGGCCTTTGATACCATTTCAAGGAAATTTCTTTTTGCTAGAATGGCTGAAAAGGGATTTCCTACTATCTTCATTAACTGGATCAAAGCCTGTATAAATTATATTCTTTTTTCTATATATCTAGAAGAAACATTGAAAGGATTTTTTTCATCTTCTACTAGACTCAGACAGGGATGTCCACTGAGTCCATATCTTTTTTGTATTATTATGAATGCTCTATCTTGTCTCCTAGATTCTAACTCTGACTCCAGTGGTTTTGAGGATTTTAAATTGAATAACTTTCAGCTGTCTCACCTTGCTTATGCTGTCGATCTGTTGATTATTGGGAAGGCTGATTCTAATAATTGTGATAAGCTTTTAAGGATTATTAACCTATTCTCTAAGCTCATCGGTCTACAGATGAACTTGCTTAAAAGCTCTCTTATTATTTCCCCTAGTGTTTATTGTCCTAATGATATTTCTAGTGTGCTTCAAATACATAATGTATCTAATCATTTTACTTACTTGGGTACTCCTATATCTTTGGGTCGGACTAAGGTGTTAGATTTTGCCCCTCTAATGGAAAAAATCATAATGATATTGGCTGGTTGGAAGGCGAGGATGCTTTCTTTTACTGATAGACTGCAATACATTAAATTTACTATCACTAACACTGTGGCTTATTGGATTAGGAGCATGACTTTGCCTAAAGTTATATACAAACAAATAGGAAAACTGTGCTCTAAATTTCTATATCATGGGGACACTGATTGCAAAAAATTACATCTTATATCTTGAAAAAATGCTTTCTTTTAACTGTGATGGGTATGGCATAAAAAACATGCTCTGAGATTCTCTGTATATTCGTGGATGGCACTTTAAGGAGGCTTAAAAACTTGTGATGTTCTGGCTTTGAGAAACATTCATATTATGGATAAATCCTACTCCTTATGTCACAATAGCTTGGAGACTACTTCACATTTGTTGTTTGAATGTGATTACTCTTTTAAAGTGCTTGAAAAACTCATACCTTCATTTCAAACATATTATTTTAGACCAACAATTTTCTTTGCCTTACTCCATATTGATAATATGGATAAGTCTAAAAGCATTAAGAATGGCAACCTCCTTACTTTAAATGCTATTATTTATTTCATCTGGATGGAGAGGAATAATAGAAGGTTTAAGTCTACTACTTTATGTACCAATTCTCTGGTTAAGAAAATCTCTAAAGCAATTATTATCAACTTAATGGGATGGAAGAATGGCAATGAGACAAAGGAGGCACTGAATCTGGTTTACTACTGATGTGGTTACTGTTATCTTTGACTCGTGAAGAGAGGTGTTGGTTTCTTGTTTGAAACTGTGCTGAAGCTTGCTGGATTGAATGATATAGTTGCTCTTATATGTGATCCGCTGCACTGGGATTGCTGGTGTCAAATTTTTATGCCCGTCCCATTTTTGACGATGACCCTGATTTGATTGGCTATCTCTGTGGCAATCTAAAGCTCGACAAGCAGGTTGTTGGGTTATGGAAAATAATGAAAACCTGCTAACCTCTTTCTGGACGGCCCACGGGCAACCAAAGATGGAAGGATTATACATTTTATGAAGCCTAGACTATTCTGAGTCCCTCTTAGGTTCACGAACTTTTATTTGGTCCGGTGAACATACGCAACTCTACGTTCGGCCGCCAGTAGAATCGCGCCACGCATTTTCATTATTTACCGTGAGCCCCGACAACCCAACCCGGAACGGACCCAAGATTTCTCGGTATTGCTAGGTATTGGTCGATTTTGCTCGGCAATAACCAATACCGAGCAAATACCTAGCAATACCAAGCAAATATCGAGTTGTACCGAGTTTTTTCTAGCAATACCAAGCAAATACCTAGCAATACCGAGTAAATCCCTAGCAATACCAAGCAAATCCCGAGCAAATAGCGAGTTGTACCGGCAATCGTGATCTTCTCGATTGCACTTGCAAACCTCTTCACGAACATGGCTTCTAATTCTGCAAAAGTTTTTATAGAGTCATTTGGTAGCTCGGCATACCATTCGAATGCAGTTGCTGTTAAACTGTTAACGAATTGCCGGAAGAGCAGAGCATCATTTCCCCCTGTATTCCCGCATGTGGCCTTAAACTGCGCCAGGTGCTGTCTGGGATTGTTAGTGCCATTGAATGTGTGAAATTTTGGAACCGAATATCCCTTCGGGTATGGCACTTGGTCGTATTCAGCGGGATATGGACGACCCTTGTCAACCAATTTTTCTGCTTGATCAATGGCTATAATAGCCTTGATCCTTTCCGTAATTATCCCTTCAAGCTGTGCAGCCGTTACAGGCTCAGAGGTGCTGGCAATATTTTGAGGTGTAGGCTGGCGAGTTATATTCTGAGCCTCGTGAACATGCTCAGGAGTGCCTCGTACTCCTGAGACTTGAGGCATTTGATGATTCGGAGGATCAGTTGGAGGATTAGGCATGGCGCCACCGGCAGCAGTTCTTTGCATCATCTGCATCATTGCTGCCATTTGGGCCATCATCTCAGTCATCTTTTCATTTAGTTGAGAGATCTCCCTATCCTTAGCCCTCATCTGTCGCCTCATCTGTCTTCTTATGTCAGCGAGCGTGGTGCCTTGGTCATCAAAGGGATTCTCCTCAACATCTTCTATTTCTTGCTCTCTAGGGGAGCGATCACCTCCGCCAGCAACGGAACCAGTCTCTTGTTGGCGTACTTGCCTGGGTTGTGGCTGCCAATCTCCATCATCCTCGTCATCTTCATGGTAGACATCCTCGATAGCACGTGTATGTCTTACCATATAGACGACTTCGAGGTTCATGATGTCCTCCATTTCTTCCTCCAGGTTTTCTTCCATAAAATCATCAATATTTTCATCAAAATTTTCTTCTATATTTTCTTCAAGATTCTCTTCTATATTTTCTTCGAGATTCCCTTCTATATTTTCTTTGAGATTTTCTTCCTTTTCGACATATTCCTCCCCTTCTTTTATGTCTTCTTCTCCTCTCTTCTCTCCTTCTAATACTCGGATCTCCGAACGGCGATGCCACTGGATCTCCAGTTCTTGATTAGGCAAGGAAATTTCTTCGATCAGTGGGCTACGATCGAAGTTAGTCTCTTCTTTCAGAGGAGATGGAGGGCGACGGGATCCCCTAGAGGATTCTCCAAGGTGTCGACCGTCAGAAGGGACGTCATCGTGGGTCTTCTTTTGGATCCATTTTTGATGTCGTTTGTAGGTGGGGGCGGATCTCCGGGAAGTCATACCAGATGTCACGCCCAGATTTATTTCTTTTTTTCTTTCTTCTTCTCTACGAGGTTTTGGCCTCCAGATTTTCTTTCCCTTCCACCGGGACCTTTCGGTAGCAGATCCCCGAATCTGAGGTTCAGGTGTCATGCCCCGATGTTCACCACGTGAAGCTTGTCGTCGATATCTTCTTTGTTCAGCTATCACAACAGATGATAGTCTTTCCCTTTGAGGAGTTCTTCTAGCCTCAATAACTATCGGCCTCTGAAATTGCTTCTTCATCAGTCCTCTCTCCTTGACTGTTTTCAGCACTCGATGTACTCGAGCTGATAGACGTTCAGGTTCTCTAGTCTTCTGAGGGGTTGGTGCTTGTGGTCGATGCTCCCAAAATGACTGTTTGAGCTCACCAGAAGAGCTATTTCTTTTCACCCATTTGAGATTGGTAAACTTATTCTCAGTGGAGACATTGGCCTCAAGTTCTTGGGCTGGCAAGTTTGATGGGTGCACAGGCACCAGTTGTTGCTGAGCTCGGATCTCAGCATTCAGCTTTCTCCTCTGCCTCCTTGTTAGCTTTCCTCCAGATGAGGAAGCTTCAGCATTATTCTTCTCGGTGCAGGTAGCCCGTTTGACAGAGCAGTGGTGTTTGCAGTCACCACAGAAATCCTTCCTCCATCCACAACTCTCTTGGTGGTCGTGGCTTCTGACTGTGATAGTCGTTCAAATACAGAAATCCTCCTATGAGAATTTATAGCAGAAGGTCGTTGTGCTGGCAGATTCATACGACCTGTAGGAGCTTCAAAAGTATTAAGTCTTCTAGCAGGCCTCTCAGCGTTCACGCCATTCACAGGAATGGCAGCACTCCTTGCAGCGATTGCAGGGAAGTCGACGCTACCAAATTGGAGGGTAGCTCCGGCATTTCTAGTGTTGATCAGAGCATTCGCCAACTGAATGCTAGCTCCACCTCCTAGTTGAACAGTAAAAGGAGTGTTCTGTAGATCCATCTACATAAATGAAAGGTAAGGGTTAGTAATCAGAATCTGATACATCACCCCACACTTTCAAAATGCAGAGACTTGCACAGAACAAAAGATAAAAGCAGATAACCATTAACAAGCAATAAAAAAATAATTTAAATTTAAAGCACTGCTGACTAAGTTATCTCAATGAATGTATGAATGATCATATAGAAAATGATTTAAAAAAAAAAAATTTTTATCCGCTAAATGATCATTTTAAAAGAATCAAAATTTTAAACACGGATTGACATGGTTGCTACTATAGCACTGATATGACTAGCCAAAGATGGAAAGAGAAATCATTCCCCAGCGGAGTCGCCAGAAATCTGTGGGCTCCGAAAATTCGGCCCCGGCCTCCGCTCGCTTTTCTTATTTGGCGAGGGAGTTTTAACGAACTAAATTCCGAGGTAAATTTTGGAAGGTAGATGGGTTTGTAAATAAGACACTACCCAGAGATTTCGCCCTCATTTTGCGAGGACTTTATGATCTGAGTTCTGGTTTCCTATAGGCGTAAGCCCCTATAGTTAATTACCCCTCCCGATCACGAGAGAGAACTTTCGATTAAGGCTAGTCGTCAATCAGATACGTAGGATATACGTGTTATCTGGCATATAGTAGCAGCATAGGTTTGGATTTTTGGAATGACTGGAGAATTTGGGAAATTTGGAAATTTTGGGTGTTTGAAAATTTGACATTTAAAAATAAAAATTGCACCATCTTATACTTAAAGCGGATGATGGGGGAATGGATGATGGACCCGATCAAGATCCCATGGTTCCGTCGTCCCGGGCCATCGTGGTCCCTGGTCTACTTAGTCAAAGGAGGTAGTCGACCCAACCTGACAGAAGGATCCTTGTCGGCAGCCATGAGTTGCTTCGTCCAAGGGGACCTTGTAGACCTGGGTTGGATGTTTGTCTAAGGGGACAAATTTGAATCCACCTTAGCTTACAGAGGGCTTTGTGCCCTATCGATCATATCCTATTGATTCATATCTCAAGGATTTGATGCCAATAAGGAGCGTATTGGCTCTGGCCAAAACCGGTATTTCGTGGTGCCATTTGGCGGCAAAACCACTCGGTTCAGAGGGCCCCGGGTCATAACCGTTTTATCCTGCGGTGCCATTTGGCGGCAAACTGCCGGTTAGAGGACACGTACCACGTCCTTACTAGCAGGAGATTGTCTTGAGAATGGATCTTAGTGATATTTTCGACTAGGCATTTGACTCTTTCTGAGCTGAAGTAAATTTTGATTGTCCACCTCGGCAAACTGTTGCGGAGGGTGGATGAATTTTGCTTTAAGCGGGTTGATGAATTTATTTCAATTTTAAATATTTTTGGAATTTTGGTATTTTTGGAATTTTTGTGGAGTTTCGGGTTTTAGATTTTTCTGGGATTTTGGGTGGAGCTTTGGAAGACATTTGAAATTATTTGAGAGCCCCTCCGGTTGAGATCTTCAATCAACGCGGCCATCATCGGGGTGTTTGGGGGTCATTTCCTTTTATGGATTGAACCTTGTCAACTCTGTCGGGCTGTCGACAGAGGATCGGGTTTTGTAGGCTTTGTGCCCTTATCAGTGAATTCTCTTTGTTATAGGCATTGAATGTCTAATATGGATGTATTAGAATAAATATAACGGTCGTCACAACCGTATATTTGTTTGTTGGTTCTAACCCTGTCGACTTCTATTGAACCATATAGAAGGATCGGGTTCGAACTAGAATTCACTTGTCAACCCGCGCAGCATCCCTAGACATCACGTGTGTACCAATAACACGCTCGCCGGGGCCCTTGCGGGTTGAGATTGTATTTATCCCTTTTAGTGTACCTATGTGTATACAAATTATTGTGCACGTGCGGGGGTATTCTTGGAATAGACGCCTTCTGTCTGCTTGTACGGAGGTTGCAGATCCGGTGGCGTGGCATTGCAGCTTCTGAATTGAATTATTTGCTGCATTATACAGGCAGACTGTTGTGCACTACTCGTTGCTTTTTGTAGGCGGGTCATAGTGCACTAACTAATCTCCTGCCTTAACCCGTAGGAGGTTGCTATCTATTATAGTTCCCTTTCATTCTTCTTGTAGATGTCATGTTATGAGTATGACGAGTTTCCTATGACTGCTCGTAGGTATCTGAATTTACTGCATATCATTTGCTCTTCCTTGCAGCGAATTGGACAGTCGTATTTGTTGGCCATTGAACGGTGATTGATCTCTGGGGTGTCGTAGCATTCACGACTGTTGTAAGCAGATGTATTCATTCTTAGACTGAAGTTGACTACAGGATACTGCATTTACTGTAGTCTTTATGCATCTACCCATTGATGGATGTTGTACATACATTTGTATTCGTAGAGGATTTGTATGGATTGCAGATCTTTTTTGTATTGTTGATTGGAGGACCGCTACATCTACTTGCATGTCTTCTAATTCTGGTAAGAATTATTACTTATATATTTGTTCACGCTCAAACTATACATCGCCTCCTATTTCATTGCTTGCAAGATTGAAAATGGTTGTCTATGTTCTAATGTTGATGGTAGGAGTGTTGTAAGGTAGCAACTTCATTTGCTAAATGTCCATCATATATTGCTCATGAACATGTCGTATCATTTGTGGCATGATATCGTATTCCTTCATTCAATTGAGATGATCGTTGTAGGCTAATTATGATTGCTCAAATAAGCTTTATGCCAAAGCTTGTAATGACTTCATGGGTGAATGTTTGCTTGCTTGGATGAAATTCAAGTGGATCACTCTCTTTTGCTAAATGTAAGGTAGCAACTTCTCTTTGATTTTGCAACTCCACATATTGTTTGCAACATGCATGATGATTCCACATAAGCCTTTTATTTATTTATGAGCAAATTACATTCATTGAGATTTTAAAACAAGTACTTTGTTTCCAAATCCAGCTTGAGTTAATATTCAATTTGTTTCATTTGAGTTCAAATCTTGTGCAAACACACTTGAGTCCAAATCAAGTCTCTTTCATTGTTCAAGTTCAAGTTTATGTCCATTGTGCTTGACTCAAATCAAGTCCAAGTATAGTTTGTCATGTCATATTCAAGTCCAAATTCATGTTCAAGCTTAAATCATTTGAGTTAAATTCAAGTTCAAATTAATTATTTGAATTTTATGTCATTTTGCATTTTGTCCAAATTCAAATCCAAGTGCAAGTTCATTTGAGTGTCAAAATGAGTTCCATGTTGTCCAAAAGATTGCAAGTTCAAGCTCTCCAAAATTTGTCCAAGTCCTCGGTTTCAATAAAAATTTCGGCAGCCTCCCGGCGTCTCCCCCGTTTAGGGGAAAACTACGAAAAACTGGGCCTCCCGCCACGCTAGAGAAAAGCGTGTACGGTAGGTGACATCGTATGAGGACACCGCGGCCGTGTAATCATCGCCCCCCACCACGCTAGAGAAAAGCGTGTATGGGTCTTCGGTACCTGTTGCAAAAGAGAAGCAGTTGTTTCCCCGCGAGCGGGTAATTATGAATATCCCGGTCTCGTCGTAGGTGTCGCACCGGGTTCCCATCCCACCACGCTAGAGAAAAGCGTGTTTAGGCGGTTTTCCGGTGCACTACGAACGGAGAGAATAGGATTTGGAACCGAGGGACTCTCACCTACCTTGTCGTAGGTGTCGCGCCGGTTGCCCCTCCCACCACGCTAGAGAAAAGCGTGTATAGGCAGACGACCGACTCGACACGCATGCCGAGGTAGGGGAGAGAGAAACGGTTCAAAAATCAAGATAGCATTTTTTTTTCTTCTTTTCTCTTTTTTTTTGTTTCTCCTGCTTTCTTCTTTTTTTGTATGTTTTGGCATTTGAAAGCAGCCACTTCAATGGAAGTGGATTTCTTTTTATATACGGGATGAGTTAATTCTTTGTGAATGGGCCTTTGAGTGGGCTGAAATGCAAGGACTAGTTTAGTGGTATATCACTACAGCAACATTCTCATATTTTAAAAAAAAAGTAAACTTAAGCCGGCCCTTGCATTAGTGGCTTTGTCTCATTTGACCTTACTAAAATCCAAACCAAATAAGCTTTAACAGTTCACTGCCAACCTATCAAATTGCTACAGAACTATTTATCTCTTTATTAGACCGTCCTGTATTCACCTCCAGCAAGCACAGGGATGAGTAAAGCACAGGGAATATTCGATGTAATAAAAAAAAACATGTTAGAATCTCTCCTATCCCCCTTTTTTTTTTTTTTTTTTTCAGGTGGCGTCAAAGACCCACTTTTTTTTTACCTTAAAGCACGGGAGGAGTGGAGAAGATCGGCGTGAGCTTTATGTAGAAGAGACGGCAAGCAACTTGAGACAAACAGAGAAGGAAACGGTAAGAGGGATCGGTTCTGAGGTGTTTTACGGTACAGAGCTGAAGAGAAAATGAAATTTCTCTCTTTCCTTGCTTGGGGTTGCTGCTCAATGTTAGAGAAGATCTAGAAGCTGAGGTTGGGCTGTGAGATTACAAGGTGGCTAGCTTTTTTTTGGAAGCGTGGAGAAGTGCTGCTTCAGTGGTTAACGAGAGAAAGAGAGGTCGGATAGCAGAGAGAGATTGAGCGGTATATGGGGAACTTTGGACTGGCCTCCAGCTTCGAGTGAAAGAACCACCCTTAAACAATGCTCATTTCTCGTTTTGACATTCGCTTAAGGCCAGCTGTGCTGAGGTCGAAGTGTCAAGGAAACGGAACAAAGAAAACTTCACATAAACAGAGGATTTTGAGCTGAAACAGGTAATGCATTTAATTAATATTTGACATTTTCTTGTTTTGGCATCTGGTGCTTATTTAAATAAATTGCCATATAAATGTTTTAGTCAATCGTTAATTAATTTGATGTGATAAAACTGCATTAGCCAGGTCAAAGATTGTCTCAATCCGTGTGTAGTGTCCTCGTTTTGCGTGCACTTTTGTCTCGTTTCACGTCCAAAATTCGTCGAACATCTGAATTAGACAAATTGATAGTGCATTTAGGGTATTGTCAATGTCCCGGTCGCAACGGCAAGTCCGTTAGTCAATCGGAGGTCATTTGATCATCGTCGAGGCCTCATTTCCTTCGTAGCACATGTCTTCGCGACATATCCAAATCACCTTTGAAATTTACGACACCACCTCAAATCATCGAATTTGATCAAATAAAATGTATATTCCAAGTGTCGACGGCGTTCCGGACGCAATGGTATTGTTCATTCGTCGATCGGACATCGTTTGGGTGATGGCGAGGCATCGTTTCCTTCGTACCACATATCTTTGGATCATATTTGAAACGCCTTTGAAATTTACGACGCCATCTCAGACAATCCAATTTAATCAAATAAAATATATATTCTTAATGAAGACGACATTCTGGACGCAACGACACCATCCGTTTATTAATCGGACGTCATCTGGGCATCTTCGAGGTCTCATTTCTGTCGTAGCGCAGACCTTTATATTATATTTGAGTCGCCTTTGAAATTTACGACGCTACCTTAAATGATCCAATTTGATCAAATAAAATGTAGACTCTTAATGCCGACGACGTTCCGGACGTAATGGCGCTATCCGTTTGTCGATCGGACTTCGTTTGAACATCGTCGATGCCTCATTTCTTCGATATGCGCATATTTGCATCATATTTGAGTCGCCTTTGAAATTTTTTAACACTTCAGACGATCCAAATTCATTAAATAAAATGTATATTCTGAATTTCGGGGATGCTCCGAACACAATGACGCTGTCCGTTCATCTATCGGACGTCATTTAGGCGACGACGAGGCTTAGTTCCCTCGTAATGCATGTCTTCGTAACATATCTGAATCATTCTTTGAAATTTACGACACCACCCCAAATGATCCAATTTAATCAAATAAGATGTAGACTTTCAATGTTGACGACGTTCCGGATGCAACGACGTCCTCCGTTCTGCGATCGGACGTCATTTCGCCACCGACGAGGCTAATTTTTCTTCATAGTGCGCACCTTTGCCTCAAATTTGAACCGCCCTTTGATATTTCCGACACCACCTCAAATTATCCAATTTAATCAAATAAGATGTAGACACTTAATGCCGACGACATCCCGAACACGATGGTGCCATCCGTTTGGCAATCTGACGTCATGTCGTCTCTGTAGAGACAAATTTCCGCAAAATGCGCGTCATTGCATTATATTGGGATTGCCTCGAGATATGTGCCACCAATATGGGCGCTTCAAATTGAATAAACAAAAATTGCAGTTTTTAGAGGTTGACATTATTCCGGACGCAACGGTGAAGTCCGTTTGTCGATCCGCCATTGTTTGATCAACCTCACGCTTTAATTTCGAGTGTCGGCCATCCCTTTTGATCGATCCCGTCTGATTCAATTATGAGGGGCCTCGACCTAGCAGAATTCAGTATCCTGATCGCAACGATACCATCTATTTGGCAATTAAAGATCATTGAATCCCTTAAGTGATGCGTTTTGTCAATGCACACATTACCTAAATGATCATTTTTGCCTCTTTTCACATGGTTTATATATAGGGGTCAACAGGACCCAAGATTGCTCGGTATTGCTAGGTATTGGTCGATTTTGCTAGGCAATAACCAATACCGAGCAAATACCTAGCAATACCAAGCAAATATCGAGTTGTACCGAGTTTTTTCTAGCAATACCAAGCAAATACCTAGCAATACCGAGTAAATCCCTAGCAATACCAAGCAAATCCCGAGCAAATAGCGAGTTGTACCGAGTTGTATAAAAACTCGGTACAACTCGGTATTTGCATGGTATTGGTCTTCACATAGCGGTATTTCTCGTTTTTGCAAAGCAATACCTAGCAATACCGAGCAATTCCGAGAAAATCGTGAACATAGCATTCCCGGGTTCCGCTCCGGGTCAACTCGTCAAGCCGCGCGGTAAAGAGTAAGAGCACGTGGCGACATATTATTGGTGGTCGAACGAAGCTCTACGTCCGGTCAGAGGACGTAATAATTGTTCCAACTTCATAGGCTCCTTTGTCTGTTCAAATCATATGTCCATGTTTTGATTATCTGTTTTTACTGTTTTTTTTTTTTCAGATTTATGATGTAATTGTTTGTAGTTTTTTTTTTAGTTATTTCATGTTGTTAGTTCTGAACTATTAAGTTTCTAATTTTGAGTCTGTAATTCCTTTTGTTATCAATAAAATTGGCTATGCCCTCAACTTTTCTCAAAAAAAAAAAAAAAAAAAAAATAGATAGCTTATAATGTATACAACTTTATTTATATGTTTAATAATATGGGTCCACTTATAAAAATTTTCCAAAAAAATCTATGTGAGTCTTCCACTCCACCCTCCATCAAGTCCAGCTTTGAAGTATTTGAAGATTCGTTATCTGGCGCTCAGTCTCAGACGAACCAGCCGCACCGCCTCCTCCTGTTCAGTCGCCGACGATCTTGACTCAACGCCTGACCCGACTTCGTCTGTTTGGCCTCGTGAAATCCACTCGCTGGCCTCCCGTCTCTGCACTTGACTCCGATCAAGCCAAGCCCGTGCGAGCTCCTCTAACTTTTTTTTTCTTGAACGTACGAGCAAGCCACCGAACTCTGATTTTCTTGCATTCTATTCTTTCCACATGCCCGAGATTCCTGATTTGAAGCAGAAAATGAAGAAAAGGAGGCAGATATTCTATTGTATAATTACATTATTAACAAAGTATTGTTAATGATAATAATTATGATGAAGGGAATTTATTATACCGCTCATAAAATATTATCAAATGGCAATAGTTTTTTTTTTTTTTTTTTTTTTTTTTTTTTTTTTTTTTTTGGTTAAAACCCACGGAGGGGCCTACGTGTTAATTTCAAAAAGGAGGTTACAAAGTCCTTAAAAGGATCCACTAGCTCGCTAATGCTCGAATGAGCTACAATGAAAAGATAAAAAAGCCTAATGAGCCTGTGGTTCCTTAATCTAAAATTACAATAAGCAAAAAGAAATTGACTAGGGCTGAAACAGCTCAGCACCCAAAAATTGAAGCTCAAAGGATAGTCGTTGGGCATAAGCTTCCTGCAAAAAATGAGATACAAAAAGGAAAACAGCACAAAAAGTAACCAGAAAAAACTAACCTGAGGCACAAAGCAGTTGGCAAAGATGAAGAATGAGTAACATCTGCAATGAAACCTCCAAAACACCACAAAAGATGTGAAAATTTTTAACATATCATTGATGAAATTAAGTAAATCAACCATAGAAGTGTTGATGCTATAAAAAAGAATGATTTCCCTCGGATAATCGGATAAATTACGTTGAAAACACAGATTCAGAATAGTATAATGGAATTTCAGCTGCAGCACACCGAGTAACCCAACGATTCTGTGATGAACGCAGATGTGCTTCAAATGAAACAAATCAAGGTGCAGATTAATAGAGATAAAACCATTGATACACATAATATTAAGATGCTGCTTACGGAAAATCATAAGGATAAGAGGGCTCGATAAATGACAGATCTCACAGTTATGAGAATACAGCTTAGGATGCATCCACGGCAAGCAGCAATTCAAAATAAAATGGATAAACAGAGAAATAATCAAAAACAAGGAGAACCAGCTGCAGGTAAAAAGAAAAAACAAAGAACTGAGAAGAGGATATCCGCAAGACGAATTACTCATTTCTAATATACGGTAAGCCAGTGTTATCTAATTTGATCAAAGCAATAGTTGTTAAGTATTAAATATTGATAATAATTATTGTTATTATAGAAAAAAAAAAAAGGTTATGTGAGTATTAAATTGACGATTGAAGAAAGTCTCGTGTAGATACACTCCGCCGAAGCCCTCGGCCGTCGATCTAATCTGACCGAGTTGATTGAAAACTTGAAGACTATTAGTAGCAAACATCTCATTTGTTTCTGATGCGCGTCTCTGATTTCTGAAGTTTTTTTTGGAGTATTCACATAAAGCTACATATGCCACCCTTGCCTTGCATTCAAGTAAATAAAGCAATATGCCTTATACTTTTCTTCCTGCAACAAAAAAAAAAAGAGAGGATATATGTTACGTTGCATTCAAGTAAGATGGAAACTCTTTGCTTTATGCTCCTGTAGTACATAACAAGAAGCTATTTATAAAGGGATTTCGTTCAGATGAGGGAAATATAAATTGCCATATCTTCAGTTGCTGCTGTTGCTCATTTGTTGAGTGCTTTAAATAGGTGAGCCGCCTCTCCAACTCTTGCTTATAGAAGCTCAACTTTTTTTGATTAATGTCTAAGTTCGCTTATGAATTTGAGTTGCAATATTTTTATAGATTATTCAGTAAATTTAGAGGCCATGTTAATAGATATATTGTCACTAACAAATGTTGAAATTTTTAGTAAGATATTTTTATCAAAATTTATTCATTATGGAATTTAAAGTTGTTATTTTTGCTTTTATATGAGCGCTATGTATGACTAATGAATAAAATATTTTTTTGTACCCATCTTTAAGTAAATTCCACAGCTTTGAAATCATTATCATATGAGATTATTGCTATAATAATCAGCTTCTAAGATATCTATTTTTTGTTGATATTAATTTTGATTAATATTCTCACTAAATAATAAAAATTAAGATAACTTATTATAATACCTAAGGTAAATCATTATATTTTTTAAAATGCCAATATTAAATTTATTCAAAAAAAATTCTAAACAATTTAATGATGCACAATTTTATTAGTTTATCATGAATTATTTTTTAACATATTACTTTTCTTGTAAAAGATCAATGGATATCCCGCTAAAATACAAACAATTGTGGAACAACTGGGACGTTCGTGTCTTGATTTTACTCAGCCTATCCATCCAAATTATTCTTATCTTCCTCGGCCGCATGAGAAGAACTTCAACCTCGAGATGGATACGAATGGTCGTTTGGGTCAACTACATGTTGGCTGATTGGGTTGCCAGCTTTGCCCTTGGCAACCTAAGTAGCACCATGGATGATTCCTCCTCCTCCAACGTCGTCATCGCTTTTTGGGCTCCCTTCCTAATCCTCCATCTTGGTGGCCCTGACACTATTACTTCTTACTCTATGGAAGACAATGAACTTTGGGCTCGCCATCTTCTCGGACTTGGCTACGAGCTCTTTATTGCCTTTTATGTTCTCTTCCGATCCCTTTCCGACACTCGCCTACTCGTGCCCACTCTCTTAATATTCTTAGTCAGCATCATAAAATATGTAGAGCGCTCTTACTCACTATACAAAGCCAGTGTTGAAGGCATTCAGAGTTCTAGCAGCCGCCAATATCCAACAAGATTAGAAACAACAAATGATTTGAATTCTTTGAATAAAGGTTTCTGGTTATACTCTTCTACTAAGGTATCTTTTATTGATGTTATTCCAGACTCTATTCTTTATAAAGAAATACAATCACTTTTAAAGAAGATGTCAGCAAAGGAGGTTTTGATGGTTATAAGAAAGGAGCTTAGTTATGCTTATGATGAGTTTTATACTAAGGCCATTGTAAATCACTCCATACTTGGGTTTGTTCTCCGAGTTCTCTGTTTTACTTGCATTTTGGTGGCTTTCTCACTCTTTGTTTTAGAGCCAAAGGATGATTTTAATAAGCTTGATGTGGCCATCACCTATTTCCTTCTTACAACCTCTATATGCCTCGACTTTATGGCTACTATCATGCTTATATTTTCTGACAGGATGATAGTTTATCTTCTTAATGTTGAGATGCTAGGCATATGGAGTGTACAGCTTGCAGAATTTTTTGTTAGAACTAAAAAGGCATGTCCTAAGAGAAAGTATTGGTCGATAAAGTTGCCACAATTGAATCTACTAAGTAACTGTATCTCAATGACTTCGCCCAATAAAACTCTTCGACAGAGGATGATGAGTTGGGTTGCAAAAAAGCTGAGCTTCGTGCAAGAAATAAAATTGAATGTAACTACCGTTATTTGGAGAAAAATTCATCTAGAAAAATTCACCTTACAGACAATGCAACCTGTGCAGGCAACACAATATGTTCAAGAGTTTATTATTTCCCATTTAATAAGCCTCGATGGTTTAGCATTATTTAATTTCAACGAACCAGCAGGCTCATGTTCCCTTCGATAAGTAAATACCATCAGTAATTGGGCTGTAGAGCCATTTGTTCAGCTTTTTGAGAAGTTCTCACTTGAAGAACAAGTTCTTATATGGCACATCACTACTGAGCTATGCTTCTATTGGAATTCAGAGTCTCAAGAACCCTTGGATCGTCATCAAATTAAGTTAAAAGTAGAGGAAACTAGATTTGAAGGAGTAAATAGTAAGAGCTCCAATATGTTAACTTGTAAGTACTTGTCCAACTATATGATGCATACAGTGATGAAACGATCATATATGATGTCAAACATGGAAGGAGAGAGCTATAAACTAGCTAGAAAGATTATTAAAGATATGGTTAAGTTCATTCATATGAATTATCCTTATCATCATTTTCAAAATTCAAATGAAATAGTTGAGGTGTTCATGAAGATAAAAGAGACTCCAATACAATTTAACGACTTTACTACATCTTTGTTTGGTATAGCACGAGTGCTTGCTCATTTGATGCTAGTTATTAGTGTCGAAGAGAGATGGCTAGTCATAGCCAAGACATGGGTAGAGCTTTTGCAGAAAATAGCAATGAGTTCAAAGGGAAACATACATATGAAACAGTTGAGTAGAGGAGACGATCTCTTGACTTTTGTATGGCTTCTCAACAAAAATATAAATATAGATTTTTTAGGCGAACCATTCGATATTACTCATCGTTTTGATGATAAAATAAGGGATTTCTTCTCTACGATCAAATCTCATTTGAACATATAAACAAATCGTAGTAATGTTTTATTTATTCAAGTTTCTTATTTTGTATTCTTTTTTTTTTCCTCTTCCTTTGTGTTCCTACTTCCCCCAAAATTTCATTTAAAGTTTGTACTTCTTGACACACTTTCTTTTAGCATCATAACTTATTGTTGCTTAATTCATGTCAAGCTTGTTGGTTTTACTTAAACCATCCTAAGAAAGAGAAAATTTTCTTCTAGCTAGCACAATATGATGGTGGTGGATCTCTTCAATGATCATTTTTATTGTCATAAGGCAGCTTGTGATCGTCTACTTGTTGGCTTCAATCTTGTTCTAATTTACAGCATCTTCTAAAAAAATTATCTTGTTGTACGTACGTGTTCACTTGTATATCTGAAATACATGTACGTACATAGTTGAATTATTTATGATCTCACGATAGAAGTACTATTTAGACCAAAACCATTTATGACACTCTCTCATCCTTGCCCTATGCCATGCCTTTGGGAATTTTCAAGAATCATGGGGTTTTCACCTCCTATGCAAGGAATCTCAGCTTGAGGTAATTTGAACTTTTACTTGATAGTAATATAGTGATCATTTTGATTTGAAAATTTTGATCTAAATTTGTCAAAATAATTTTGTAATCATGAAATTTATTTACAGATAACTATAATTATCATGTCATTGTTTATCCTTAGCTGCCAATACAATAATTATAATGTTTCTTCTTTCTACTTTTCCTAAGTTGGCTAAACTATAGCCATCAAATGATGAATAAAATTAAGTTGAAGTATTGAAGTGAGAAATTGCTTATGTAGAAATTAAATTTTGTTTATGTAATATTCACATCAAATTGCATTTCCTACCCCTTGCTTTGGAGAAATTAGTCTGTGCGACACTAGACGGTTCTCCCTTCCGGTTACGCTTTGGTACCAAGCTCGGTACCAAGCGTGATACATTTTTGAGGTGATATGACACATTTTTATTAGTCTTCCGACGTCATCCGGATCTGCATAGATTAATTCATCCATACTTTGTATTGTTGATGTGAAGATTAAATTGCGCTTTATGCTTTTAGGGTAAAGTGTATGTCGTATTCTGTAGTTATATCACTGCAAAAGACAAACTATCCAATTGATAATCAAAGCCACTGTGAAATCGATAAATAATCATATATATGATTAGATAATATTGAGGACATGCGACACGATAAATTTGTCCTGATAAAAACTAGGTCAAATGCAGATGTACTCATTATTATTATTATTATTTTCATGTTATAGTTGGTATGATATGATAGCATAGAAAACTATATTTAATGAACATAGAGCTACAAGTAATCTCTAGTGTTGAATATAAATTCATTCAAAGGATTTGTTTTTTTTATTTATCTTAAAAATTTTATATACAATTATAGAGCAAGAATATAAATAAAAGATACGTAACATAGTAATAAAAACTTGTCATAGATGGTGCAAAAATTAAATGAATAAATGCCTATAGATTCATGTCATATTCTTGAAATAGCTATTCAACTGAATCATTCCCTTTCCCAGACCCATAAAACAGAAAGCAAAATCATAGAGCTTAACATACCATAAATTTCTATCAAAATTTTCAAATATTTATTTTATTAAACATTTTTTAGAATATTCAAATCCAATATAATAAATTACTAGGCCGAGCAAATCATAATAGCATAATAGTTATCAAAAGATTCAAATAATAATAATGAGAAATTAAATAAACTAAATTTCATATGACCTTTATTTAAAAAATAATAATAGAATATAATAGATTTCATTGGTCCTAGACATAATCTAAATATTCTGACCCCTTATAATTCCCAATAGAATTCCTCATCTTCCAAACATAATCCAAGTTTCTTGTCCCTTATGACTCGCAACAAACAAAATTTCAAAGATTTTCAAATTCCCTGTCCTAAACAAAATCAAAAAAATTCTAGCCCTTATATCTCATATCAGACATTTTCACGTCAAAACTCACATACTTCAATTAATATAACTTGTAATTCATTACAATTTAATAATTAAAGTGTAAAGATACTTAGTGCAAAAATTTTCCCGCTTGTTAGAATAGTAGACAATAGAATATACTATTGAGCGAAAACTCATAATTTCAAAATATAATCAATTTATCAGAGATTGTATAGAATAATATTTTAAGACTTTAATCTTACTACAACACTAATTTTTAGAGTCCATATTATTTTTTATTCAATAAAAATAGTTTAAATTTCAAAATACCCGTTGTATAATTTTTAGAAAATATTCAAAATCTAAATATCTATAACAAATAAAAATTTATGTTGTGAAAGTTTTATCAGTGCAAAGTTATCCTCATTTTTTGTAATAAAAATATAAATTTAATCAAAAAAATCATAAAATCTTCATATTTTTCACTTCCCATAAGAATTTTTTTTTACCTAAAAAGACTTGGATAGAAAATATTAGAAATGATCTTTATTTATCAGATTTAAATGAGAATTTGACTATTAACATGAAAAAATGGAGAAAAAAAGATTCATGTAGCTGACCCCACGTAGTGGTATAAAGGCTTGATGTTGATGTTGTTGTTGTTGTATAAGAAATTTTTGTGATCCAACATAACCCAATATAAAAAAGTCTCATCATGTAGGATTATCATAGGAAAAATTCCTTAAAACCTATTTGGAGAGAATATGAGAGTTTTCAATTTTTACATATTATCGAGTCACTAATTTACTTTAGATAAATATGAAAAATACCGATCATTAAATATCTTTTTTTTATTTATATCAAAAATTTATATAATTAAAACAATTATTTAAAAATAGTACATGTTGAAAAATAATATAATACAAAACAGAAAAGTCATGACCGTCTAAATCTCTAAATAAAATATACCTACAGATTGATCAGAATATGCAACCTCTCCCTACTCAACCTGTTCTTTTCCCTTACCCATCATAAAACATATGCAAAATTGTAGGCATGAGCAAACTATAGCTCATTAGGCAACCCAGAACTTTTCTAATTTTTTAATAAGTAAAATGACAAAACGTAAGCATAGCAAAATAGAAGGACAAAGCATGCTATTTGTAAGAAACCTTCAACAATATAGAGACAAAATAGAATAACAACAGATTTCTCAAAACAATGTCATAATCTAAGTGTCTTAGAATAGAGAAATTAGTACATGCGGATGTCTAAGTCCGGAGGCCAATCAAAACGTGCCACTTCACTCAATACATAGCTTTGTATTAATAGTGTAGAGCATTCTAATTGGCCTCCAGACATCATTTAGCTTCCCCGCATAATAATTTCTCCTCAATCAGAATAGGCCTAATAGTTAAGAATATGGAATAGATAACAAAATAAAAATAATAAACACGATATACTATATCACATATATATAACATAAATTAAATACATCATATCAGCTGTTGAGAACATTTTTTTTTGGGTTAAAACCCACTTATGGGGCCTACGCGTTAATACCACAAAAAAAGTTACAAAATCCTTAGAAGGTTCCACCATCTCACTAATGCTCGAAAAAGCTACAATTAAAAAAGAAAACAAAAACCTATGAGCCGGTGGATCCTTTTTCTACGAGTACAAAAAGAACAAAGGGAAAAGCTCGGGCTGATAGAAGACAGCACCCAAAAAAGGAAGAGCAGATAGGTCCCTTTCAGCTCAGTCTTCTTGCCAAAAACCTGAAGATAATAGGAATATAAAAGAGAATAGGAAAAAAAAGTTACCTTGCTATCATTGAAGCTTATACCACTAAGATTATTTTGATGCCTGCAAAGAAATCTCCAAAATATAGTAAGATGACTAAAGTAGATGATAAAAGTAAGGATTCCAATGTTATCCCTCTCAGGCCACAAAATCATAAAAACAATAGGCATCCTAAGAACGTCTTGCAGAGACCAGAATTTACCATCGCCATGAGAAGGGATAGATCTGACACAAAACAGCACAGCTAAGTTCAGCCACTTAAACCATCCCACCTAGTGCAATCTCAAGCCAAAACAGAGGCCATCAAACCCACCCAGATTACTCCACCCAGCACAGAAATTATTCCAGAAACTCCAGCTAACCGACCTGCATAACCTCTTAGAATAGACAAAGAAACCAACGCTGAAAATATAAAACTCATTACTCATGAAATTACCACTACAAACATAACTCCGGACATTATCAGATAAGCAATTCAAAAAGAGAATGATAAAAACATACCAAAAACCACAACAAACTTGGAAACTGGACATAGGGATGAACCAAAAGACAAAGGAAAAACAATAGCACATGGCAACAGAACGAGCCCTCACAGAAGAGGAAAGCATAGACAAGAAAAGAAGCAGAGTAACGGGACAAAACCAAAACATAAAAGCAGAAAGAACAAGGACCACAAAAAATTGCACCAAGCAAAATTACCCGTGACGGATATAAGGAAGACCCATTTTATTCAAAGAAATCATGCCTTTAAGAGGGGAAGGCAGATTAATAGTAGGCCATTCTTGAAAGGAATCATTGCCAGCGCCAGTTTTAGCCAACCAATCCGCACAAATATTGCTTTCCCGATAGATATGCGATAAGATAAAATTAAAATTAGAAAGCAGCATTTTAATATTCCTTATAATATAAAAATCTCTAGCAAAACCCGCATTAGTAGTAGATATGGCATGAATAGCAAGTTTGGAGTCCACTTCAATATGCACATACTGATAACCCAATCTCATACAGATATTTAAACCTTGATAGATCCCAAATAACTCAGCAGATAAAATAGAATTAGTAGTAATAGGGCCAGCAAAAATAGCAATGGGATTCCCATTAGCATTGCGTATAAGCCCACCCATGCCAGGCGTAGCAATCCCAACCGACCCATCAGTGTTAATCTTAACATAAGGAGGATCCGGTTTCAGCCATTTCACAATATGATCAACCTAAATGATGTTACTACCATTGATATCAATACCAAAATAAATGGCCATGCGATTACAATTCTTGAAATTCTTTTGAGAAATAAGTTTGACTGCAATAAGCTGCAAAACTTTATTCCGAACATTATTAATAATCTGATTAGCCCACATTTTAATATTATTATGTTTAGACTCGTTTCTAGCTTTCCAAATGTATCAAATAATCAGAATAGGAATTAAGCAATTAATATGGCCTTTACCTTTAGCAAACCAGATCTGAAGAATCTCCGGCAGATCATGATGAAAATTGAAGTTATCCAAGTCAGCAAGATTAAAAAAGTGGCACCAAACCATCCGAGCAATACTACTACTAACAAAAACATGTTGAGTTCTTTAAATATTAAAACAACATTGACATTTAGAGGCAAAATAAAAACCTTTCTTAAACAGATTGGTATCCACGGGAAAAAATCCTTTAAGGCATCTCCATGTCAGCAAGGAATATGATAGAGGAATCATGTTATGCCAAAGAGAACCATAAATGTGAGAAGCCTCACCTTTAATCCTAATATCCTCCCAAACATTTTTAGTGCAAAATTTACCAGACGCAGATAAATTAAACATGATGTTATCAGAAATATTAAGATTTAGAGGTATACCAACAATTTTCTCAAAAATAAATTCAGGAATCACAGCACGAAGTTTAGCTTGATCCCATTCACCATTAATAAAGAAATCACTAACTTTATTATTGGCTTTGGTGTGGGTATTGAGATGATTGTCAATCGAAGAACAACCCATCCAATTATCTTGTTAAAAAGAGACATTACCACTCCCAATCCCCCATTGAATAAACTTCTCGGCTTCCCACTTGATTTTACAAAGTCTTTTCCAAACCGACGAATCCGTATTTTTAAAATGACAAACAAGAGGGTTTAGATCCTTACAATACTTAACCTTCAAAAATTTTGCCCAAAAACTATTACTAGCTCTAAACCCAAACCAAAGCTTATGGGAAAAAATATGAGCAGTATCAGAGATAGACTTACAAACAAGAGACCCTTCGTTAAAAACCCCACACAATTTTTTCCAGGAAGCCCAATTAATGCAAGATTTGTTATCGGTGGCACCCCAAAAAAATTTGTTGATCATAGTTTCCATTCTCTTACAAACAGTAGACGGAGGTTGTAAAGTGTGAAAAAGAAATATCGGAACAGAATTAAGAACACTTTTAATTAAAGTTAGTCTACCACCAAAAGAAAGAAACTTAGACGACCAATTATGAATTTTTTTTTGAAATATAGAGAAAATGTTTTCAAAAAGAGATATCCTTTTCCTGCCTTTATAAATAGGGGTTCCAAGATATTTAATAGGCAAGAAAGAGGGGCTAAAACCACACACTCTTTTGATTCTATCATGCCTACTAAGATTCACAAATTTGCTAGTAATAAAATTGCTCGTCTCTATTTATGTATAAACCACTAATCCTTTGGAAACCAGTTAAAAAATGGGTTAACATTTTAATACTTTTAATAGAGGCATTAGAGAAAATGATAACATCATCAGCAAAACTAAGATGAGTAATAGGAAAGCCACCCAGAGTATGGAAATAAAGTTTAGGGTGTAACCTGAACAGTTTCTCAATTCCTGTGGAAAGATATTCCATAGCAATGATAAAAAGATAAGGAGACAACGGGTCCCCTTGTCTAAGCCCATGAGAAGAACTAAAGAAATCATGATTAGAACCATTAATGATGAGGGAGCAAAATAGTTTTCAATGCTATTTTTGATAAGCAGTAAAAAATTTTGATTAAACCCAAACATGGAAAGAATATTATAAAGAAAATCCCAATTTAAGTTATCATAAGCCTTGGTGATATCAAGTTTGAAAAGAATATTGCCACCAGGGATTTTAGCATTGATATCATGAACCATTTCTTGCGCAAGTAAAATATTATAAAAAATACTTCTACCTTTAAAAAACCAGTTTGAATCGGAGATATAATTTTAGGCAGAATTAAAGATAATCTAGAAGCAATGATCTTAGAAACAAGTTTATTAAAGAAGGTGCAAAGGCTAATAGGTCTAAAATCATTCCAAAAAGAAGGGTTATATTTTTTAGGAATAAGAACAATATTAGTAGACGTGAAGAATTTAGGGTAAGGGTTCCCATTAAAAAAATCCTGGACAGCATCAATCACATCCTTATTAATAATGTCCCACATCTTGATAAAAAATTTGGTAGTGAAACCGTCCGGACCAGCAACCGAATCTCCATTCATATTGTTGATAGTATTCCAAATCTCTTCTTCCAAAGGAAGAATATTAAGCATAACATTATCCTGATCATTAACAATACTCGGAATCACATTAGAAAAAGCAAGATCATTGGCATTATTGTGCCTATTAAAAATATCTTTAGAATAATTAACACCAGATATAATAATAGAATCATCAGAATCATAAACAGTACCTTGGTTATCCACTAACCTGTTAATATGCCTTTTAATTCTATTTTTATTAACTAAAGCGTGAAAGAAAGCCGTATTCCTATCTCCATCCAAAAGAATAGAAGAAGAAGCCTTTTGTTTCCAAAAAATTTCTTATTATTCTTGCAATTTAAAAAGGGACAATTTAGCAGTATCAAGATTCAGAAGATTAGTATCAGAGGGAAAGTCTTGGTACATGGATTCAAGCTCCACCACCTTATCTTCCGCAACCTTAATATTATCAAAAATATTTTTGAAAACATGCTTATTCCATCACCTAAGAAATTGTTTAAGTCTGCTCAGTTTAGCCCAAAGTCTAGCCATGCCAAACACATCATTGTTAGGAAATACCTCAGCCTGCCAATTAACAAAAATCACATCCATAAAATCAGGGTGATTAAGCCACATATTCTGGAATCTAAAGGAAATAGAAGGTTTAATTTTGTTATCAGAGACATTCAACAGAAGAGGAGTATGGTCGGATAATGTTCTACTCAAATGCTGAACTTGAGTTAATTGATAATTGCTAATCTAGTCATTATTGAACAAGATTCTATCCAGCCTTTGCCAAATTCTAGCACGGCTCCACGTAAAGCTACTGCCAGAAAAACCAATATCAAATAAATTGTAATTAGAAATCATATCATTAAAATCATTCATGGCATTAGCATTGGGAGGATTCCCCCCTCTTCTTTCACCAGCATGAGAAATTATATTAAAATCCCCACCAACACACCACGGGCCCATAAAGCTTTGAGCAAAATCCGCAAGGCTATCCCAAATAGGAATTCTCCCCAATCTAGTAAAGGCAGCATAAATAAAAGAAGCATGACAATTAAAAATATTATAGGATATTTGAACATGAATAACTTGCTGAAAATCTGAAATAACATTAACATTAAGATGATTATTCCACATAATCCAGATTTTGTTAGAGCAATTTGCAAAAGTGTTATTAAAGCCCAAATTAGAAGTAGTAGAAACCATTCTATCAACAGTAATAAAAGGTTCAATCAAAACCAACAATTGAATATTGTGAACACGTCTCAAATTCCTAGCACGGTTTTTGGAGACCAAACCTCTAATCCCTCTCACATTCCAAATAAGTGCTTTAATCATTAGAACTTTTGGTATTAGCTTGTGTTCTGTTGGATCTAGGAGGTTCCGGGATAGGAGCTTTACTAATTTTCTTCTTTTTCTTGTTAGTTTTAGGAGAAACCTCCTCTTCAAGATTTTTAGAATACGTAAGAGAGGCATTGTTAACAATCACATTGTTTTGTAATTTCCCCTTACCTTTATCAGGTAAGTTGATCTCCTTATTGCCCTGTAAAATTTCACCTTCCTTGCATTCATCAATGGTTTCAGTTTCCTTCTCGGCACCATTAAGATTGAGCAAAAAATAAGGCGTTTCTTCATTATGAAGCATAGATTCAACAGAAATAAAGATGTCAGGTATGTTTTGACTATCTATAGAGTTGTTCTCAGAAACCAACTCATGCTCGGGTTCCACCTGAAGAGATCCCTCATTTAACACGCCATTAATAGGAGCTTCAGTGGGCTGGTTACCAACCATCTCAACATTGGAAAGGTCTAAGTCGTGAGCAACAGCATCTAAATTACCCGAACATTCCTTTTCAACACTAGCAGCCACCGCCTTGTCAACCTTTCCAGTGGACTTGTTGGGCACCTTTTTAAGCTCCGGGTGAAGTTTAAAACAGTCAGAGATCGCGTGACCATGAGCTTTACAATGGTTACAAAAATCCGGCACCTTTTCAAATTCCACTTTTTGTAGATATTCAAAAGCTTTAGACCCAACCCAAACTTCCTTAGTATGCTTTTTAGTAACGTCAACTTTTAATAAAACCTTAGCAACAGAGGGATGCGTTCTTGAAGCCGTAGCTTGGTCTGTTTGCAACGGACGACCAAAAATTGCACCCAATGCATGCAAAACTTTAGAATTGAAAAAATGAAAGCGTAAATTCGGGAAAGAAATCCATATTGGCACAATCGGGGATTCTTCTTTAACATCGAAGAAGGGGGTCCATTTTAAGATCCGCATCTGACAGTTAAAAATGAAATAGGATCTACGAGCAAAGACACGACTATAATTTAAGTCATTTGAAAGCTGAATAGCAACATGCTTAGAATCTAAAAGACCCACAGAGTAGAAACCATACAGTTTAAGATTACCGAAAAAAGATCGAATCGCATCGAGATTAGTCCTACGCATGCCAAACTTGCCGACCAAAGTAAATCGAAAAGGAGAAGCAAGTTTTAAGACATCATCGTCGGATATCATAACAGCCGGCACACCATTAAAGGTAGATTGGGCCAGAGAAGGTAAAATATCACCTGAAGATCCTGCTAGCACATCTTTAAAAGACTGAGATTTTGTAGGAGAAGAAGTCTCCGAATCTGGGTTGAAAAACCCCTTCTTAGCATCTGGAGCTTTAGAAACGATGTTCCCCCAGGGCGAGGTGGAGGAAGATCCAGCCATAGCAAAGGGCCCGAAGGGCCAAAACACGCAAGCAAGCACCAGCAGCAAAAAACTCATGAGATCACGCTCACCAAACTCTCCGGAAGCGCACGAGGAAGACCGGAAGACGAAACCCTAAAAATCGCCCGAGCGGCGCAAAGGGCAGGAGCTCTCGGAAGATGTTGGTAAAATGAGCTGTTGAGAACATATCACATGCATTCCTAGCAAATTGTTTCGTATAATAGAAATTGAATTCCTAACATGTTAAACTGCTTCAGTCTAAACTATTGTTCACTTTCTTTTCATTACATGGCCTATTTTTTTCCCAGCAAAGTGAAGTTTGATGATAATTAAGCAAAGGCAACGCTAAGACTTTTGTAGCTTTTTCTATGCAGAAGTTTCTTCATCATATATAGGCCCACCTTCCAATGCATCCTTTAATGGTAGGGTAACATTTTTCTTAGATTATAGGATGCAGGTCTTGTTAGGACTTAGTATGATTTTTTTTTTTCGCTTTGTGTTTGTGACCTTCAAGATGTAAAATGAAAGCTCCTTCTAAAAGTGAATTTTGATGGTGAAAATACAAAACAAAATGAAGCCTTACTGTTTCCTAACAAGGCCAACCTATTAAACTCTAAGAAAAATGCATATGATCCTTTCATTGGAGGGTATCGAGCAGGGCGAGAACCCCCAAGTTCCAAGAGCGCTGCCCCAGGAAACTCTCACAGGGACGTTGCCCCTTGACCCCGCGACCTGACCGGGCAGGTTGAACCCTGTCAGGGGGCAATGCCTCCTTGGTTCCCCGACATATATACGAAGCATACAACGATCAAGGATATGAAAAAATATGAGTCGAGCCTAATTCAAAGCAACTCCAACATCTTTTAAAGAAATTGAATTATTAATCAATTATATCATTTTGATTTTTTTTTTTTTTGAAAACAAATCATCCATACTTTAACCTAATATTTTTCTTAAGAATAATTGTCATTATATATAAGATGTTGATGATATTTTAAAAATGTATATGTATTACAGTACAAAGAATCATTAGTCACTAAAATGATACATACATATACATATATATATATATATATATATATATATATATATATATATATATATATATATATGAAAAAAAAATCTCTAAAAGAAATTTAAAGTTGGTTCCGTCCCTGGTATCGAGTGGTGAGCGCACAAAGAAGGAACTTCTAAAAGGAAATAACTTACCCCATAGTTTCTTTATTAGGATAAAAAATTCACATTGAGCGACTTCCTCTTTGTGCTTGATAATTTGCAATTTGATGTTACAGTCTTATTTAATGGCGAAAGCTTCTCCAATTTATTCTACATGGAAGACTGTGGCATTTCAATCAATGCTTTTTTTGAAGCATGTGAGACGATGATCACTTATTAAGTTTGATGGTGAATGGTTCTTTGATTCATGTCACATAACAAGTTGTGCCATTACCTCCATTATTCAATGAAGATCTCTCATTAAGCATAATCTCTACATATATATATACACAACAACAACAACAAAAAATAGTGAGAGTGAGTGAGAGATTTTTGTTAAGAAAAATAGCAGATCAAATGGTGGAAGTTTATTTGAATAAACATTGGTGCTATATATATGCACACGGTAGATAAGCCATATAAGGAAGAGAATTTATTGACATCATTTCTTCTCACTGGTATGGCATAGTACAAATATAAGTTATAGCAATTTTATAATATTCCAAGAGTTTCATAGAGAATGATGGAGGCAATTATAAAATTACAAGAGAAGCAAAAAGATCTGTGTTTTCCCTAATAAATATTTTATTAAAAAAACTCATTAATAATTAGATGATTTAAAAGTTTTGATTTAAGGCATAATTTAACTAGAAGGTTACATCAACCATCATTAATGTCTTGTTAAATTTCATTAATGATATTCTTTGATGTAAATTAAAAAAAAATTACAGTGATATAGACCTTAATCACAATTCAAAGATACAAAATTACAAAGACTTAGAGCATAAAAAAGTGCCATGCATGGCTTGTATCTTAAATTCCTGCACCTCTTTCTATACATTGATCTTAGTGTATGAATCTAAGATTATGTCGTATTTGTACAGAGCCCGATTAACTACTTTATATTTTCTCTTTTAATGGAGTGTATTGTAGAGCTCAGCTACATTTAAATATTTTTTTCAAGTTGTGTATTAGTTATCCAAATATTATTTCGTATTTAGTTATTTTTCAGCTTTAATAAAAGAAAATTAAGCCGAATAAGAGTTAATATCTTGTCTTGATGCATTTTTTTCAACTCAAACAAGTATTCAATTAACAGAGTTTCTCTAAGATGGAGATTGATCACTTTCTAATTTATTATTAAGAGACTACAAGAGTAAGTGCATGTTTTAGTTATAGTTGATATAGGGGTGTCAAAAAGGTTTTTCAGGTCGCGTTCGGGTCACACCGAAAACTGACCCTCCTTCAACTATTCTGACCCAAAACCGACTCGATTAAACAACGGGTTAGAAATTCAAACCCGGACTCGACCTGTTAAGTTACCGGGTTGACCCGACTCACTATTGAACGTGAGACCGCAGGCGAGAGAGAGACTGCATGAGGGTCGAGCACAGGCCGTATGCGGAAGTGTCAAGCATGACTACGAGTCTGCTGGTGAGGGCGGCATTACGTGAGGGTGCGGTCTTGAGCAGGCGAGGGTGAGGCTACTTTACCGAAAGTACGATAATGAATTGTTCACTAGTGTGTGTTGCGTGAGGAACTAGGGAGGGTGAGTTACCTCCATAGGTGTTGTGCGTGCTTGCATGTCGCATGCGCGGGGGTGAGTCGAGTGACTGGTGAGGTCATGGAAGGGTTAGCGGATTGACCCAGACCTACCCGAATTTTCAAACGGGTTAGAAATTTGAATCTTAACTCGACCTATTTGTTAAACGAGCCAACTTAAACCCATAATTTTTGGTTCTGGTTATCAGGTGCGGTCAATAATTGATACCGTAGGTTGAGGAACAGAAATCAATAGGCTATCTTGTTACTTTATTCTCACTTCCTTTTCCTTTATGTAATCATTTTCTCATATATCTTTTTGTGCTTGCTTTTGAAGCCTACCTTCATTATTAAAGGATGATAACAGCAAATTCTTTAGCTATATTAAGGATTGAAGCACCGTCTCTTGCCAAAGGTCTTCAATTAATGTGTTTAGAATAAGACATCACATTTGTTTCTTATGTGCCTCTATGGTTAGTGAAGTTATTTTTGTAATATTCACATAAAGATGCATATGCCACCCTTGCCTTGCATTCAGTAAATAAAGCAATATGCCTTATACTTTTCTTCCTGTGAAAAAAAGAAAAGAGGATTTATAACAAGAAGCAACTTAACAAGAAGCTCTTTGCTTTATGCTTTTGCAATGTACATAACAAGAAGCAACTTATATAGGGCTTTCGTTCACTGTCTAATGAGGGAAATAAAAATTGCCATCTCTTAAGTTGCTGCTGTTGCTCATTTGTTGAGTGCTTTAAATAGGTGAGCTGCCCCTCCAACTCTTGCATGTAGAAGCTCAACTTATTCTGATTAATGTCTAAGTGTGCTTATGAATTTGAGTTGCAATATTTTTATAGATTATTCAGTAAATGTAGGGGCCAAGTTAATAGATATATTATAACTAGCAAATGTTGAAATTTGTAGTAAGATATTTTTATCAAAATTTTATCATTATGGAATTTAAAGTTGTTATTTTTTGCTTTTATATGAGCGCTATGTTTGACTAATGAATAAAATATTATTTTGTACCCATCTTTAAGTATATTCCTCAGCTTTGAAATCATTATAATATGAGATTATTGCTATAATAATCAGCTTCTAAGATATCTATTTTCAATTGATTTTAATTTTGATAAATATTCTCACTAAATAATAAAAATTAAGGTAAGTTTATTATAATATCTAAGATAAATCAATATATTTTTTAAAAAAAAACCAATATTAAATTTATTCCAAAAAATTCTAAACAATTTAATGATGCACAATATTATTAGTTTATCATCAATTGATTTTAACATTTTACTTTTTTTTGTTGTAAAGGATTAATGGAAATCCCACTCAAGTACAAACAATTGTGGAACAACTGGGACGTTCGTGTCTTGATTTTACTTAGCCTATCCATCCAAATTATTCTTATCTTCCTCGGCCGCCTGAGAAGAACTTCCACCTCGAGATGGATACGAATGGTCGTTTGGGTCAGCTACATCTTGGCTGATTGGGTTGCCAGCTTTGCCCTTGGCAACCTAGGTAGCACCATGGATGATTCCTCCTCCTCAAACGTCGTCATCGCTTTTTGGGCTCCCTTCCTAATCCTTCATCTTGGTGGCCCTGATACTATTACTGCTTACTCTATGGAAGACAATGAACTTTGGGCTCGCCATCTTCTCGGGCTTGGCTACGAGCTCTTTATTGCCTTTTATGTTCTCTTCCGATCCCTTCCCGACACCCGCCTACTCATGCCCACCCTCTTGATATTCTTAGTCGGCATCATAAAATATGTAGAGCGTTCTTACTCACTATACAAAGCCAGTGTTGAAGGCATTCAGAGTTCCATCAACCCCCTATCACCAACAAAATTAGAAAGAACAAATGATTTGAATGCTTTGAGTCAAGATTTTTGGTTATACTATGCTGCTAAGCCTTCTTTTATTGATGTTGCTCCATACTCTGATAAGTATTTGATAAGTAAAATAATTTTCATGAATATGTCAGCAGAGGAGGTTTTGATGGTTATAAGAAAGGAGCTTAGTAATGCTTATGATGAGTTTTATACTAAGTCCATTGTAAATCACTGCATACTTGGGTATGTTCTCCGAGTTCTCTGTTCTACTTGCATTTTGCTGGCTTTCTCGCTCTTTGTTTTAGAGCCAAAGCATGATTTTAATAAGCTTGATGTAGCCATCACCTACGTCCTTCTTGCAATCTCTATATGCCTCGACTTTATGGCTACTGTCATGCTTATGTTTTCTGACAGGATGATAGTTTATCTCCTTAATGTTAAGAAGCTAAGCAAATGGAATGTATTACTTGCAAAATTTTTTGTTAGAATTAAAAGGGCATGTCCTAAGAGAAAGTATTGGTCGATAAAGTTGCCACAATTGAATCTACTCAGTAATTGTCTCTCAATTTCTTCACCCAATAAAACTCTTCAACATAGGATGATGAGTTGGGTTGCAAAAAGGCTAAGATTTGTGCAAGAAATAAAGTTGAATATAACTCCCTTAACTGGGGAAAGTATTAAACTAGAAACATTCACCTTACATACAATACAGCCTGTGCAGGCAACACAAGATGTTCTAGAGTTGATTGTTTCCCATTTAAAAAGCCGCATTCATTTAGACTTATTTGATTTCAATGAACCAGCGGGCTCATCTTCACTTCGACAAGTAACAACCATCTGTAATTGGGCTGTAGAGCCATTTGTTCAGCTTTTTAAGAAGTTCTCCCTTGAAAAACAAGTTCTGATATGGCACATCACTACAGATCTTTGCTTTTATTGGAATTCAGAGTCTCAACATCTCTTGGAACCTCATCGAACTAAGATGGAAGTAGAAGAAAATAGATCAAAAGGAGTAAAGAGAACGAGCACCAAAATGGAAACTTGTAAGTACTTGTCCAACTATATGATGCATACAATGATGATACGATCATATATGATGTCAAACATGGGAGGAGAGAGCCATACACTTGTTGGGAAGGTTATTAAAGATATGGTTGAGTTCATTCATAAGAGTTATGATGGTCATCATTTGCAAATGCCAAATGAAATAGTTGAGGCGTGCATGAAGATGAAAGAGACACCAATAGAATTTGGCAACCTTATTACATCTTTGTTTGGTACAGCACGAGTGCTTGCTCATTTGATGTTAGTTATTAGTGAGGAAGAGAGATGGCAAGTCATAACCACAGCATGGTTAGAGCTTTTGCAGAAAGTAGCAATGAGTTCAAAGGGAAACATACATATGAAGCAGTTGAGTATAGGAGACGATCTCTTGACTTTTGTGTGGCTTCTCAACAAAAATATAAATGCAAATATTCTAGACGAACCAATAGCTGCTATTTATGGTGTTTATGATAAAATATGGGATTTCCTCTCTGAGATCAAATCTCATTTGAACTTATAAGCAAATAACGCCTTTGATTGCAATAATGTTTTATTTATTCTAGTTTCTTAGTTCGTATTCTTCTTTTTTTTTTTTCTTCCTTTGTGTTTCTGCTTCCCCCAAAATTTCATCACACATGCTTTTGGCATAATAACTTATTGTTGCTTAATTCATGTCTAGCTCATTGGTTTTACTTAAACCCTCATTAGAAAGAAAGAATCTTCTTCTAACTAGCACAATATGATTGTGGTGGATCTCTTCAATGATCTTTTTTATTGTCAAGGTAGCTTGTGATCATCTACTTGTTGGCTTCAATCTTGTTCTAATTTGCAGCATCTTCTCAAAAATGTATCATGTTGTACGCACGTGTTCACTTGTATATCTCAAATACACGTAATACTTGAATTATTTATGATCTCACCATAGAAGTATTATTTAGACTACCAAAACTATTTATGACACTCTCTCTCATCCTTTCCCTGCCATGCCTTTGGGAATACTTAAGAATCATGGGGTCTTCACCTCCTACGTGAGGAATCTTAGCTTGAGGTAATTTAAACTTTTACTTGACTTAGATATAGTGAACATTTTGGTTTGAAAATTTTGATCTAACTTTGTTAAAATAGTTTTGTAATCATGAAATTTATTTTGAGATAAATATAATTATCAAGTCATTGCTTATCCTCAACTGCCAATACAATAATTATCATGTATCTTCTTTCTACTTTTTCTAATTTGGTTAAACTATGGTCATCAAATGATGAATAAAATCAAATGGAAGTATTGAAGTGAGAAATTACTCATGTAGAAATTAAAATTTGTTTACGTAATATTCACATCAAATTGCATTTGCTACCCCATGCTTTGTATTGTTGACGTAAAGATGAAAATGCGCTTTATGCTTTTAGTGTAAAGTGTATGTCGTATTCTGCAGTTATAATACTACAAAATACAACCTATCCCAATGTTAATCAAAGCCACTGTGAAATCCGTAAATAATCATATATATGATTAGATAATAATAATATTGAGGACATGCGACACAATAAATTTATCCTGATAAAAACTAGGTCAGATGCAGGTGTACTTATTATTGTTATTATTAATTTCATGCAATAATTAGTATGGTATGATAGCATAGAAAACTATATTTATGGATGAAGAGGTGAAAAAGGCTATTTTTTCGGGTAATCCAAACTCTGCTCCAGGTCCAGATGGGTTTAATTTCTTTTTTTACAAATCTACTTGGAATATCATTGGTCATTGGGTTTGCAAGGTTGTTTACTCATTTTTTAATAAATGTTATATGCCTAATGGAGTGAAAGCCACTGCTTTGGCTATTATACCTAAACATAAAAATGCTGCTGATATTTCTGACTACAGACCTATAGCTCTATGCAATGTTCTCTACAAAATAATGGCTAAGGTTTTAGTTGAAAGAATGAAACCTATCATGAATCTGATTGTTTTGGACAATCAAGCTGGCTTTGTTAAATCGAGAGTATCTACTGATAACATTCTGCTTGCTAATGATATATTATCTTATGCTGCTAAGAAAAGTGCCTGCAACTACTTTTGTGCTAAACTGGACATACCAAAAAGGCATTTGACTCGGTTAGCCGGGAATTCTTGCTTAACAGGCTGCATCAAAAAGGTTTTCCTCCCCTTTTCGTTAACTGGATCAAAGTTTGTATAACTGATGTCAATTTTTCTATTATGCTAAATGGAGCCCTAGAAGATTATTTCTCTTCTACTGCAGGGCTTAGACAGGGGTGCCCTTTAAGCCCTTACCTTTTCTGTATAGTGATGGATGCTTTCTCTAATCTTTTGGAGTGTAGGGGTTTTAGAGGCGTTTCTTTTGACAGTCAATCCTTATCTCATCTGCTATATGCAGATGACGTTTTAATCTTTGGGGAGGCAACTGTTGAGAATTGCAACAAGCTGAAAAATATTTTGAGGGAATTTGCTGATAACACGGGGCTTCATGTAAACTATGATAAGTGTGCTATTATGTTCCCTAAAAATCAAAGGAACACACAGGATATCTGCCAAGCACTATCAATTCACAATGTGGTTAACAAAATCATGTACCTTGGTATCCCTTTATCCTTTTATAAGCTCAAGATAGAAGACTATTTGCCTCTAATGGATAGTGTTAACAAAAAAATGAACGGCTGGAAAGCCAACTTGCTGTCTTTTGCGGGTAGACTCCAATACCTGAGATTCACTATCCAAAACACGATAGTGTATTGGATTAGAGGTTCCATTTTACCAAAAACAGTTCACAAGTTTATCAAACGTGCTAGTTCTAGATTCTTGTTTTTTGGGGATACCTTGAATGCTAAAAGACTTCATATGGTGTCTTGGGATAGGATATGCAGGCCTAAAAACAAAGGTGGTTTGGGGATCCCTTCTATCTCTGCTCTTCAATTTGCTTATAATTGTTCTGTGATTTTAAGGATGTATAATGTTGCATCTCCATTATTCAAATGGCTCCTTTGTATCTATAAGTCCCCGTGGAAGCCGCCTCCTGTTTTTGCTTCCAATCTCTGGAAATTTATATGTAAGACTGCTATGGAGGTAAAACACTGCTTTAACTTTATCATATCACAGAATGCTCCTATATCTTTGATATGGGATCATTGGTGTCACAATCACACTATTGCAGAGTTCTTGGGGGGTGAGTATTTGGGATGCTGTCCTGATACCACCATTAAAAGTTTAATTTCTGGATCTCAGTGGGTATTTCCTGAGAACATTTCTCTGAATTTAAAAACTCTGCTTGCTGGATTTAGCATTGAGGATGGTGAGATTTGTCTTAAATGGAATAATAGCAGTTCATATAAATTCAAAAATTACATTGAGGAGTATTATTCTGATTTACAAACATGTTCTTGGCACAAATCAGTATGGGCAAACAGAAATATTAAGAAACATTCAGTATATGTCTGGATGTCTTTGGTGGGTGGACTCAAGACTGCGGATGCTCTTATTTCACGTAACATTTTGGTTCCTGCCGGTTGCAATCTTTGTCATGGTTTGAAAGAAATTGTCTCTCACATTTTTTTCGAATGTGATTATGCTTTTTATGTTCTTACAGAGGTTATACCTGGAACGAAAACATTCCTTTTTAGGCCCAACATTTTGCAGGTCTTTGAATGGATTAAGGGTAATTACAAGGGGAACAAGAAGGTTAAAAACTTCTATTCTATTCTCATATGTTGCATTATTTACCACTTATGGAAGGAGAGGAATGGAAGGAGATTTGGGCATATTTTTAATTACCAAAATACCCTGATTCTTAATGTTAAAAGGAACATTTCAGAGAGAATAGCAAAATGGAAGAACTCTATGGATTACTTGGAACTTCTGTAACAAGGAATGCGGCTTATATGCTGGCTAAGTCCCTACACTCATCCAGTCGCTGCGAGCATTTTTTGAAGTCTTACCTGGACAATGATGAAGCTCCCGCTCTGGATCCCTTGGATGGTCTACGGGCAACCAGGGATTTCAGGTTTTACGTGTGCCTTAATATATATAATCTGAGTCCAGGTTTTGATAGACTTGGGAGCTCTTTTTGCTGGTGGATTTCCTTCTACAGGTTTAATTCTGGATATATTTTTGGTATACATGTCATCTGGTATACTTGTATTGGAAGATCAAATTTTGTTTTTAAAATTCTGCAGCAAAGGTTGATAGGGTGATCAAATGTAATAGGTTTTTATTTTTGTTTTTGAAGCAGTTTTTGTCTATTCTGTTTCGTTCTTCTAGTTTGCTACTGGTCAGATGTGGTAGCAACCTATTTTTTCTTATGTATTCTTTATTTTCATGAATGAAATGGGCCTAGGGCCCCAATTTTCCCACACAAAAAAAACTATATTTAATGTAGAAGTTATTCCCGTATATGAGCAGGTTCTCTTACTTGCCACTAAAGAAAATAAATAAAATCCTTCCAGCTTTTGTAGGTTTAGAAGCATTTGATGCTTATTCTAGGACGAATATATTCTTTACATTCTTCTCCTCGCATCTTTGGAATTGTTTGGCGTCATAACCCAACACGATCAGGCCCATTTGCTCAACACGTCTAATCGTGTTGAGCTGTAACAGGCAAATTCCAAGATCTAGTTTTGTTTTTTTTTCTTTTTTTTTTCAAATTTTATCGTCCAATTTAAAATTAAAAAAAAAAACAATGAACATAGAGCTACTAATAATCTCTAGTGTTGAATATACATTCATTCAAAGGATTTGTTTTTTTATTTATCATAAAAATTTTATATACAATTATAGGGCATAACATAGTAATAAGAACTAGTCATGATTGTGCAAAAATTAAATGAATAAATACCTAAAGATTCATATCATATTCCTAAAATTGTTATTCAACTAAATCATTCCCTTTCCCCAACCCATAAAATAGAAAGCAAAATCATAGCGCTCAATTACATACCAAAAATTTCTATCAAAATTTTCAAATATTTATTTTATTAAACATTTTTTTTTAGAATATTCATATCCAATTTAATAAATTACTAGGCCGAGCAAATCATAATAGCATAATAGTTATCCAAAGATTCAAATAATAACACCGAGAAATTAAATAAACTAAATTTCATAAGACCTTTATTTTAAAAATAGAATATAACAGATTTCCTTGGTCCTAGACATAATCTAAATATTCTGACCCTTTATAATTCCGAATAGAATTCTCCATCTTCCAAACATAATTTAAGTTTCTGTCCCCTTAAGACTCGCAACTAATAAAATTTCAAAGATTTTCAAATTCCATGTCCTAAACATAATCAAAAAAATTCTAGCCCTTATATCTCATATCAGACATTTTAATATCAAAACTCACATACTTCAATCAATATAACTCGTAATTCATTACAATTTAACAATTAAAGTGTAAAGATACTTAGTGCAAAATTTTCCCACTTGTTATAATAGTAGGCAATAGAATATACTATTGAGCGAAAATTCATAATTTTAAAATATAATCAATTTATCATAGATTGTATAGAATAATATTTTAATACTTTAATCTTACTAGAACACTAGTTTTCAGAGTCTAGATTATTTTCTATTCAATAAAAAAAGTATAAATTTTAAAACACTCGTTGTATAATTTTTCAGAAAATATTCAAAATATTCAAAATTTCAATCTATATAACAAATAAAAATTTACGTTGTGAAAGTTTTATCAGTGCAAAATTATCCTCATATTTTTGTAATAAAAATATAAATTTAATCAAATAAATCATAAAATCTTCATATTTTTCACTTCCTATAGGATATTTTTGTTGACCTAAAAAGACTTGGATAGAAAATATTAGAAATGATCTTTCTTTATTAGATTTAAATGATAATTTGTCTTTTAGCATGTCACAATGGAGAAGAAGGATTCATGTAGCCGACCCCACATAGTGGGATAAATGCTTGATGTTGTTGTTGTTTTTTGTATAAGAAATTTTTGTGATCCAACATAACCCAATATAAAACAGTCACATCATGTGGGATTATCATAGGATCAATTCCTTAAAACCTATTTGGAGAGAATTTTAGAGTTTTCAATTTTTACATATTATTTAGTCACTAATTCACTTCATATAAATACGAAAAATACTGATCATCAAATATCTTTTTTTATTTATATCAACAATTTATATAATTGAAATAATTATTTAAAAATAGTACATGTTGAAAAATAATATAGTACTAAAACAAAAAAGTCATGACCGTCTAAATCTCTAAATAAAATATACCTACAAATAAATGAGAATATGCAATCTCTCCCTACTCAACCTTCTATTTTCCCTTACCCATCCTAAAACATATGCAAAATAGTAGGCATGAGCAAACTATACCTCATTACGCAACACATAACCTTCTTAATTGTTTAATAAATAAAATAACAAAAGCTAAGCATAGCAAAATATAAGGACAAAGCATGCTATTTGTACTAAACCTTCAATAAAATAGTGACAAAAAAAGAACCATAACAAATTACTCAAAACAACATCGGAATCTAAGTGTCTCAGAATATAGAAATTATTATGTGCGGACGTCTAAGTCCGGAGGCCAGTCAAAACGTGCCACTTCATCCAATACATAGCTGTGTATTGATGATGTGGAGCATTCTGATTGGCCTCCGGACATCATTCAACTTCCCTACGTAATAATTTCTCCTCAATCAAATAGGCCTAATAGTTAAGATCGAATACAAAATAGATAACAAAATAAAAATAGTAAACACGATATACTATATCACATAAATATAACAGAAATTAAATACATCATATCAGCTCTTGAGAATATATCTCATGCATTCCCAACAAATTGTTTCATATAACAGAAATTGAATACCCAACATTTTAAATTGCTTCAATCTTGAAGCTATTGTTGGCTTTCTTTTATTTACATAAATAGCCTATTTTATTTCCCAGCAAAGTGAAGTTTAATGATAATTAAGCAAAGACAACGGTAAAACTTTTGTAGCTTTTTCCACACAGAAGTTTCTTCTTCATATTTAGGCACGCCACCCAATGCATCCTTTAATGGTAGGGTAACATTTTTCTTAGATAGTAGGAGACCGGTCTTATTAGGACTTAGGGTTCGTCTGGGACGGCTTTTTTATTGCTTTCTAAAACGGAGTTTTAGTACAAATTTTTTTATTTTTATACTAAAACTCTGTTTTAGAAAGCAATAAAAAAACCGTCCCAAACGAAGTCTTAGTAAGACTTCTTCTTTGCTTTGTGTTTTTCACCTTGTAGATGCAAAACGAAAGCTCTATCTAAAAGTGAATTTTGATACAAAACAAAATAAAGCCTTACTATTTCCTAACAAGACTGACCTCTTGAACTATTTCCTATCATTGGAGGGTATCAAGCGGTGAGCGCACAAAGAAGAAACTTCTAAAAAGAAATAACTTAGCGCTTAGCTAGTTTTTCTATTAATTAGGATAAAAAATTCCCATTGAGCGCCTTTCTCTTTGTGCCTTATAATTTGCAATTTGATGTTATGGATTTTTTAATGGCGAAAGCTTCTCCAATTTGTTCTACAAGGTAAACTGTGGCACTACAATCGATGTTTTCTAAAGCATGTGAGACAATGATCACTTATTAAGTATGAACTCTATAACATCCTCATTTGATGGTGAATTCTTCTTTGATTCATGTCACATAACAAGTTTTGTTATTACCTCCATTATTCAATGGAGATCTATCATTAAGCATAATCTCTACATATATATACACAACAACAACAATAACAACAACAACAACAACAACAACAAATATAATTTCTTCTTACTGGTATGGCAAAGTATAAATATAAATTATAGCAATTTCATAACATACCAAGAGTTTCATAGAGAAAGATGGAGGCATTGATAAAATTACAAGAGCAGCAAATATAATTGGGAGATATTATTGATTGTTGAACGTTATGTGGGATGCACAAAGAGTGGATAGCATTCCTTTTTTAAAAAAAAAAAAAATTAAAACCCACCACCGGGCATACGCGTTAATATCGGGAAAAAGTTACAAAGTCCTTAAAGGGACCTCTAGCTCACTACTGCTCCAAAGAGCTACAATCAAAATAAAAAAGAAACCTAAGAGCCAGAGTTCCCTACTAATCAAAATTACATAATAAACTAGCAACATTCTAATAAGCAGAAAACAAAAGGGAAAGGAGCTCACCAACAGCAAAGCCCTTCTAACAGCATCCGTATCCTGCACAAAACGAGCGCGGAGCTCCAAAAACCTGGAAAAAAAAGGCCTGCAAAGATACTAAAGCAAAAATAAAGCAACCAATAATAATGAATTCTAAAAAGAAGACATAAGAGATTAGATAGGCTCCCTGGTTTATAAAGTTTAGCCCCATTGGTATACCTGCAGCCAAAACTCCAAAGCCTCACAGGCTTAACATTCCCACCATAAAAGTTATACCTACAAGTATAGTACTCAATTTCCTTCCAGGTATTCACCAGACAAACAAGATGCCCCAAATAAAAAGCCCCATTAAAAAGCAGAAAGGGAATATACAAATTCAAGTCCGAATTAGAGTTAAATCCGCCCCAACTACAATAGCAAGCAAACACCGAGACTTCAACATCAGATAAAACAATCCAATTCGCAAAAGAATTAAAACTGTTGCAATGACTCTTACCAACACTACCCACATTATTAACCAACAGAAAATTGAAGCACTCACTGGTGACAACAACCAAACAAAAAATCATGAGATCAGACACTAAAAACTTAACAAAGAAAAAATACAGAAAGAAGGATAGAGGCACCCAAACAGGCACCTGCAACGAACCACAAATAGCAACCAAGATCAAATTAATAAACCCGCAGATAAAAGAGAGACAAATTAATTAAACCGGATATACGGAAATCCCATCCGGTCCCACTTGATAAGCCCCTTGATATCCCTGGGCAGAGAATTATCATTAAAATGCAGATAATCAGTCAACCACATTAATATGCAAGAAAGCCTTCTTACTATTTTGATAAGAAATTGTTTTTTTGTATGAAAATCATGTATTCTATTTTTTGGCAAGCAAAATTGACAACATTGGTATTAAATATGCATTAATGTATTTTCCCTAATATATATTTTTATTAAAAAAAACTCAATAATAATTAATTAGACGATTTAAATGTTTTAGGATTTAATGCATAATTTAGGTTACATCAACCACATTAATTTCTAGTTAAATTTCATTAATGACATTCTTTGATGTAAATTAAAAAAAAAAAGAATTTTATATTGATATAGATCTTAATCACAATTCAAAGATACAAAATTACAAAGACTTAGAGCATAAAAAAGTGTCATGCATGGCTTGTATCTTAAATTCATGCTCCTCTTTCTATACATTGATCATAGTGTATGAATCTAAGATTATGTAGTATTTGCACAGAGCCCAATTAACTACTTTATATTTTATCTTTTAATGGAGTGTATTGTAGAGCTCAGCTACATTCAAATATTTTTGGTAAGTTGTGTATTATTTATGCAAATATTTTTTTTCGCAATTGGTTATTTTTCATCTTTAATAAAAAGAAAATTAAGCCGAACAAGAGTTAATATCTTTTCATGATGCATTTTTTCAAGTCAAACATGTAATCCATCAATAGAATTTCTCTAAAACGTAAATTGCTCAGTTTCTAATTTATCATTAAGAGACTACAAGAGTACAAATGCATGTTTGAGTTCTAGTATATATAGGGGTGTCAAAATGGCTTTTTGGATCAGGCTCGGGTCACACCCAATACTAACCCGCCTTCAATTGATCCTACCTGAACCTGACCCGATAGACAAATGAGTTAGAAATTCAGACCCAGACCCAATCCGTCGGGTTACTGGGTTGACCCGACCGACCCGACCAACAAATGTCTCGTGTGGGCGTATGCGAGAATGTGGGTAAGGGAGGTATCGCATGAGTGTCAAGTGCATGCCACATGTGGGAGCGTCCAATGCGACTGCAAGTGAGGGCGGGACCGCTCAAGGGCGTTATCGCGAGTGGGCGAGGCCGTGTCATCGTGAGTGCGAGAGCATTGTGAGCGCCACGTGCAGGACTACCGAGGGCGAGCCACTTGTGTAGGTTTTGTGCGTGCATGTGTGCCACCTGTGCGGGGGCTAGTTAGGCGACTAGCGAGGTTGGGGATGAGTTAGCAGGTTAATCCGACCCTACCCGATTTTTTAAACCGGTAAAAAATTGGAATTTGAACCCAACCCATTTGTTGAACAGGTCGACTTGAACCCAAATTTTTTAGGTCGAGTTAGAGTTGGATTATCAAACGCAAATCAATTGGCTATCTTTCTTACTTTAATCTCACTTGCTTTTCCTTCACGTAATCATTTTCTCATATACTTTTTCGTGCTTATTTTTTAAAGCTACTTTTATTTAGGATTGAAGTACACTCTCTTGCCAAAGGATTTCAGTTAATATGTCTGTGGTTTGTGAAGTTATTTTGTAATATTCATATAAAGTTGCATGTGCCAACCTTGCTTTGCAGTCAAGTAAAGAAGGCAATATGCTTTATACTTTTCTTCCTATAAGAAAAAAAGAGAGGATGTATATTACCTTGTATTCAAGTAAGATGGAAACTCTTTTCTTTATGCTTCAGCAGTACATAACAAGAAGCTACTTATATAGGGCTTTCGTTAGCTGTCTTATGGGGGAAATAAAAATTGCTATCTCTTCAGCTTTTGTTGCTCATTTGTTGAATGCTTTAAATAGGTGAGCCGCCTCTCCAACTCTTGCTTACAGAAGCTCAACTTATTTTTATTAATGTATAAGTTTGCTTATGAATTTGAGTTGCAGTATTTTTATAGATTATTCATGAATAAATGCAGAGGTCAAGTTTATAGATATATTATAGCTAGCAAATGGTGAAAATTTGAGCTAAGATATTTTGATAAAAAATGTATTATTATGGATTTTAAAGCTATTGATTTTGCTTTTAGATGGGCATTATGCCATTATGTATGTCTAATGAATAAAAATTTGTATTGTACTCATCTCAAAGTAAATTACTCAGCTTTGAAATTATTATAATTTTTTTTCTATAGCTAGCAATGGCTTTAATAGATGTTCTATATTAGAATTGTCACCCATATGAGATTATTGCTATAATAATCAACTTCGAAGATATTTAATTTTGAAAAATATTATCACTAAATAAAAAATAAGATAAGTTATTATAAAACCTAAAATAAATCGTATTTTTTTTAAATATCAATATTAAATTTATTCCAAAAAAAAAAATTCCAAACAATTTAATGATGCAAAATATTTTGTTACTTTATCATCAATTATTTTTTAACATTGTAGTTTTCTTGTGAAGGATCAATGGAAATCCCGCTAAAATACAAACAATTGTGGAACAACTGGGATGTTCGTGTCTTGATTTTACTCAGCCTATCTATCCAAATAATTCTTATTTTCCTTGGCCGTATGAGAAGAACTTCCACCTCGAGATGGATACAAATTGTCGTATGGGCCAGCTACTTGTTTGCTGACTGGGTTGCTGACTTTGTCCTTGGCCAACTAAGTAGCTCCATGGATGACTCCTCCTCCAACGTCGTCATCGCTTTTTGGGCTCCCTTCCTCATCCTCCATCTTGGTGGCCCTGACACTATCACTGCCTACTCTACGGAAGATAATGAACTTTGGGCTCGCCATCTTCTCGGGCTTGGTTACGAGCTTTTTATTTCTTTTTATGTTCTCTTCCGATCCCTTCCAAATACCCGTCTACTCGTACCCACCCTCTTGATATTCTTAGTCGCCATCATTAAATATATAGAGCGCTCTTACTCACTTTACAAAGCCAGTGTTAAAGGCATTCAAAGTTCTGTCAGCTCCTCCCATATAACACTACCAACAAAAGATTTGAATGCTTTGGTTCAAGCTTTTTGGTTATACTCTGTTATTAAGCCTTATTTTGTTGATGTTTTTCCAATCTTGCCTCAGTATGATGAAAGTAAAAACATTGTCACGGAGATGTCAATAGAGGATGTTTTGATGGTTTTAAGAAAGGATCTTAGTTATGCTTATGATGAGTTTTACACTAAGGCCATTGTAAATCACTCCATACCTGGGTATGTTCTCCGAGTTATCTGCTCTACTTGCATTTTGTTGGCTTTTTCACTCTTTATTTTAGAACCAAAGGATGATTTTAATAACCTTGATGTAGCCATCACCTATGTCTTGCTTACAACCTCTATATGCCTCGACTTTATGGCTACTATCATGCTTATACTCTCCGACAGAATGATAGTTTCTCTCCTTAATATTAAGAAGTTGAGCAATTGGAGTGTGTTGCTTGCAGAATATATTATGAGAATTAAAAATACATGTCATAAGAGAAGTTATTGGTCGATAAAGTTGCCGCAATTGAATATACTCATTAATTGTCTCTCAATTTCTTCACCCAATAAAACTCTTCGACAGAGTATGATGAGTTGGGTTGCAAAAAAGTTGAGCTTCGTGCAAGAAACAAAGTTGTATATGTTTTGGGCATTAACAAAACAAGAAACTTACACATTGCAGACAATGCAGCCTATACAGGCAACACAAGAGGTTCTAGAGATCATTGTTGCCCATTTAAAAAGACGCATGAATTACCCAGTAGAGGAATTAAACAAACCAGCTGGCTCCCTTGCCCTTCAACAAGTAAGAAACATTGACGTTGATTGGGCTGTAGTGCCATTTGTTCAGCTTTTTGAGAGGTTATCATTTGACCAACAAGTTTTGATATGGCACATCACTACCGAGCTCTGCTTCCATTGGAATCCAGAGTCTCAACATCCCTTGTCTCCTCATCGAATTGAGATGAAAGTAGAGGAAAATAGTTTGGAAGGAGTAAAGAGAAAGATCTCAAAAATGGAAGCTTGTAAGTACTTGTCCAATTATATGATGCACATGGTGATGATACGATCAGATATGATGTCTACCATGGGAGGACTGAGCTATATGCTATTCCGGGAGACTATTGAAGAAATGGTTGAGTTCATTCGTGAGAGTTGTGATGGCCATCAACTGCTAAAGCCAAGTGAAAAAGTTGAGGAGGTGTGCATGAAGATGATAGTGACTCCAATAGAATTTAACAACCTTACTGCATCTTTGTTTGGTACAGCACGAGTACTTGCTCGTTTGATGTTAATTCTTAGGGAGGAAGAGAGATGGCAAGTCATAACCACAGCATGGGTAGAGCTATTACAGAAAGGGGCGAAGGATTCAAAGGCAAACATACATATGAAGCAGCTGAGTAGAGGAGACGAGCTCTTGACTTTCATGTGGCTTTGCAACAAACATTTAATGTTAGATGATATGCATGTGCGTGGAATTCATGACATGGCTGGTTTACATGAGAAGGCTAAGCATCTCATCTCTGAGATCGAACTTCATTTACAGGATCATACATTTAATTAAGACTTTTATATTTTATTTTTTATTGTAAAAATAATAATAAATTAACATTCTTATTTAATTAAAATTTTAATACTTTAATATATTAAAAGGATTCTTATTAATAAGAAGCCTTTCAAAATATTAAAATATTGGCGAAGGGATCTCTTTTTTCTTTCTTTGAATGCTAGTTTTATTGAACGTTGATGGATCAAAATATTAGTAAGAATAAAGAAAATGCACCTCTGATATGAAATGTTAATATATTTATTTCTGTCCTAAAAAGATCTCTCGATGGCTTCTTCAATCATATTGCTCTGATACTCTCTCATACTTTTTCTCTGCCATGTCTTCGGCAAATCCTTAAGAATTCTTGGGTCTTGACCTCCCTCCCTACTCAAGGAATCTCTAGCTTGAGCATTTGATCTTATTATTTTTTTTCAAAAACAATCAAATCTTATTATATAATTTAGCAAATTATGTTAAGACTATCATATCGAATAATTAATTGAGAAAAAAATAGCTTCACATTAAGAACATTTTCAGCATAATTATTATTTGATATATTTTAATTTAGAGTAATTAACTTTACAACCTTCAAATTTTAATTAATGTGGATTTGTATGTAAATCATTAACTATTTTTATTGTGAATTTCTCTTTAAATTTGCTTGTATGTTCAAAACCTTTACTGGATATTCCACGGTATTTCGTTGAGTGCAATATAACATGAATCCTCTTTTTCTATTATGTACAGTTAAGATAACTCAATATATTAAAGAATTCGTGTAATGATTGTTCGATAACTTTTATAATGATTATTGGCTATCTAATGCAACACTTTATTTTTCTCATATAAAACTTGAGACTTAACAATGATAGAGCCAAATAAATTACAATAAAAAACTTAAATACTTTTTTTAAGTTTTTTTTTTCCTTTGAAAATGATTTTTCTTACAAAAATAGTTGTTAACTTAGGACATACTTGAATCTAATAAAAAATAAAGGAAAAATAGAACATTTTCTCTTTATATTTTAAGATTTTATGAATCTTCAAACCACCAACAAAATATAGAGATCTTTATTCATCCTTATAACATGAAAGAAGTACAAAAGTCTATTATTAAACTAGCTAGCTGTTAATCATCATTAACCTTGAATCTTGCAAGAGTGACAAGAACAGCATTGAGAGTATCTCCAATCGTATCTTCTTTACCCTTCAGAGATGGTATTAGCGCATAAGCCTCCTCACAGCTCTCCGGACAAGAATTCGCTATCATGCAGATCTCCCAATCTGTCGCTCCATACTCCTTCAGCCTTTCTAAGGCACGTTTAACAGACTTTGTATCTGTGTAATGCACAGCATTATCTTTGGAATACTGTAGCGATTTTGGAAAAGACTCTGGTATTGAGATATGTAGATTCTTTAGAATCTCTAAACGTGCTTCAAACCCTTGCAGAATATCTGCTGCTTCACAATCTGCAATCAATTTAGCGCCTGGTGGAAGTTCAAATTCTTCCTCCTTGACTTTCTTTTTGGCAGCTGAAGGCTTAGCTGAAGGAGTGGGCCTTTCATTGTCTTCGGAATCGGAGGAACTTATTGCAACCTCTTCTTTCTCTTTGTCGGAATCAGAGGAGCTTATTATGAGCAATGGCTGAATCACCTCTACTTTGCCCTTATCCCTTCTTCTTCTTCTATCCGACATAAGGAAGTGCTGGAAAGACAATATGAGAAACAGTGAAGATCTTCATGAATTGTGTGGTTGATTATTATAGGAAGAAATTAACAATTTGGTCTGATGTTCATCAAGCTTTTTAATTCAATTATTAGGTCCGGATACTGGACCTTAATTTGTGTCCGGATTTGTGTGCGCTTTTGCGTATTTTTACAAAAAGGCAGTCCTTTAACTGCCCTTTTGCTGCCATTTTGTTGCCCTTTTACTGAGTATTTGAAAAACTCATGAAAAGCGCAAAAAAGCGCAGCAAATATTTAATGAGTAAGATATTTGATGCGCTTTTGCCACATTTTTGTTTTATTTTGTAAATACTCAGCAAAAAAATAGCTAATATACAATTAAAATTACGAATTAGCTATCTTTTTGACAAAAATACAACAAAAACACATGAAAAGCGCACAAATTCGGACATAAATTTAAGTCCGGTGATCGGACCTAATAATCTCTCCTATTATTAAAAGGCACTCAGGCAGAAAGCTATTTCATACAAAATTTTTATTTTGACTGCTTGATTTTTATTTTTTCTGTGTTGTAAAATAAAATTGTTTTTAATATTTTTATACGATCAAATGCTCGCCTGACAGCAATAACCGGTAAATTATATCCACCAAACATAGAAAAAATACATTCTAAATTATAGTGACTTTTATTTAGATAATTGAGTAAATTTGGAAAAATATTTTTATTTGGTTATTTACACTTAGTGAACTATATCAATTTTGATGAAAATTAATTTATAAGTGCATTTATGTTTAGTAATATGTCCATGTTTAAATTATTACAAAATTAAATTTAGTTAGTTAGGCTCAATAAAAAAATTGATTAAAATGTTTGAATAGAGTTTAAAACTCAAGCTAAATTCAAGCTCAACATGAACTCCATAAAAAATAAAAAATAAATAATAGTTAAAATAGAGGTTGCAAGCTTAATTTTTTTGCTAAAAAGATGGTGTTGATTGTCTTTAACTAAATCTTTCTTTTTTTTTTTAGTCATGGCTCCTAGCTTCCCTAGTATAGTAGTATGTTATTAGGTTTTTTTTGTAATTTTGTTTAGATGGAACTTTTGGCTTGTAGGTTTTTTATTTTGGTTTTGTGTTGTAGCTCTTTGGAATGGTAGATAACTGAAGGTTCCCCTTAATGACCTCATAATTTCCTTTTTAAGTGACATGTAGGCTCTTACGAGGGTTTTAACAAAGAAAAAAAAATTGTTCATGAATTACATCCATGTTTTAAATACATAAGATTGGCTACAAAAAAAAATTAGAGAGATAGATCAGAGAAAGAGGGAAAGAATTTTATGATTTATTATTACCAAAATGTCGACAGATCGAGAAGATAATTTTTTTCTATGGTGCCCTTAGATTGGCTTATAGACCTCTTATTTATAAGTGATAGAGGTAATGCTAATGCTCTATAGAAAGGTTACAATATTAAATATAAATGCATGAATTACAAAATATGACCAAATAAAACCAAATAAAAGGTATGATAATTATGGTGCATTAATCATATTAAATATGCATTTAAGGCTTTTCAAATAATGGGCAACCGATTGGAACCCTTTGGGCGATTTTGCATGGGTTGACCGAGTTGTGGCATTGGATGAATTCACCTAGTTGGATTTTGGGGCCAAGCAGATAGGCAAGCTACTTCGAGTACTTCTGTCTTTTCGATGTGATTTCGATCTTAGGTCGATTAATACTTGTTTTTTGGACATTTAGGTTAATTAAGACAAACATTTACACACGTCACATATATATAGCTTCGAATCCCATACCTACGTATTGGTAGCCAAAGTTATCAATCAATAGAACAAGATAAGCTGCATAGGTCGACTAATGCTTGCTAGCGTTTGTACTCTCAGATGAAGATGACTTTTTATCAGATTTGTCTTTATCATGTTGGGATGAACAAAATGTCAGAAGCTTTATTTTACTTTCTATTGATCCAACATTCTTTGAGCACGCTTGCTTTTTTTTTTTAACCCCAAAAAAAAGGGGGATACGCGTTAAAGTCAAAAAAGGATTACAAAATCAAAAGGGAATCTATCGGAGCAAAAGGGCTCAAAAGAGCTACAAAACATATCAAAAGAAAGAAAAAGAACCAATAGACTCCCCAAACAAAGTAAGTAATTGCAACCTAATAACAAGCTAATGATGCTATAGACTAGCATCCAAAAAAGAAAGATAAGTATATCTCCATAATCCCCAATCTTTCTACAAAAAATCTTGAGTTGAATCAGCATGATCTCCTCCTGCAAAAAGAAAGAAACACAAAGAAAATTCCTAGACCACCACATTAGAATAGTCAAATAATCACAAGGGATAAAACAGATATTATAAGTGCTGTAAAAGAAATAAACATTGAGTGCAAAAAAACCTAATGTGGAATTTCGGCCAGAAGAGCTCAGAAATAAATTAATAGCCTCATTTGGAAACTCCCCACGCCACTCAATTTCACCTCCAAACCATCTAAAATAAAATTGACTGGAAAACCAACAAGCCCAGGCATTCCTCCAAAACCGAGAGAATATGAAATTATTCCCAAAAAACAACTCAGTAATGAGCCTCTCCCAGATAACAGCCAACCACCGAACCAAAGTAATACCCACCTGCTTACATGCATAATCAGCGCCCAGTACAAAATAAGCCAACAAACAGCAAAAGAGAAAGCAAGATCCCCCATCGATCTAGCCAACCGCCGGTCAATAGTCACCACAGGAACCTCCAAAAAGGCCACCACATAACAATCAATATCACCCACAATACCCCCAGGACTGTTGAATAAAAATTTGTATTGTACTCATCTCAAAGTAAATTCTTCAGCTTTGAAATTATTATCATTTTTTTTCTATTGCTAGCAATGGCTTTAATAGATGTTCTACATTAGAATTGTCACCCATATGAGATTATTGCTATAATAATCAACTTCTAAAATATTTATTTTTAGTTAATTTTAATTTTGAAAAATATTATCTCTAAATTAAAAAATAAGATAAGTTATTATAAAACCTATCTTGTGAAGGATCAATGGAAATACCGCTAAAATACAAACAATTATGGAACAACTGGGATGTTCGTGTCTTGATTTTACTCAGCCTATCTATCCAAATAATTTTTATTTTTCTTGGCCGTCTGAGAAGAACTTCCACCTCGAGATGGATACAAATTGCCGTATAGGCCAGCTACTTGTTGGCTGACTGGGTTGTTGACTTTGTTCTTGGCCAACTAAGTAGCTCCATGGATGATTCCTCCTCCTCCAACGTTGTCCTCGCTTTTTGGGCTCCCTTCCTCATCCTCCATCTTGGTGGCCCTGACGCTATCACTGCCTACTCTACGAAAGATAATGAACTTTGGGCTCGCCATCTTCTCGGGCTTGGTTACGAGTTTTTTTATTTCCTTTTATGTTCTCTTCCGATCCCTTCCAAATACCCGCCTACTCGTACCCACCCTCTTGATATTCTTAGTCGCCATCATTAAATATGTGGAGCACTCTTACTCACTTTTCAAAGCCAGTATTAAAGGCATTCAAAGTTCCGTCAGCTCCTCCCATATAACTCTACCAACAAAAGATTTGAATGTTTTGGTTCAAGCTTTTTGGTTATACTCTGTTATTAAGCCTTATTTTGTTGATGTTTTTCCAATCTTGCCTCAGTATGATGAAAGTAAAAATATTGTCATGGAGATGTCAATAGAAGATTTTTTGATGGTTTTTAGAAAGGATCTTAGTTATGCTTATGATGAGTTTTACACTAAGGCCATTGTAAATCACTCCATACCTGGGTATGTTCTCCAAGTTATCTTCTCTACTTGAATTTTGTTGGCTTTCTCACTCTTTATTTTAGAACCAAAGGATGATTTTAATAACCTTGATGTAGCCATCACCTATGTCCTGCTTACAACCTCTATATGACTCGACTTTATGGCAATTATCATGCTTATATTCTCCGATATAATGATAGTTTCTCTCCTTAATGTTACGAAGTTGAGCAATTGGAGTGTGTTGCTTGCAGAATATATTATGAGAATTAAAAATACATGTCATAAGAGAAGTTATTGGTCGATAAAGTTGCCGCAATTGAATATACTCATTAATTGTCTCTCAATTTCTTCACCCAATAAAACTCTTCGACCGAGTATGATGAGTTGGGTTGCAAAAAGTTGAGCTTCGTGCAAGAAACAAAGTTTAATATGTTTTGGGCATTAACAAAACAAGAAACTTACACATTGCAAACAATCCAGCCTATACAGGCAACACAAGAGGTTTTAGAGGTCATTGTTGCCCATTTAAAAAGACGCATGAATTACCCAGTAGAGGAATTAAATAAACCAGCTAGCTCCCTTGCCCTACAACAAGTAAGAAACATTGTTGATTGGGCTGTAGTGTCATTTGTTCAGCTTTTTGAGAGGTTATCGTTTGACCAACAAGTTTTGATATGGCACATCACTACCGAGCTCTCCTTCCATTGGAATCCAGAGTCTCAACATCCCTTGTCTCCTCATTGAATTGAGATGAAAGTATAGGATAATAGTTTGGAAGGAGTAAAGAGAAAGAGCTCAAAAATGGAAGCTTGTATAAGTACTTGTCCAATTTTGCACATGGTGATGATACGATCAGATATGATGTCTACCATGGGAGGACTGGGCTATATGCTATTCCGAGAGACTATTGAAGAAATGGTTGAGTTTATTCGTGAGAGTTGTGATGGACATCAACTACTAAAGCCAAATGAAAAAGTTGAGGAGGTGTGCATGAAGATGATAGCAACTTCAATAGAATTTAACAACCTTACTGCATCTTTGTTTGGTACAGCACGAGTACTTGCTCGTTTGATGTTAGTTCTTAGGGAGGAAGAGAGATGGCAAGTCATAACCACAGCATGAGTATAGCTTTTGCATAAAGGAGCGATGGATTCAAAGGCAAGCAAGCATATGAAGCAGCTGAGTAGAGGAGACGAGCTCTTGAATTTCATGTGGTTTTGCAGCAAACATTTAATGTTAGATGATATGCATGTGCGTGGAATTCATGACATGGCTGGTGTACATCAGAAGGCTAAGCATTTCGTCGCTGAGATCGAACTTCATTTGCAGGATTATACATTTTATTAAGACTATTTTATTTTAATTATTATTGTAAAAATAGTAATAAAATAACATACTTATTTAATTAAAATTTTAATACTTTAATATTTTAGAAGGCTTCTTATTGCCTTATAAAATATTAAAATATTGGCGAAGAAATCTCTTTTTTCTTTCTTTGAATGCTAGTTTTATTGAACGTTGATGGATCAAAATATTAGTAAGAATAAAGAAAATGCACTTTTGAAATAAAACGTTAATAAATTTATTTATGTGCTAAAATGATCTCTCGAAGGCTTCTTCAATCATATTGCTCTGATACTCTCTCATCCTTTCCCTCTGCCATGTCTTCGGCAAATCCTTAAGAATCCTTGGGTCTTGACCTCTCTCCCTACTCAAGGAATCTCTAGCTTGAGCATTTGATCTTATTATTTCTTCCAAAACAATTAAAACTTATTATATAATTAATTTATCAAATTATGGTAAGACTATCATTTCGAATAACTAATTGAGAAAAAATAGCTTTACATTTAGAACATTTTCATCATAATTATTATTTGAAATATTTTAATTCAGAGTAATTAACTTTACAGCCTTCACATTTTAATTAATGTGAATTTGTATGTAAATCATTAACTATTTTTAATTTTTATTGTGAATTTCTCTGTAAATTTGCTTATATGTTCAAAATCTTTACCGGATATTTCACGGTATTTCATTGAGTGCAATATAAGATGAATCCGTTTTTTCTATTATGTACAATTAAGATAACTCAATATATTAAAGAATTCATGTAATGATTGTTCGATAAATTTTATACTGATTATTGGCTATCCTTTATTTTCATCATCTAAGACTTGAGACTTAATAATGACAAAGCCAAATAAATTACAATAAAAAACTTAAATACTTCTTTTAGTTTTTTTTTTCTTAGAAAATATTTTTTCTTACAAAATAGTTGTTGACTTAGGACATACTTGAATCTAATAAAAAAAAAATAGAACACTTTCTCTTTATATTTTAAGATTTTATGAATCTTGATACCATCAACAAAATATAGAGATCTTTATTTATCCTTATAACATGAAGTACAAAAGTCTATTATTAAACTAGCTACCTGCTAATCATCATCAACCTTGAATCTTGCAAGAGTGGTCAGAACAGCATTGAGAGTCTCTCCAATCGTATCTTCTTTACCCTTCAGAGATGGTATTAGCGCATAAGCCTCCTCACAGCTCTCCGGACAAGAATTCGCTATCATGCAGATCTCCCAATCTGTCGCTCCATACTCCTTCAGCCTTTCTAAGGCACGTTTAACAGACTTTGTATCAGTGTAATGCACAGCATTATCTTTGGAGTACTGTAGCGATTTTGGAAAAGATTTGGGTATTGAGATGTGCATATTCTTTAGAGACGACTCTAAACGTGCTTCAATCCCTTGCAGAATATCTGCTGCCTCACAATCTGCAATCAATTTAGCGCCTGGTGGAAGTTCAAATTCCTCCTCCTTCACTTTCTTTTTGGCTGCTGAAGGCTGAGCTGAAGGAGTGGGCCTTTCATTCTCGTCGGAATCGGAGGAACTTATTACAATCGGTTCTTTCTCTTTGTCGGAATCAGAGGAGCTTATTATGATCAATGGACGAGCGGCTTTGCTCTTGCTTCTTCTTCGAGTTGCTCCCCATTGCGGAATCACCTCTACTTTGCCCTTATCCCTTCTTCTTCTATCCGCCATAAGCGAGTGCTGGCTAGCTAGCTCAAATGCTGGAAAGACAATATGAGAAACATTGAAGATCTTCATGAATTGTGTTGTTGATCATAGGAAGAAATTAACAACTCGATCAGATTTTCTTTAAGTTTTTTAATTATTCTGTAGCTCCATCGAGCATTGGTGGGCTGAAAGTTCTTTTTAAAAAAGACCTTATAATTCTATTTTTATATAATTAATGCTTAGGCTCCTCCATAAATTTTCCAAAAAAAAAAAAAATAATATTCTGCAAATATTTTTTATTGTATTATAAAAAGGCAGAAAGCTATTTCATAGAAATTTTTTATTTAGACTGGTTGATTTTTATTTTTCCTGTGCTGTAAAATAAAATCGTTCTAAATATTTTTATACAAATGCTATCCTTACTGCAATAACCGATAAATTATATCCACCAAACATAGAAAAAATACACACATTCTAAATTATATTGACTTTTATTTAGATGATTGAGCAAATTTGGACAAATATTTTTTATTTGGTTATTTATACTAAGTGAACTATATCAATTTTGATGAAAATTAATTTATAAGTGCATTTATGTTTAGTAATATGTCCATGTTTAAATTATTACAAAATTAAATTTAGTTAGTTAGGCTCAATAAAAAAAATTGATTAATACGTTTGATTAAAGTTTAAAACTCAAGCTTAATTCAAGCTCAACATGAACTCCATAAAAAATAAATAATAGTAAAAATAGAGGTTGCAAGCTTAATTTTTTTGCTAGAAATATGGTGTTGATTGCCTTCAACTTGATCTTTCTTTTTTGGGTGCTCGCTCATGGCTGCCCTAGTATGTTACTATGTTTTCTTGTAATTTTGTTTAGCGGAAACTTTTGGCTCGTAGGTCTTTTATTTTGGTTTTGTGTTGTAGCTCTTCGGAGCGGTAGATAGCTGAAGGTTCCCCACAAGGACCTTATAATTTCTTTTTTAATCAAAGCATAGGCCCCTACGAGATTTTAACACAAAAAAAAAAAAAAAAGTTCATGAATTGCATCCATGCCTCAAATACCTAAGATTGGCTAAAAAATTAGAGAGATAGAGAGGGAGAGAGGGAGAGAATATATGATTTATTATTACCAAAATGTGAAGAGATCAAGAAGATAATTTTTTTTCTATGGTGTCCTTAGATTGGCTTGTAGACCTCTTATTTATAAGTGATAGAGGCAATGCTAATGCTCTATAGAAAAGTTACATTAAATGTAAATGCATGAATTACAATATATGACCAAATAAAACAAAATAAAAGGTATGATAATTATGGTGCATTAATCATATTAAATATGCATTTAAGGCTTTTCAAATAATGGGCAACCGATTGGAACCCTTTGGGCGATTTTGCATGGGTTGACCGAGTTGTGGCATTGGATGAATTCACCTAGTTGGATTTTGGGGGCCAAGCAGATAGGCAAGCTACTTCGAGTACTTCTGTCTTTTCGATGTGATTTCGATCTTAAGTCGATTAATACTTGTTTTTTGCTAGCGTTTGTACTCTCTGATGAAGATGGCTTTTTATCAGATTTGTCTTTATCATGTTGGGCTGAACAAAATGTCAGAAGCTTTATTTTACTTTCTATTGATCCAACATACTTTGAGCACGCCTGCTTTTTTTTTTCTTTAAACCCCAAAAAAAAAAGAGGGATACGCGTTAAAGTCAAAAAAGGATTACAAAATTAAAAGGGAATCTATCGGAGCAAAAGGGCTCAAAAGGGCTACAAAACATATCAAAAGAAAGAAAAAGAACCAATAGACTCCCCAAACAAAGTAAGTAATTGCAACCTAATAACAAGCTAATGATGCTATAGAATAGCATCCAAAAAAGAAAGATAAGTATATCTCCATAATCCCCAATCTTTCTACAAAAAATCTTGAGTTGAATCAGCATGATCTCCTCCTGCAAAAAGAAAGAAACACAAAGAAAATTCCTAGACCACCACATTAGAATAGTCAAATAATCACAAGGGATAAAACGGATATTATAAGTGCTGTAAAAGAAATAAACATTGGGTGCAGTAAAACCTAATGTGGAATTTCGGCTAGAAGAGCTCAGAAATAAATTAATAGCCTCATTTGGAAACTCCCCACGCCACTCAATTTCACCTCCAAACCATCTAAAATAAAACTAACTGGAAAACCAACAAGCCCAGGCATTCCTCCAAAACCGAGAGAACATGAAATTATTCCCCAAAAACAATTCAGTAATGAGCCTCTCCCAGATAACAGCCAAGCCACCGAACCAAAGTAATACCCACCTGCTTACATGCATAATTAGCGCCTAGTACAAAATAAGCCAACAAACAGCAAAAGAGAAAGCAAGATCCCCCATCGATCTAGCCAACCGCCGGTCAATAGTCACCACAGGGACCTCCAAAAAGGCCACCACATAACAATCAATATCACCCACAATACCCCCAGGAATGAAGGTAAAAGAGCAACAATAAGGAGGACCATCATCCATGGATCCATTAAAATCATCGCTCAAGCCAAAATTCACAACAATAAAGGCTAGACCACAAACCCCAAAAAATTGCAACGCCATATAGATAGATACATAATTAAAAAACATCGCAGAAGATAAACTAAACCAAACAAACATAGTAGAATAATAGAGCAGGTCAGAAATCAAATCAACTGAAAAAAAAGAACCCACCAATGCCAACAAACCTCAATCGTTAACATAAGGAACCTTCTTCTCCTCAAGTTTTAGATACACCCTAAGCTGATTAGGACAATTGTTCCAAAAAAAATCCTTACTCCCATTAAGAACCCAGCCCAACCGAGCAAGCCAAGATGCACAGACATTACCCCCATTCATAATATGATGAAAAGAATAATTTAAACCCAACATGTACTGCTTAATCTCAAGAATAAGATAGAAACTATTAGCATTACAACAAGAATCCACCTCCTCAATAATATGAATAAAATTAAAGGAAGAATTGACTTCAATAAGAAAATTAACAACATTAAGAGTGGTGCAAAGATGACAACCATAAAGGATGGCCTTACTCATAGCAGGATTATACTCAGCAATATTCAACGGTTCTGCAAAAGCAGCAACGAGAAAACCGTTGTTATCCCTAATCACCCCACCAAAACCAGCAATATTACTAGAAATACTAACATCAATATTTAATTTGTAAAAATTTTTTGGTGGTTTGATCCACAAAATAGTACGCACAACAGGAATCGAAGGATCCAAATAACCACCTAAAGCTTCAAACACAAATAAATAAATTTTAAAATGCTTAACAGAGAGCAAATTAACAGCCAAAAACGCCGCCACCTTATCTTTAACTTTCTGAATGACATTAAGATGGCCCATCTTGACACCGTTAAAAATGGAGTTATTCCTTTCCAACCAAAGAAACCATAAGATAAGACAGGGAATAACATTACGAATATGACCTTTAAGGTTAACCAACCAACAATTCAGAAAAGCTTTAAGAGAAAGATGATAATTAAAGCAATTTAATTTGAATAAATCATCAAACTAAACCCACGTCCTCACAGCAACAGGGCCGGAAATCAACACATGGTGCATGTTCTCGGTGTGCAAACAACATTGACACTTGGAAGCAAAAGTGAGACCCTTATAAATCATATTATCATCCGTAGGAAGAAACCTGTGTAAAGCTCTCCAAACAAAAATAGAAACAGTGCTAGGAATATTCTTATGCCAAATTTTAGTATAAATAGTCTCACAATCACCTTTAAGTTTAAAGGCATTCCAAGCATTTTTAAGAGAAAAATGATCATCTTTAGATAAATTAAACATAAGAATATCCTTTGAATGATTATTAATAAGCATCTTAATAATCCGGTCACGAATGCAATCCGGAACCTCATTAGAGATTTTATCAATATCCCAACAATTATTACTGTTTAAATAGTTCACTTTAAGTGTGGACATAGAAGAAGTATTAAGAATGTTGTTAATAGATTCATTGCCAAGCCATTTATCTTGCCAAAAAAATATATCTCCAACCCCAAGCCCCAAAGAAAAGAAGGGGTCCACCTCCCACTTAACCTTGCACATCCTCCTCCAAACTCTAGAGATACCATACTTGGTACAAATATTAGAAGGGTGCTTACCATAACCGCATTTAGCATTCATGAATTGTGCCCAGAGGTTATCTTTAGATTGAAAATTAAACCAAAGCTTATAGGAGAAAGCCTTGGCAAGATCACCAAGGCTCTTGCACCCAAGACCACCCTCTTTCCTAACACCGCAACAATTTTCCCATTTGGACCAATTGATTTTAGAGGAAGAAGTAGTGACACGCCATAAAAAATTATTAATTAGCTTATGGATCTTATTACAAACAGTTTTGGTCGGAGAAATAGTTTGAAAATAGTAAACAGGTAAAGCACAAAGGACACTTTTAATAAGAATGAGTCTGCCACCAAAACTAAGAAAATTAGACTCCCAAGACTGCAATTTGTTCTGAACAGAGAAAATAAGATCATTAAATAAAAAGAAGTCTTCCTACCTTTAAAAAGAGGAACACCAAGATATTTTAAAGGTAAAGTAGAATGCAAAAAACCCGTAACATTATTAATGGATAAGATACGATCATTAGTAATCCTTTTAGAAGCAATAAAACAGCTTTTGTTCTTACTACAAGAAAGACTACTAATCTTCTCAAAAAGGTTCAAAAAGTCTAAAATCCTATGAACTCTGTTAATTGAAGCATTAGTAAAAACAATAAAATCATCCGCAAAGCATAAATGAGAAATTGGCAAACCACCTAAAGTTTTAAAATAAAGATCAGGGTGATTCTGAAACAAGTTAGAAAGGCCCCTAGACAAAATTCTGAAACAAGTTAAAAAATGTATTATTATGGATTTTAAAGCTATTGATTTTGCTTTTAGATGGGAATTATGCCATTATGTATGACTAATGAAAAAAATTTGTATTGTACTCATCTCAAAGTAAATTCTTGAGCTTCGAAATTATTATCATTTTTTTTCTATTGCTAGCAATGGCTTTAATAGATGTTCTATATTAGAATTGTCACCCATATGAGATTATTGCTATAATAATCAACTTCTAAGATATTTATTTTTAGTTGATTTTAATTTTGAAAAATATTATCACTAAATTAAAAAATAAGATAAGTTATTATAAAATCTAAAATAAATCGTAATAATTTTCTAAAAAGTATCAATATTAAATTTATTCCAAAAAACTCTAAACAATTTAATGATGCAAAATATTTTGTTTGTTTATCATCAATTATTTTTAAACATTTTAGTTTTCTTGTGAAGGATCAATGGAAATACCGCTAAAATACAAACAATTATGGAACAACTGGGATGTTCGTGTCTTGATTTTACTCAGCCTATCTATCCAAATAATTCTTATTTTCCTTGGCCGTCTGAGAAGAACTTCCACCTCGAGATGGATACAAATTGTCGTATGGGCCAGCTACTTGTTGGCTGACATGGTTGCTGACTTTGTCCTTGGCCAACTAAGTAGCTCCATGGATGATTCCTTCTCCTCCAATGTTGTGCTCGCTTTTTGGGCTCCCTTCCTCATCCTCCATCTTGGTGGCCCTGACGCTATCACTGCCTACTCTACGGAAGATAATGAACTTTGGCTCGCCATCTTCTCGGGCTTGGTTACGAGTTTTTTATTTCCTTTTATGTTCTATTCCGATCCCATCCAAATACCCGCCTACTCGTACCCACCCTCTTGATATTCTTAGTCGCCATCATTAAATATGTAGAGTGCTCTTACTCACTTTTCAAAGCCATACAGGCATTCAAAGTTCCGTCAGCTCCTCCCATATAACTCTACCAACAAAAGATTTGAATGTTTTGGTTCAAGCTTTTTGGTTATACTCTGTTATTAAGCCTTATTTTGTTGATGTTTTTCCAATCTTGCCTCAGTATGATGAAAGTAAAAATATTGTCACGGAGATGTCAATAGAGAATTTTTTGATGGTTTTGAGAAAGGATCTTAGTTATGCTTATGATGAGTTTTACACTAAGGCCATTGTAAATCACTCCATACCTGGGTATGTTCTCCAAGTTATCTTCTCTACTTGCATTTTGTTGGCTTTCTCACTCTTTATTTTAGAACCAAAGGATGATTTTAATAACCTTGATGTAGCCATCACCTATGTCCTGCTTACAACCTCTATATTCCTCGACTTTATGGTTACTATCATGCTTATATTCTGCGACATAATGATAGTGTCTCTCCTTAATGTTAAGAAGTTGAGCAATTGGAGTGTGTTGCTTGCAGAATATATTATGAGAATTAAAAATACATGTCATAAGAGAAGTTATTGGTCGATAAAGTTGCCGCAATTCAATATACTCATTAATTGTCTCTCAATTTCTTCACCCAATAAAACTCTTCGATAGAATATGATGAGTTGGGTTGCAAAAAAGTTGAGCTTCGTGCAAGAAACAATGTTGTATATGTTTTGGGCATTAACAAAACAAGAAACTTACACATTACAAACAATCCAGCCTATACAGGCAACACAAGAGGTTCTAGAGGTCATTGTTGCCCATTTAAAAAGACGCATGAACTACCCAGTAGTGGAATTAAATAAACCAGCTGGCTCCCTTGCCCTTCAACAAGTAAGAAACATTGTTGATTGGGTTGTAGTGCCATTTGTTCAGCTTTTTGAGAGGTTATCGTTTGGCCAACAAGTTTTGATATGGCACATCACTACCGAGCTCTCCTTCCATTGGAATCCAGAGCCTCAACATCCCTTGTCTCCTCATCGAATTGAGATGAAAGTAGAGGAAAATAGTTTGGAAGGAGTAAAGAGAAAGAGCTCAAAAATGGAAGCTTGTATAAGTACTTGTCCAATTATGCACATGGTGATGATACGATCAGATATGATGTCTACCATGGGAGGACTGAGCTATATGCTATTCCGGGAGACTATTGAAGAAATGGTTGAGTTCATTCGTGAGAGTTGTGATGGCCATCAACTACTAAAGCCAAATGAAAAAGTTGAGGAGGTGTGCATGAAGATGATAGCGACTCCAATAGAATTTAACAACCTTACTGCATCTTTGTTTGGTACAGCACGAGTACTTGCTCATTTGATGTTAGTTCTTAGGGAGGAAGAGAGATGGCAAGTCATAACCACAGCATGGGTAGAGCTTTTGCATAAAGGGGCGATGGATTCAAAGGCAAGCAAGCATATGAAGCAGCTGAGTAGAGGAGACGAGCTCTTGACTTTCATGTGGTTTTGCAGCAAACATTTAATGTTAGATGATATGCATGTGCGTGGAATTCATGACATGGCTGGTGCACATCAAAAGGCTAAGCATCTCGTCTCTGAGATCGAACTTCATTTGCAGGATCATACATTTTATTAAGACTATTTTATTTTAATTATTATTGTAAAAATAGTAATAAAATAACATACTTATTTAATTAAAATTTTAATACTTTAATATTTTAAAAGGCTTCTTATTGCCTTATAAAATATTAAAATATTGACGAAGAAATCTCTTTTTTCTTTCTTTGAATGCTAGTTTTATTGAACGTTGATGGATCAAAATATTAGTAAGAATAAAGAAAATGCACTTTTAAAATAAAACGTTAATAAATTTATTTCTATGCTAAAAATATCTCTCGAAGGCTTCTTCAATCATATTGCTCTGATACTCTCTCATCCTTTCCCTTTGCCATGTCTTCGGCAAATCCTTAAGAATCCTTGGGTCTTGACCTCTCTCCCTACTCAAGGAATCTCTAGCTTGAGCATTTGATCTTATTATTTTTTCCAAAACAGTTAAAACTTATTATATAATTTATCAAATTATGGTAAGACTATCATTTCAAATAACTAATTGAGAAAAAAATAGCTTTACATTTAGAACATTTTCATCATAATTATTATTTGATATATTTTAATTCAGAGTAATTAACTTTACAGCCTTCACATTTTAATTAATGTGGATCTGTATGTAAATCATTAACTATTTTTAATTTTTATTGTGAATTTCTCTGTAAATTTGCTTATATGTTCAAAATCTTTACTGGATATTCCACAGTATTTCGTTGAGTGCAATATAAGATGAATCCGCTTTTTCTATTAAGTACAATTAAGATAACACAATATATTTGAAGAAATAAAAGAAACATAGAAAGATACCGGAAAGAAGAAGAAAGCCAGCGACAGTAAATGCCAGATAGATGAAAGGAAATAAAGTCTTAACCATTACAGGGTCCTATAGGACTTATTTATAGAAAATAAAATATATAGATCCCGATGGCCTATTGCCACATGGACAAGAAATATATTTATTTGCTCATGTGTTCTGTTACGTCCCTACAAACTGACGGGTGGAGTCGAACTGTCAGCTAGTTGCGAAGAGTTACAAACCATGGCGTAGAGACAGCTTTTTGTGAATATGTCTGCAATTTCGTCTATAGTGTTAATAGGTAGAAGACGAATGTTGTTGGATTGGATATGATCCCTGATAAATTTCTGATCAATTTCAATGTGTTTCGTTCTGGCATGAAACACTGGATTGTTGGCCAATGCAATTGCAGATGTGTTGTCGCAGTACATGTCGGTGGGATGATCTTGAGGTATACCGAAGTCCAGAAGTAGACGATGAAGCCAGATGATGTCCGCGGTCAGTGCTGCCAAGGCTCTGTATTCTGATTCGTTAGATGATTGAGCAACCGTATCCTGCTTTTTTACCGTCCAGGTGATGATGGAATCCCCTAGAAAAGAGCAATAGCCGGATGTTGATCGACGAGAAACTGGATCACATGCTCAATCTGCATCGGAAAAAGATTGAAGAACAAGATTAGATTTGGTGATAGGAATACCATAATCTAACGTACCTTGAATATAGCATAATAGACGTTTAAGAAGATAGTTGTGCTGAGGAAGAGGTTGATGCATATGCTGGGAGAGTTGATTAACACTGTAGGCAATATCCGGCCGCATTAGAGTAAGATACTGGAGTGAACCAGTTAGACACCTATAGAGAGGAGGATCAAACAAACTTGAATCAGTTGGAAACGTGGAAGGAAACTTGGTACAGTTTGGGTTTGCAAGAGGTTTGCATGCCGTAAGTTGTGCCTGCTGTAATATAGATGCTGCATAGTTCTTTTGGGAAAGGAAGTAAGCTTGATTACTGTAATCAGTTTTGATGCCCAGGAAATCATGCGCATTACCCAAGTGCTTCATATTAAATTGCGTGCTGAGTTTTGCTATAACTGCCTAGACCTCTAAAGTGTTGTTACCAGTAATCAGTATGTCATCAACATATATTAGCAGAAAAATTTGAGTTTCGTTACGATGTAGAATGAGGAGGAACGGATCGGCATTGTTGTGTGTAAACCCGATAGAAACAAGATAAGATGTAAAGGTGTTATACCATTGTCTCGGCTCTTGTTTCAGACCGTAGATGGTTTGCAAAAGGTGACACTCATAATTGGGATGATTGGAATCAGTGAAGCCTTTGGGTTGTGCCATATAAACAGTTTTGGAAAACTGACCGTGTAAGAAAGCATTTAAGACATCTACTTGTTGAACTTGTCAATTGTGATGTAGAGCCACCGTAAGTAGAATACGAATTATCGGAAGTTTAGCTACTGGACTAAAAGTTTCATATTGTCCAAACCATATTCTTGATTGTTTCCAAGAGCGACTAAGTGAGCTTTGTGTTTGGCAATGGTACCATTCTCATGAAGCTTGCCACGGTATGTCGATTTGCACCCAAGTATTAATGAATTGGGAGGTGGCTTTACCAGGCTCTAAGTACCCTATTTTTGCAAGGCTAAGAACTCTGTGGCCATCGCATTTCTCCATTCCAAATGTTTAGCAGCCTCCGTATATGTAGCGGGTGCACTGGTAGAATCTGATACAGTGGTAGTATGCATGAGGTTTAATCTAAGGCAAGATTTAAGTGAGCCAGTTTGATGTCTGGTTACCAAAGGATGATGAGGCCGGGAGGGAATATATATAGATGGTTCAGCAGATGGGCTTTGGGAATGAGAGTAGGATGGTTGCTACTGAAGATTATCGGAAGGAACATTAGATGGAGGGAAAGGTTGGTGATCTGTAGTCTGAGAGGTGTTAGAAATAGAAGTGCGTTGAAGGAGGAATGGTAGCTAGAGTGTCCAGAGACTGTGCCGAGGAATGAGTAGTGATTTGTTTAAAAAGAAATGATGTTTCATTGAACGTGGTATGTCGAGAAATATAAATTTTGTCAGTTGTAGTGTCAAGACACTTATAACCCTTATACGTGTCAGAGTATCCTAGAAATACGCAAGATTTGGATTTTGGTTGAAGTTTATGACGAGTGTGAGCTAGAAGAAGAGGGAAGCACTCACATCCAAAGGTACGAAGATGGTCATTTTGAGGTTTAACATGATGAAAAAGCTCAAAAGGTGAAACAGAGGAGTTATTTATAGATGGCATTCAGTTTTTTAGATAAACCGATGTTAGAACAACTTCTGGCCAGTGACGATAATGAATAGAAGCACTGTTAAGAATTGTTCGGCAAGTTTCAATAATATGACAATGCTTGCGTTCAACAACACCGTTTAGGGACAAGAGATCTGATGAGTTATGTCGTCGGTTTGAAGATACGTTTTAAACCTGTGATTTGTGTATTCGGTGCCACCATCGGTTCTGAGCATTCTAATATGACATGATGTATATTTTTCGACTTGGTTCTTGAAAGAAGTAAAAATGTCAAAAACATCAAATTTATATCGCATTGGAAATATCCAAGAAAATCGTGAAAAATCATAACCAAATAGAACGTAGAAACGATATCCTTGAGCTGAGGTAACGGGTGCTGGACCCCAAATATCCAAGTGAATTAGCTCAAGAATAGCGTTATGACGACTAGTAGATGGTTCAAAAACATGTTTGTGGCTTTTCAATTCACTACAAGAAGAACAAGAAAAAATATCTTTATGTATATTGAGATGCGAATTGCATCTAGAAATTATTTGAAGCAGCCTCTCTTGAGGATGTCCGAGCCTATGATGCCAAAGAGAATGGTCTTGGTTGGTGACAGATAGAGCCTTCTGAGAAGTAACTTGCTGATTTGCTTGAACCGGGTATAACCCTTCATTGCAAGGACCTTGATGAAGCACTCGCTGCGTCTTCAGATCCTTCATTGTAAAACCAAATAAGTCAAAAGTAATTGTAATATTATTGTCTTGAATCAGTTTAGAAATAGAAATTAAGTTGTAATGTAGAGAAGGAGTGTGTAAAATTTGTGATAGTTTGAGCTTACGAGATGGGGTCGGAAGTAATCCGACCCTTGAATTTGCAATGGTAACAGAACATCTATCCCCAACAACTATACTGTCTGAACCTTGATAAGGTGTGGAGACAGATAAATTTTCCTGCGAGTTCGTTAGATGCGAGGTAGCTCCTGAGTCCAGAAACCAACTGTTGGAGGGATTATCAGAAGCAGCCAGCAGAGCTCGGTTAGATTGAACCTGAGCGGATGGAACATATTGAGCGTTGAGTCTATGCCAGCAGTTGGAGGCGGAGTGTCCTTTCTTGAAACAAATCTGACATATAACGGCTTGGGTTGCAGATTGTCTTCCCGACTGACCAGAAGGATGCGTGAATCTTACTCTATTTCAACATCCCCGACCACGAGACGTATATAGAGCAAAGTTAGGATCATTGGAAGAGTGACTTCTTGCAGCGTCGGAAGCAAGATTTACCTCTTCACTGAGAAGAAGAGGGTAGAAGTGGTCTAAGCTAATCGGATTGATCATAGTGCGAATGGAAGTTTTGAACGATTGATATGATGAGGGTAATCCATTGAGGGTGTAAAAGATTATATCAACATGGTCAACAATAGATCCAGAAGCAACTATTTGATCTACAAGGTTCTTGATTTCAGATAGTTATCGGGTCATAGTCATGTTCTTGAGAGAAATGTTGTGGAGGGCATTTTTGAGTTGAATAACCTTGGATCAGTTGGTAGCTTAAAAACGATTCTCAAGTGTTATCCAAATGGCAGCAGTAGAATCAAGGTGAACAACATAAGGGAGTATAGAAGAAGAATTGGTGGAGCACAAAGATGTAGCAAGGTATTGATCGGTAAGGTTCCATTGATGGAATGAGGGGTTCGGTTGAGTGGATCCATCTGTGTCTAAGATAGTTTGAGGAGGAGAGGAGATAGAGGAATCAAGAAACTTTTCAAATCCATTCGCACGAAAAATCTTTAAAATATGTGATCTCCATACTGAATAATTTTCTTGCGTGAGCTGAATCGGAACCGTATTCTTGATATTCGAAACCACAAATTTGAGAGTGGAGGAGATGTGGGATTGTTCTTGCTGATCCATCTCCAGTCTTTCACTGAGACGAGATGATGCAGAATTCGCTATCGGTACAGAGCCCTAGATCTTCTGCTCTGATACCATGAAAAAATAAAAGAAACGGAGAAAGATATATGAAAGAAGAAGAAAGCCAGCGACAGTAAATGCCAGATAGATGAAAGGAAATAAAGTCTTAACCATTACAGGGTCCTATAGGACTTATTTATAGAAAATAAAATGCATAGATCCCGATGGCATATTGCCACGTGGACAAGAAATATATTTATTTGCTCGTGTGTTCTATTAATATTAAAGAATTAATGTATGATTGTTCCATAAGATTTATACTTATTGTTGGCTATCTAATGCAATCGCCTTTATTTTTCTCATCAAAAACTTGAGACTTAACAATGACATAGCCAAAAAAATTGCAATAAAAAAAATTAAATACTTCTTTTTCGTTTTTTTTTTCCTTCGAAAATGATTTTTCTTACAAACTAAATAGTTGTCAACTTAGGACAAACTTGAATATAATAAAAAATAAAAGAAAAATAGAACACTTTCTCTTTATATTTTAAGATTTTATGAATCTTCACACCACCAACAAAATATAGAGATCTTTATTCATCCTTATAACATGAAGTACAAAAGTCTATTATTGAACTAGCTAGCTGCTAATCATCATCAACCTTGAATCTTGCAAGAGTGGTCAGAACAGCATTGAGAGTCTCTCCAATCGTATCTTCTTTACCCTTCAGAGATGGTATTAGCGCATAAGCCTCCTCACAGCTCTCCGGACAAGAATTCGCTATCATGCAGATCTCCCAATCTGTTGCTCCATACTCCTTCAGCCTTTCTAAGGCACGTTTAACAGACTTTGTATCTGTGTAATGCACAGCATTATCTTTGGAGTACTGTAGCGATTTTGGAAAAGATTTGGGTATTGAGATGTGCATATTCTTTAGAGACGACTCTAAACGTGCTTCAATCCCTTGCAGAATATCTGCTGCCTCACAATCTGCAATCAATTTAGCGCCTGGTGGAAGTTCAAATTCCTCCTCCTTCACTTTCTTTTTGGCTGCTGAAGGCTGAGCTGAAGGAGTGGGCCTTTCATTCTCGTCGGAATCGGAGGAACTTATTACAATCGGTTCTTTCTCTTTGTCGGAATCAGAGGAGCTTATTATGATCAATGGACGAGCGCCTTTGCTCTTGCTTCTTCTTCGAGTTGCTCCCCATTGCGGAATCACCTCTACTTTGCCCTTATCCCTTCTTCTTCTATCCGCCATAAGCGAGTGCTGGCTAGCTAGCTCAAATGCTGGAAAGACAATATGAGAAACATTGAAGATCTTCATGAATTGTGTTGTTGATCATAGGAAGAAATTAACAACTAGATCAGATTTTCATCAAGTTTTTTAATTATTCTGTAGCTCCATCGAGCATTGGTGGGCTGAAAGTTCTTTTTAAAAAAGACCTTATAATTCTATTTTTATATAATTAATGCTTAGGCTCCTCCATAAATTTTCCAAAAAAAAAAAAAATAATATTCTGCAAATATTTTGTATTGTATTATAAAAAGGCAGAAAGCTATTTCATAGAAATTTTTTATTTAGACTGGTTGATTTTTATTTTTCCTGTGCTGTAAAATAAAATCGTTCTAAATATTTTTATACAATTGCTATCCTTACTGCAATAACCGATAAATTATATCCACCAAACATAGAAAAAATACACACATTCTAAATTATATTGACTTTTATTTAGATGATTGAGCAAATTTGGACAAATATTTTTTATTTGGTTATTTATACTAAGTGAACTATATCAATTTTGATGAAAATTAATTTATAAGTGCATTTATGTTTAGTAATATGTCCATGTTTAAATTATTACAAAATTAAATTTAGTTAGTTAGGCTCAATAAAAAAAATTGATTAATACGTTTGATTAAAGTTTAAAACTCAAGCTTAATTCAAGCTCAACATGAACTCCATAAAAAATAAATAATAGTAAAAATAGAGGTTGCAAGCTTAATTTTTTTGCTAGAAATATGGTGTTGATTGCCTTCAACTTGATCTTTCTTTTTTGGGTGCTCGCTCATGGCTGCCCTAGTATGTTACTATGTTTTCTTGTAATTTTGTTTAGCGGAAACTTTTGGCTCGTAGGTCTTTTATTTTGGTTTTGTGTTGTAGCTCTTCGGAGCGGTAGATAGCTGAAGGTTCCCCACAAGGACCTTATAATTTCTTTTTTAATCAAAGCATAGGCCCCTACGAGATTTTAACACAAAAAAAAAAAGTTCATGAATTGCATCCATGCCTCAAATACCTAAGATTGGCTAAAAAATTAGAGAGATAGAGAGGGAGAGAGGGAGAGAATATATGATTTATTATTACCAAAATGTGAAGAGATCAAGAAGATAATTTTTTTTCTATGGTGTCCTTAGATTGGCTTGTAGACCTCTTATTTATAAGTGATAGAGGCAATGCTAATGCTCTATAGAAAAGTTACATTAAATGTAAATGCATGAATTACAATATATGACCAAATAAAACAAAATAAAAGGTATGATAATTATGGTGCATTAATCATATTAAATATGCATTTAAGGCTTTTCAAATAATGGGCAACCGATTGGAACCCTTTGGGCGATTTTGCATGGGTTGACCGAGTTGTGGCATTGGATGAATTCACCTAGTTGGATTTTGGGGGCCAAGCAGATAGGCAAGCTACTTCGAGTACTTCTGTCTTTTCGATGTGATTTCGATCTTAAGTCGATTAATACTTGTTTTTTGCTAGCGTTTGTACTCTCTGATGAAGATGGCTTTTTATCAGATTTGTCTTTATCATGTTGGGCTGAACAAAATGTCAGAAGCTTTATTTTACTTTCTATTGATCCAACATACTTTGAGCACGCCTGCTTTTTTTTTCTTTAAACCCCAAAAAAAAAGAGGGATACGCGTTAAAGTCAAAAAAGGATTACAAAATTAAAAGGGAATCTATCGGAGCAAAAGGGCTCAAAAGGGCTACAAAACATATCAAAAGAAAGAAAAAGAACAAATAGACTCCCCAAACAAAGTAAGTAATTGCAACCTAATAACAAGCTAATGATGCTATAGAATAGCATCCAAAAAAGAAAGATAAGTATATCTCCATAATCCCCAATCTTTCTACAAAAAATCTTGAGTTGAATCAGCATGATCTCCTCCTGCAAAAAGAAAGAAACACAAAGAAAATTCCTAGACCACCACATTAGAATAGTCAAATAATCACAAGGGATAAAACGGATATTATAAGTGCTGTAAAAGAAATAAACATTGAGTGCAGTAAAACCTAATGTGGAATTTCGGCTAGAAGAGCTCAGAAATAAATTAATAGCCTCATTTGGAAACTCCCCACGCCACTCAATTTCACCTCCAAACCATCTAAAATAAAACTAACTGGAAAACCAACAAGCCCAGGCATTCCTCCAAAACCGAGAGAACATGAAATTATTCCCCAAAAACAATTCAGTAATGAGCCTCTCCCAGATAACAGCCAAGCCACCGAACCAAAGTAATACCCACCTGCTTACATGCATAATTAGCGCCTAGTACAAAATAAGCCAACAAACAGCAAAAGAGAAAGCAAGATCCCCCATCGATCTAGCCAACCGCCGGTCAATAGTCACCACAGGGACCTCCAAAAAGGCCACCACATAACAATCAATATCACCCACAATACCCCCAGGAATGAAGGTAAAAGAGCAACAATAAGGAGGACCATCATCCATGGATCCATTAAAATCATCGCTCAAGCCAAAATTCACAACAATAAAGGCTAAACCACAAACCCCAAAAAATTGCAACGCCATATAGATAGATACATAATTAAAAAACACCGCAGAAGATAAACTAAACCAAACAAACATAGTAGAATAATAGAGCAGGTCAGAAATCAAATCAACTGAAAAAAAAGAACCCACCAATGCCAACAAACCTCAATCGTTAACATAAGGAACCTTCTTCTCCTCAAGTTTTAGATACACCCTAAGCTGATTAGGACAATTGTTCCAAAAAAAATCCTTACTCCCATTAAGAACCCAGCCCAACCGAGCAAGCCAAGATGCACAGACATTACCCCCATTCATAATATGATGAAAAGAATAATTTAAACCCAACATGTACTGCTTAATCTCAAGAATAAGATAGAAACTATTAGCATTACAACAAGAATCCACCTCCTCAATAATATGAATAAAATTAAAGGAAGAATTGACTTCAATAAGACAATTAACAACATTAAGAGTGGTGCAAAGATGACAACCATAAAGGATGGCCTTACTCATAGCAGGATTATACTCAGCAATATTCAACGGTTCTGCAAAAGCAGCAACGAGAAAACCGTTGTTATCCCTAATCACCCCACCAAAACCAGCAATATTACTAGAAATACTAACATCAATATTTAATTTGTAAAAATTTTTTGGTGGTTTGATCCACAAAATAGTACGCACAACAGGAATCGAAGGATCCAAATAACCACCTAAAGAGCTTCAAACACAAATAAATAAATTTTAAAATGCTTAACAGAGAGCAAATTAACAGCCAAAAAAGCCGCCACCTTATCTTTAACTTTCTGAATGACATTAAGATGACCCATCTTGACACCGTTAAAAATGGAGTTATTCCTTTCCAACCAAAGAAACCATAAGATAAGACAGGGAATAACATTACGAATATGACCTTTAAGGTTAACCAACCAACAATTCAGAAAAGCTTTAAGAGAAAGATGATAATTAAAGCAATTTAATTTGAATAAATCATCAAACTAAACCCACGTCCTCACAGCAACAGGGCCGGAAATCAACACATGGTGCATGTTCTCGGTGTGCAAACAACATTGACACTTGGAAGCAAAAGTGAGACCCTTATAAATCATATTATCATCCGTAGGAAGAAACCTGTGTAAAGCTCTCCAAACAAAAATAGAAACAGTGCTAGAAATATTCTTATGCCAAATTTTAGTATAAATAGTCTCACAATCACCTTTAAGTTTAAAGGCATTCCAAGCATTTTTAAGAGAAAAATGATCATCTTTAGATAAATTAAACATAAGAATATCCTTTGAATGATTATTAATAAGCATCTTAATAATCCGGTCACGAATGCAATCCGGAACCTCATTAGAGATTTTATCAATATCCCAACAATTATTACTGTTTAAATAGTTCACTTTAAGTGTGGACATAGAAGAAGTATTAAGAATGTTGTTAATAGATTCATTTCCAAGCCATTTATCTTGCCAAAAAAATATATCTCCAACCCCAAGCCCCAAAGAAAAGAAGGGGTCCACCTCCCACTTAACCTTGCACATCCTCCTCCAAACTCTAGAGATACCATACTTGGTACAAATATTAGAAGGGTGCTTACCATAACCGCATTTAGCATTCATGAATTGTGCCCAGAGGTTATCTTTAGATTGAAAATTAAACCAAAGCTCATAGGAGAAAGCCTTGGCAAGATCACCAAGGCTCTTGCACCCAAGACCACCCTCTTTCCTAACACCGCAACAATTTTCCCATTTGGACCAATTGATTTTAGAGGAAGAAGTAGTGACACGCCATAAAAAATTATTAATTAGCTTATGGATCTTATTACAAACAGTTTTGGTCGGAGAAATAGTTTGAAAATAGTAAACAGGTAAAGCACAAAGGACACTTTTAATAAGAATGAGTCTGCCACCAAAACTAAGAAAATTAGACTCCCAAGACTGCAATTTGTTCTGAACAGAGAAAATAAGATCATTAAATAAAAAGAAGTCTTCCTACCTTTAAAAAGAGGAACACCAAGATATTTTAAAGGTAAAGTAGAATGCAAAAAACCCGTAACATTATTAATGGATAAGATACGATCATTAGTAATCCTTTTAGAAGCAATAAAACAGCTTTTGTTCTTACTAAAAGAAAGACTACTAATCTTCTCAAAAAGGTTCAAAAAGTCTAAAATCCTATGAACTCTGTTAATTGAAGCATTAGTAAAAACAATAAAATCATCCGCAAAGCATAAATGAGAAATTGGCAAACCACCTAAAGTTTTAAAATAGAGATCAGGGTGATTCTGAAACAAGTTAGAAAGGCCCCTAGACAAAATTCTGAAACAAGTTAAAAAATGTATTATTATGGATTTTAAAGCTATTGATTTTGCTTTTAGATGGGAATTATGCCATTATGTATGACTAATGAAAAAAATTTGTATTGTACTCATCTCAAAGTAAATTCTTGAGCTTCGAAATTATTATCATTTTTTTTCTATTGCTAGCAATGGCTTTAATAGATGTTCTATATTAGAATTGTCACCCATATGAGATTATTGCTATAATAATCAACTTCTAAGATATTTATTTTTAGTTGATTTTAATTTTGAAAAATATTATCACTAAATTAAAAAATAAGATAAGTTATTATAAAATCTAAAATAAATCGTAATTATTTTCTAAAAAGTATCAATATTAAATTTATTCCAAAAAACTCTAAACAATTTAATGATGCAAAATATTTTGTTTGTTTATCATCAATTATTTTTAAACATTTTAGTTTTCTTGTGAAGGATCAATGGAAATACCGCTAAAATACAAACAATTATGGAGCAACTGGGATGTTCGTGTCTTGATTTTACTCAGCCTATCTATCCAAATAATTCTTATTTTCCTTGGCCGTCTGAGAAGAACTTCCACCTCGAGATGGATACAAATTGTCGTATGGGCCAGCTACTTGTTGGCTGACTGGGTTGCTGACTTTGTCCTTGGCCAACTAAGTAGCTCCATGGATGATTCCTCCTCCTCCAATGTTGTGCTCGCTTTTTGGGCTCCCTTCCTCATCCTCTATCTTGGTGGCCCTGACGCTATCACTGCCTACTCTACGGAAGATAATGAACTTTGGCTCGCCATCTTCTCGGGCTTGGTTACGAGTTTTTTATTTCCTTTTATGTTCTATTCCGATCCCATCCAAATACCCGCCTACTCGTACCCACCCTCTTGATATTCTTAGTCGCCATCATTAAATATGTAGAGTGCTCTTACTCACTTTTCAAAGCCATACAGGCATTCAAAGTTCCGTCAGCTCCTCCCATATAACTCTACCAACAAAAGATTTGAATGTTTTGGTTCAAGCTTTTTGGTTATACTCTGTTATTAAGCCTTATTTTGTTGATGTTTTTCCAATCTTGCCTCAGTATGATGAAAGTAAAAATATTGTCACGGAGATGTCAATAGAGAATTTTTTGATGGTTTTGAGAAAGGATCTTAGTTATGCTTATGATGAGTTTTACACTAAGGCCATTGTAAATCACTCCATACCTGGGTATGTTCTCCAAGTTATCTTCTCTACTTGCATTTTGTTGGCTTTCTCACTCTTTATTTTAGAACCAAAGGATGATTTTAATAACCTTGATGTAGCCATCACCTATGTCCTGCTTACAACCTCTATATTCCTCGACTTTATGGTTACTATCATGCTTATATTCTGCGACATAATGATAGTGTCTCTCCTTAATGTTAAGAAGTTGAGCAATTGGAGTGTGTTGCTTGCAGAATATATTATGAGAATTAAAAATACATGTCATAAGAGAAGTTATTGGTCGATAAAGTTGCCGCAATTCAATATACTCATTAATTGTCTCTCAATTTCTTCACCCAATAAAACTCTTCGATAGAATATGATGAGTTGGGTTGCAAAAAAGTTGAGCTTCGTGCAAGAAACAATGTTGTATATGTTTTGGGCATTAACAAAACAAGAAACTTACACATTACAAACAATCCAGCCTATACAGGCAACACAAGAGGTTCTAGAGGTCATTGTTGCCCATTTAAAAAGACGCATGAACTACCCAGTAGTGGAATTAAATAAACCAGCTGGCTCCCTTGCCCTTCAACAAGTAAGAAACATTGTTGATTGGGTTGTAGTGCCATTTGTTCAGCTTTTTGAGAGGTTATCGTTTGGCCAACAAGTTTTGATATGGCACATCACTACCGAGCTCTCCTTCCATTGGAATCCAGAGCCTCAACATCCCTTGTCTCCTCATCGAATTGAGATGAAAGTAGAGGAAAATAGTTTGGAAGGAGTAAAGAGAAAGAGCTCAAAAATGGAAGCTTGTATAAGTACTTGTCCAATTATGCACATGGTGATGATACGATCAGATATGATGTCTACCATGGGAGGACTGAGCTATATGCTATTCCGGGAGACTATTGAAGAAATGGTTGAGTTCATTCGTGAGAGTTGTGATGGCCATCAACTACTAAAGCCAAATGAAAAAGTTGAGGAGGTGTGCATGAAGATGATAGCGACTCCAATAGAATTTAACAACCTTACTGCATCTTTGTTTGGTACAGCACGAGTACTTGCTCATTTGATGTTAGTTCTTAGGGAGGAAGAGAGATGGCAAGTCATAACCACAGCATGGGTAGAGCTTTTGCATAAAGGGGCGATGGATTCAAAGGCAAGCAAGCATATGAAGCAGCTGAGTAGAGGAGACGAGCTCTTGACTTTCATGTGGTTTTGTAGCAAACATTTAATGTTAGATGATATGCATGTGCGTGGAATTCATGACATGGCTGGTGCACATCAAAAGGCTAAGCATCTCGTCTATGAGATCGAACTTCATTTGCAGGATCATACATTTTATTAAGACTATTTTATTTTAATTATTATTGTAAAAATAGTAATAAAATAACATACTTATTTAATTAAAATTTTAATACTTTAATATTTTAAAAGGCTTCTTATTGCCTTATAAAATATTAAAATATTGCCGAAGAAATCTCTTTTTTCTTTCTTTGAATGCTAGTTTTATTGAACGTTGATGGATCAAAATATTAGTAAGAATAAAGAAAATGCACTTTTAAAATAAAACGTTAATAAATTTATTTCTATGCTAAAAATATCTCTCGAAGGCTTCTTCAATCATATTGCTCTGATACTCTCTCATCCTTTCCCTTTGCCATGTCTTCGGCAAATCCTTAAGAATCCTTGGGTCTTGACCTCTCTCCCTACTCAAGGAATCTCTAGCTTGAGCATTTGATCTTATTATTTTTTCCAAAACAGTTAAAACTTATTATATAATTTATCAAATTATGGTAAGACTATCATTTCAAATAACTAATTGAGAAAAAAATAGCTTTACATTTAGAACATTTTCATCATAATTATTATTTGATATATTTTAATTCAGAGTAATTAACTTTACAGCCTTCACATTTTAATTAATGTGGATCTGTATGTAAATCATTAACTATTTTTAATTTTTATTGTGAATTTCTCTGTAAATTTGCTTATATGTTCAAAATCTTTACTGGATATTCCACAGTATTTCGTTGAGTGCAATATAAGATGAATCCGCTTTTTCTATTAAGTACAATTAAGATAACACAATATATTTGAAGAAATAAAAGAAACATAGAAAGATACCGGAAAGAAGAAGAAAGCCAGCGACAGTAAATGCCAGATAGATGAAAGGAAATAAAGTCTTAACCATTACAGGGTCCTATAGGACTTATTTATAGAAAATAAAATATATAGATCCCGATGGCCTATTGCCACATGGACAAGAAATATATTTATTTGCTCATGTGTTCTGTTACGTCCCTACAAACTGACGGGTGGAGTCGAACTGTCAGCTAGTTGCGAAGAGTTACAAACCATGGCGTAGAGACAGCTTTTTGTGAATATGTCTGCAATTTCGTCTATAGTGTTAATAGGTAGAAGACGAATGTTGTTGGATTGGATATGATCCCTGATAAATTTCTGATCAATTTCAATGTGTTTCGTTCTGGCATGAAACACTGGATTGTTGGCCAATGCAATTGCAGATGTGTTGTCGCAGTACATGTCGGTGGGATGATCTTGAGGTATACCGAAGTCCAGAAGTAGACGATGAAGCCAGATGATGTCCGCGGTCAGTGCTGCCAAGGCTCTGTATTCTGATTCGTTAGATGATTGAGCAACCGTATCCTGCTTTTTTACCGTCCAGGTGATGATGGAATCCCCTAGAAAAGAGCAATAGCCGGATGTTGATCGACGAGAAACTGGATCACATGCTCAATCTGCATCGGAAAAAGATTGAAGAACAAGATTAGATTTGGTGATAGGAATACCATAATCTAACGTACCTTGAATATAGCATAATAGACGTTTAAGAAGATAGTTGTGCTGAGGAAGAGGTTGATGCATATGCTGGGAGAGTTGATTAACACTGTAGGCAATATCCGGCCGCATTAGAGTAAGATACTGGAGTGAACCAGTTAGACACCTATAGAGAGGAGGATCAAACAAACTTGAATCAGTTGGAAACGTGGAAGGAAACTTGGTACAGTTTGGGTTTGCAAGAGGTTTGCATGCCGTAAGTTGTGCCTGCTGTAATATAGATGCTGCATAGTTCTTTTGGGAAAGGAAGTAAGCTTGATTACTGTAATCAGTTTTGATGCCCAGGAAATCATGCGCATTACCCAAGTGCTTCATATTAAATTGCGTGCTGAGTTTTGCTATAACTGCCTAGACCTCTAAAGTGTTGTTACCAGTAATCAGTATGTCATCAACATATATTAGCAGAAAAATTTGAGTTTCGTTACGATGTAGAATGAGGAGGAACGGATCGGCATTGTTGTGTGTAAACCCGATAGAAACAAGATAAGATGTAAAGGTGTTATACCATTGTCTCGGCTCTTGTTTCAGACCGTAGATGGTTTGCAAAAGGTGACACACATAATTGGGATGATTGGAATCAGTGAAGCCTTTGGGTTGTGCCATATAAACAGTTTTGGAAAACTGACCGTGTAAGAAAGCATTTAAGACATCTACTTGTTGAACTTGTCAATTGTGATGTAGAGCCACCGTAAGTAGAATACGAATTATCGGATGTTTAGCTACTGGACTAAAAGTTTCATATTGTCCAAACCATATTCTTGATTGTTTCCAAGAGCGACTAAGTGAGCTTTGTGTTTGGCAATGGTACCATTCTCATGAAGCTTGCCACGGTATGTCGATTTGCACCCAAGTATTAATGAATTGGGAGGTGGCTTTATCAGGCTCTAAGTACCCTATTTTTGCAAGGCTAAGAACTCTGTGGCCATCGCATTTCTCCATTCCAAATGTTTAGCAGCCTCCGTATATGTAGCGGGTGCACTGGTAGAATCTGATACAGTGGTAGTATGCATGAGGTTTAATCTGAGGCAAGATTTAAGTGAGCCAGTTTGATGTCTGGTTACCAAAGGATGATGAGGCCGGGAGGGAATATATATAGATGGTTCAGCAGATGGGCTTTGGGAATGAGAGTAGGATGGTTGCTACTGAAGATTATCGGAAGGAACATTAGATGGAGGGAAAGGTTGGTGATCTGTAGTCTGAGAGGTGTTAGAAATAGAAGTGCGTTGAAGGAGGAATGGTAGCTAGAGTGTCCAGAGACTGTGCCGAGGAATGAGTAGTGATTTGTTTAAAAAGAAATGATGTTTCATTGAACGTGGTATGTCGAGAAATATAAATTTTGTCAGTTGTAGTGTCAAGACACTTATAACCCTTATACGTGTCAGAGTATCCTAGAAATACGCAAGATTTGGATTTTGGTTGAAGTTTATGACGAGTGTGAGCTGGAAGAAGAGGGAAGCACTCACATCCAAAGGTACGAAGATGGTCATTTTGAGGTTTAACATGATGAAAAAGCTCAAAAGGTGAAACAGAGGAGTTATTTATAGATGGCATTCAGTTTTTTAGATAAACCGATGTTAGAACAACTTCTGGCCAGTGACGATAATGAATAGAAGCACTGTTAAGAATTGTTCGGCAAGTTTCAATAATATGACAATGCTTGCGTTCAACAACACCGTTTAGGGACAAGAGATCTGATGAGTTATGTCGTCGGTTTGAAGATACGTTTTAAACCTGTGATTTGTGTATTCGGTGCCACCATCGGTTCTGAGCATTCTAATATGACATGATGTATATTTTTCGACTTGGTTCTTGAAAGAAGTAAAAATGTCAAAAACATCAAATTTATATCGCATTGGAAATATCCAAGAAAATCGTGAAAAATCATAACCAAATAGAACGTAGAAACGATATCCTTGAGCTGAGGTAACGGGTGCTGGACCCCAAATATCCAAGTGAATTAGCTCAAGAATAGCGTTATGACGACTAGTAGATGGTTCAAAAACATGTTTGTGGCTTTTCAATTCACTACAAGAAGAACAAGAAAAAATATCTTTATGTATATTGAGATGCGAATTGCATCTAGAAATTATTTGAAGCAGCCTCTCTTGAGGATGTCCGAGCCTATGATGCCAAAGAGAATGGTCTTGGTTGGTGACAGATAGAGCCTTCTGAGAAGTAACTTGCTGATTTGCTTGAACCGGGTATAACCCTTCATTGCAAGGACCTTGATGAAGCACTCGCTGCGTCTTCAGATCCTTCATTGTAAAACCAAATAAGTCAAAAGTAATTGTAATATTATTGTCTTGAATCAGTTTAGAAATAGAAATTAAGTTGTAATGTAGAGAAGGAGTGTGTAAAATTTGTGATAGTTTGAGCTTACGAGATGGGGTCGGAAGTAATCCGACCCTTGAATTTGCAATGGTAACAGAACATCTATCCCCAACAACTATACTGTCTGAACCTTGATAAGGTGTGGAGACAGATAAATTTTCCTGCGAGTTCGTTAGATGCGAGGTAGCTCCTGAGTCCAGAAACCAACTGTTGGAGGGATTATCAGAAGCAGCCAGCAGAGCTCGGTTAGATTGAACCTGAGCGGATGGAACATATTGAGCGTTGAGTCTATGCCAGCAGTTGGAGGCGGAGTGTCCTTTCTTGAAACAAATCTGACATATAACGGCTTGGGTTGCAGATTGTCTTCCCGACTGACCAGAAGGATGCGTGAATCTTACTCTATTTCAACATCCCCGACCACGAGACGTATATAGAGCAAAGTTAGGATCATTGGAAGAGTGACTTCTTGCAGCGTCGGAAGCAAGATTTACCTCTTCACTGAGAAGAAGAGGGTAGAAGTGGTCTAAGCTAATCGGATTGATCATAGTGCGAATGGAAGTTTTGAACGATTGATATGATGAGGGTAATCCATTGAGGGTGTAAAAGATTATATCAACATGGTCAACAATAGATCCAGAAGCAACTATTTGATCTACAAGGTTCTTGATTTCAGATAGTTATCGGGTCATAGTCATGTTCTTGAGAGAAATGTTGTGGAGGGCATTTTTGAGTTGAATAACCTTGGATCAGTTGGTAGCTTAAAAACGATTCTCAAGTGTTATCCAAATGGCAGCAGTAGAATCAAGGTGAACAACATAAGGGAGTATAGAAGAAGAATTGGTGGAGCACAAAGATGTAGCAAGGTATTGATCGGTAAGGTTCCATTGATGGAATGAGGGGTTCGGTTGAGTGGATCCATCTGTGTCTAAGATAGTTTGAGGAGGAGAGGAGATAGAGGAATCAAGAAACTTTTCAAATCCATTCGCACGAAAAATCTTTAAAATATGTGATCTCCATACTGAATAATTTTCTTGCGTGAGCTGAATCGGAACCGTATTCTTGATATTCGAAACCACAAATTTGAGAGTGGAGGAGATGTGGGATTGTTCTTGCTGATCCATCTCCAGTCTTTCACTGAGACGAGATGATGCAGAATTCGCTATCGGTACAGAGCCCTAGATCTTCTGCTCTGATACCATGAAAAAATAAAAGAAACGGAGAAAGATATATGAAAGAAGAAGAAAGCCAGCGACAGTAAATGCCAGATAGATGAAAGGAAATAAAGTCTTAACCATTACAGGGTCCTATAGGACTTATTTATAGAAAATAAAATGCATAGATCCCGATGGCATATTGCCACGTGGACAAGAAATATATTTATTTGCTCGTGTGTTCTATTAATATTAAAGAATTAATGTATGATTGTTCCATAAGATTTATACTTATTGTTGGCTATCTAATGCAATCGCCTTTATTTTTCTCATCAAAAACTTGAGACTTAACAATGACATAGCCAAAAAAATTGCAATAAAAAAAATTAAATACTTCTTTTTCGTTTTTTTTTTCCTTCGAAAATGATTTTTCTTACAAACTAAATAGTTGTCAACTTAGGACAAACTTGAATATAATAAAAAATAAAAGAAAAATAGAACACTTTCTCTTTATATTTTAAGATTTTATGAATCTTCACACCACCAACAAAATATAGAGATCTTTATTCATCCTTATAACATGAAGTACAAAAGTCTATTATTAAACTAGCTAGCTGCTAATCATCATCAACCTTGAATCTTGCAAGAGTGGTCAGAACAGCATTGAGAGTCTCTCCAATCGTATCTTCTTTACCCTTCAGAGATGGTATTAGCGCATAAGCCTCCTCACAGCTCTCCGGACAAGAATTCGCTATCATGCAGATCTCCCAATCTGTTGCTCCATACTCCTTCAGCCTTTCTAAGGCACGTTTAACAGACTTTGTATCTGTGTAATGCACAGCATTATCTTTGGAGTACTGTAGCGATTTTGGAAAAGATTTGGGTATTGAGATGTGCATATTCTTTAGAGACGACTCTAAACGTGCTTCAATCCCTTGCAGAATATCTGCTGCCTCACAATCTGCAATCAATTTAGCGCCTGGTGGAAGTTCAAATTCCTCCTCCTTCACTTTCTTTTTGGCTGCTGAAGGCTGAGCTGAAGGAGTGGGCCTTTCATTCTCGTCGGAATCGGAGGAACTTATTACAATCGGTTCTTTCTCTTTGTCGGAATCAGAGGAGCTTATTATGATCAATGGACGAGCGCCTTTGCTCTTGCTTCTTCTTCGAGTTGCTCCCCATTGCGGAATCACCTCTACTTTGCCCTTATCCCTTCTTCTTCTATCCGCCATAAGCGAGTGCTGGCTAGCTAGCTCAAATGCTGGAAAGACAATATGAGAAACATTGAAGATCTTCATGAATTATGTTGTTGATCATAGGAAGAAATTAACAACTCGATCAGATTTTCATCAAGTTTTTTAATTATTCTGTAACTCCATCGTGCATTGGTGGGCTGAAAGTTCTTTTTAAAGACCTTATAATTCTATTTTTATATAATTAATGCTTAGGCTCCTCCATAAATTTTCCAAAAAAAAAAAAAATAATATTCTGCAAATATTTTTTATTGTATTATAAAAAGGCAGAAAGCTATTTCATAGAAATTTTTTATTTAGACTGGTTGATTTTTATTTTTCCTGTGCTGTAAAATAAAATCGTTCTAAATATTTTTATACAAATGCTATCCTTACTGCAATAACCGATAAATTATATCCACCAAACATAGAAAAAATACACACATTCTAAATTATATTGACTTTTATTTAGATGATTGAGCAAATTTGGACAAATATTTTTTATTTGGTTATTTATACTAAGTGAACTATATCAATTTTGATGAAAATTAATTTATAAGTGCATTTATGTTTAGTAATATGTCCATGTTTAAATTATTACAAAATTAAATTTAGTTATTTAGGCTCAATAAAAAAATTGATTAATAAGTTTGAATAGAGTTTAAAACTCAAGCTAAATTCAAGCTCAACATGAACTCCATAAAAAATAAAAAATAAAAAAATAGTTAAAATAGAGGTTGCAAGCTTAATTTTATTGCTAAAAAGATGGAGTTGATTGCCTTTAACTAGATCTTTCTTTTTTTGGTGATGACTCTTTCCTAGTATGTTACTAGGTTTTCTTGTGAGTTTGTTTAGAGGGAATTTTTGGCTCGTAGGTTTTTTATCTTGGTTTTGTGTTGTTGCTCTTTGGAGCGGTAGATTGCTGAAGGTTCTCCTTAAGGACCTTATAATTTCCTTTTTAAGTGACACATAGGCTCTTCCGAGGTTTTTAACAAAGAAAAAAAAATATTCATGAATTGCATATATGTCTTAAACATGCAACGTAAGATTGTCTACAAAAAATTAGAGAGATCAAAGAAAGAGTGAGAGAATTCTATGATTTATTATTACCAAAATGTAGAGAGATCCAGAAGATAATTTTTGTTCTATGGTGTCCTTAGATTGGCTTGTAGACCTCTTATTTATAAGTGATAGAGGCAATGCTAATGCTCTATAGAAAGGGTACAATATTAAATGTAAATGCATGAATTACAAAATATGACCAAATAATGACTTCCAACAAAATAGAATGTATGATAATTATGGTGCATTAATCATATTAAATATGCATTTAAGGCTTTTCAAATAATGGGCAACCTATTGGAGCCCTATGGACGACTTCGCATGGGTTGACTGAGTTGTGGCATTGCATGAACTCACCTAGTCGGATTTTGGGGGCCAAGTAGATTGGAAAGCTGCTTCGAGCACTTCTGTCATTTCAATCTTAGGTCGACTAATATTTTCTTTTGGACATTTAAGTCAATTAAGATAAATTCTTACATACATCACATATATAATCTTTGAATCCAAAACATCTGAATTGGTAGCCAAATTCTTAACCAATAAATCAACATGAACTTAGTAGGTGAAGCGAACTCTCTGATGTAGATGACTTTTTATCAGATTTATCTTTATCATGTTGGGCTGAACAAAATGTCAGAAGCTTTATTTTACTTTCTATTGATCCAACATACTTTAAGCACGCCTGCTTACAAATAAAGAAATTAGAAGGACAGATAAAGAATATAAAGACAAATAAGCGAATGTATAGAAGAATTTAATTATGTTTATTTTAAAGGAAGATTTACATAAATACCATCCTATATTATATTATTTACATATTTAATACCTAAAATTTTAATATTACATACATAGTTATATTCCACCTATAGTTCATTTTCATATCAAATATAAGTGGTAGGAAGGAAATATGAGAAACATATTTGATATTAAAATAATATAGGTGGTATATATGTAATATTAAAGTTTTAGGTGTTAGATATAAAGTGGTACATATGCAAATTTTCCTATTTTAATTTTTTTTGGCATTATACACACACATACGAGAGATATGACAAAAGAAAGCTTTATTTTCAGGCTTTTGAAGGTTGAGCAAATTATTTTCAATTGATCATCACCTTGATTTGGGCTTCAGAAGATCTGTTTGTTTCTAAAATTTAATTTTCTCATTACCGGCGGTAATTTCCGGAATAAACAATATAAAATGAAAACCGGCGGCCAATTTGTTGCGGAAAAAATTTCCTAGAGGTTTTTCGGCGGCTCAACAACCGGAAATTAATGAACCCAAAGTCAAGGTAAACAGCCGAAAAATTCCGACGCGAAAATCGCCGGGGACCGCCGGTAATTTTCTTACCGCCGATATTTCTAACGGCCAAATTGCCAGTTAACCACCAATTATTACCAGCGGCAAACAAAAAAATCGGAGGCAACTTCACGCTGCCCTGTATCGAAGTTTTCGGCAGCTAAAGCACCATGTTAGCCGCCGGAAACCTATAGAATTTGCAAAAAATAAAAATAAAAATGACAACCTCTCCACTATTTACACAATTTTTCACAATTATCTACACACAGTTTAAAACATATATAAAACACTTTTGATGTTCCAAAATCAACAAAACATTTCATACAAAAAAAATAATACACAATCAACATATATATATTTACATAATCCACAATAAGCAGAAACAATTCTTTAAACAAATAACAATGCATATGTTCAACTGACCGTCATAAATACAACCAGTATTCAACGAATTTCATGTAGTGTTGGTGGGCATTTTTTATTTTTTGCCTTTTGAATAATGTATGGTTGACTCAATATTTTATACTAGCTTGAATAAATTGCCTTAGTTTGTGGTTTCAATGATTGAATAAATTACCAAAATGTCTGATTAATTGAGACTCTTAGCTTGTAGGTTTTCTTTTGATTTGTTTTGTAGCTTCCCATAATATTAGTGAGCTGAAGTCCCCCTTAAGGATCTTGTAATTTTCTTTATAACTGTTTTATGTTTGATTGCTCTATTATTTTGCAATTTCTTGATTTTCTTTCTAATTTTTGAATGCTGATAACTCGTTTGCAGTTTGCTTATTCTACAGCTATTTTTCAACTGTCTCGAACTTCTCGATGGATTTTTGGGTTCCTGTAGTTACTGAGGCATCTTCAGAATCTTCGAGATTTTGGGATTGAGGATTTGCACAGGAAATTTTATATATTTAGTTGAGTTGGATAAAACTATCTTTTAGCTAAGCTGCTTCACTTTTTTTTTCTGATTTTTTGTTTTTTTCATTTGTTACTTGGGCTTCAAATTGGGAGGAAGATTTTCTCTATTGCTTGACTGTTGCATGCAGTTTCAAGGCTTTCATTGTGAACTGTAATTGAAAATTCTTTTGAAGGGGATGCTGCTTTGCTTGTTGAAGCTCACACTGTGTATCCATTTGGTATTTAGTGACTTTAATAATTGTCTTCAAGAGAAGCATTAAGGAGGTTGTTATGTTGTTGTTTGTACATGATTTTGTTATAGAACTCTATATGTCTACTAATTATGCTTCACAACAATTGTGTTTTTCTGCCGGTGAGCCATAAATTTTGAGTTTTAATACCAAATTTACTAACTTCTAATTTTGTGATTAAATTCTCTCTCTCAAAAAAAAAAAAACTCTCAATGCCAAAAAGTGCTATGAAGTAATAATAATAATAAAACAAGTTAAATTCATATATCATATTAGGAGACAAGTCACAATAAAATATATATGGCAAAACATTAGTGTGATATATATGCTGTGATGATGATGATTTGTGATTTTAACATATAATGACTCCTAAAAAAACTTATTTTCTTATGCTACTGACTATTATACCAAAATCTAATAGCCCAACCATAAAACAAGAAAAAAAATGGCTTAATAATAGGAATGATGCAAAATCAGAAGAGACCACAAAATTAAAAGAACCCCAAGAAAGGGGTTAAAAGACTTTTTTTTTTCCCTCAAATAAGGCAAGCCAAGCTTATCTAATAACCATACCTCTTAAATCATGGACCTCATTTAAATTTAAAAATAATTCAGTGGAAGATAATGTTGGGGGTGATATGAGGAGTAAATAACACAATGACGAAACAAGCAAGACAGTAAAAGATGCGGAAAAGTTAAAGATACTAGGATTTAACGTGTATAAATCCAAAATAGGAAAAAAAAAAACACGAAGCCACGCCATACTAAGAAATCCACTATGAAAATTGTGAGAAATAAGTATAAATTTCTCTTCTTTCTCACTCTCTCTTGCTTCACTTCTTACATGCACCATTCTCAATTTATACACTCGCAAAATACAAGAAAAAGCCAAGTAAACTAATCCTAAAGGACGCAACCCTGAGAAAGAAAACTATCTAGTCCGTCTCATAACACTATGGCGCTTGTTTAGGGTGCTGCGGCGCTCTGCTATCTATTGTTTATCACTTGGGCACTTGAGAACACAACGCCGGGTAGATTAGAAACAAAGCGTCGGGGAGCTTGGGTAGGTAGCATCAGGGCACTCGAGAACGCAGTGTTGGGGAGCTCAGGAACACAGCGCTGGGGCGCTCAAGCCTTTGTATTAGCACCAGAATCCAAACAGAGGATAAACCCCTCGCACCCCCAATATACACGACAAGCTTTGAGGTCCGTGACAATAGAATAACTAGATTGATCAACACAATTGGATTCCACACATAACAGATGAAGTAGTTCCTTTTTATCAAGCTAATCCGCACATATGTTACCTTCTCTCGAAATTTGAGAAATCACAAAATCAAATTGCCAAAGAATACTACTCATTATATTCCTAAAAATATACTACATATTAGCATTATTACAATTATTAGAATTAATAAGATTAACCAACAACAAGAAATAAGATTCAATCCAAATTTTAGTAAAATTGTGATCCACACAGAACTTAAGACCAATCAATAGTGTTGTAGCTTCAACAACAATCACCTTATAAGTAGGAAGGCAAGAAGCAAAAGAAAACATCAGAGCACCTTGATAATCTCTAACAATGCAACAACAACCAGACCCAAGATTAGTGACAAAACCGTCAATACTTAATTTATATTGAGTCAAAGTTTTAGAGAATAAGCAATTGTTCTCAAAAGCAGAAGATGCTTACAAAAATGAAGTCTTAAGTATTATTACCCTTAAAATCCTTGGGAAGAAGCAACTTGGCAGAAACAAGTTGATGAATTTTATTCTTATGGGCAATTATGATTCTATCATCTTGATACCAAGATGTTTGCTATTATTTCTTTCAATCCATAAAAGCAAAAAAAAAAAAAAAAAACAATTATGGCAGCCACATTTAAAATATAGTCAGCAGGTCTGTGATGAAACTAGTGAATAAGAAGAGCATAACATGTAATGTTAACATAGCTCATATTAATCTCCAGAGTATTATCCAAGAGATATCAAACATTTATTTTTTTATTTTTATTTTTTTTTTAAGTTAAAACCCACTGACGGGCCTACGTGTTAATTCAAAAAAAGCGGTTACAAAGTCCTTAGAAGGGACCTCCAGCTGACTAAGGCTCAGAAGAGCTACAAAAAAAGTCAAAATAAAACCTAAAATCCGGTGGTCCCTTTTTCTACGATTACAACAACAATAAGAAAGGACTCTAGGGCTGCGGGCAAACAACACCCAAAAAAGGAAGATCAAGATGTACTCGTTCAGCGCAATCCTCCTGCAAAAAATGCAAAGAAAAACCCAAAAATTAAGAAGCATATAAAATTCAGTCACCTTGGCAATCTTGAGCTTCCCAAAATCAGTGAAGATCCACCTGCAAAAATAACTCCAGAACCCACTGTTAGGCAAAAAGTGATCAATACAATCCTCAAAACAGTCAAAATGACCAAAACCTCACATAATAAAAATGTGAGAGTTCTTAGCACTAGATGAATTCCAATAAATCGCAATGATAAGCACAGGCCCAACGTTCATTATAGCTTTGTTATAACCAATCCAGTACCCAATATGTAAAGCCCCATTGCTCAAATGAAAAATATGCTTGCAGGAATTCATCAGAAAAATATAGAAGTGAATAGCAGTGCAGTAGTTAAAATGATTCAAGATTAGATGCAGATCCATGAGCAACAGGAAACCAGAAATCCTCATCGAAATAACATTACTCCTACCAACCGTCCCGTAACAGCCAACCGTGCGCTCCAGGTGGCCCTTAATAGTTAAGAAAATATAATTCCTGAAAACCTGGAGCAAACCAACACAGCTGCCAAAAGTTCCCCTCACACAGGTGATAAACAACTCAGACCAATAAGTACTCCAACGAAACTCCCAATCAATAGTCACAAGATGCAAGTCACGCCAAATATCTCTGTTAGATCCAGCAATCCAATCAAAACTACTAAAAACAAAATTGCTCCAGCCGTTCAATTTGAAACACTCGGTAATAGAATTGTGATGCAAAATAGTAACATAAACCCAAGAGGTATCCAAAATAAACAAACCATACAAAGAATTTGCCTAATCAACCAACTGGCCACAAGTCATAAAAAGATAGAAATTGTAAGTCTTCAGATACCACAGAGCACAGATCCACCAAACTGGAAAAAGCCAACATAAAAACAGGGCACAATCCGAAAATACAACCAGATAAAAAAAAAAACAGAGCATCAAGACCAAAATGATAAGAAAAAGATGATGAAAACCACTAAAAGCCACAGAAAAATTAATGATTACGAAGATAGGGAAGACCCACACTATCAAGCTAATAGTCTCCAAATGAAAATAATATTGATATTTAGATGTAATGAAAAAACTTTTATTCTTAAGCGGCTTGTCCACAGGAATTAAACCATTAATGATTCTCTAAGAGAAAAAGAAGAAGAAAGTAGGAATAATAGAATTCCATAAATATAATATTTTTATAAAGCTTCAATAGGTAGTTTTGATAACATTATTACAAGGAGCAATACAGACACATCTTGATTTATTTTAAATACAAATAAGCACATAACTCTAGTACAAATAAGCTGGAATATTTTCACCAAGATTACAGAACCACATTAAATCGCACACTGCAATGCAACATCCAGAAAACCAGCTTATAAAAAAGCTCTTAATCATTAGCTGCTTTGAATCGTACAAGAGTGACTAGAACTTTTTTAAGTTCTTCTTCAATCCATTCTTCTTTATCCTTCAACGATGGTATCAGTGCTAAAGCCTCCTCATAAAACTCTGGACAAGTATTTCCTAACATACATATCTCAGCATCGGTGGCCCCAAAATCTCGAAGACTCTCCAACGCAGTTTTAACATACTCGAAATTATTGTAATGCACAACATTTTTAGCGTACTCCAACGTGCTGACATAATTATCGGGTATCGTGAAGTCTTGATCTGTAAATGTGGCCAAATTTTCGTCATTGTAGATTTGCAGAAGAGCTGCAGCTTCATGATCTGTAAGTAATTTAGCGTCTGGAGGAAGCTCAACTTCTAGCCTCAGATCAGTGTCTTCAAAAGAAGGCCGGAGAGAAGCTTCATACTCCATCTTTGATTTGCCTTTGTTCTTTCTCCGCGGCCCCATACGAAAGTGCTGAATAAAATAACAAAATAATAAGTTATAATTTAATTAGCATAGTTTTATTAGGATAGTAACTATTGAAAGAATTTCTTCTTGGGTTCAGTACATGCATGTTCATTGAAAATTATTTTTTTTAAAATTTGATACTTGGGTCAGTTTCTTGTTCCTCAAAATAATGAAAGGATTTTTCTTAAGGAGCATGTATAATATATATTATTAGCAGTATGAACATGAATGTTTTAGAATGGTGCATTCTTTAGAATATGTCAAATCATTTGGCGCATTCACTCCTCATGCTTCCTAATCAATCGAACTAAATTTCACAAAATTATAGCAATGCGCCAAACTACTTGACTTATTCTAAATATGCCAAACAATCTGGTACATTCAATAGAATGCGTCAAACTGTTTGGCTAATTTGCTTCTTTTTTAATTTTTTTAATATTTTACTTTTGTTCGTAATTTAAATTAAAAACTTGCTACTTCTTAAAATAAATTCATAATGAAATACTGAGTATGTAGTTAGATGATAGATTACAACACTGGATCTATTATTCTCTAGACATTACGAAAAATACTGAAAAGGAATGCGGAATGAAATGGAATACAATGTAAAATAAATATAATATATTTGAAATATTTGTAGTTGTTTGGATAAATTTATAATGTATTTGAAAATTAATTAAATCTAATAATTTTCAAATACATCATGTGCATTCCAAATATTTTAATTAAAAAATTTCTCTACATTTTTTTTTTACTTTAGATCAAATTTCAATATTTTCAATTCCCCTTCGTTTTGAATATTTTACACACATTTTATTTCATACCAAATAGCTCTTAAGCGAACAATATGCATTTCATAAAATTTATTAGTGTATTTATGTTTAATAACATGTAACCAATTTTAAATTATTGCAAAATTGACTATAAATATTAGAGAGATAGTGAGAGAAAGAGAGGGAGAGGACTCTATGATTTTTTTATTACCAGAAAGTAAAGAGCTTAAGACAATTTGTTATTGTATGCTTTGTCTTGAAGCTTGTAGGTTGACCTCCTATTAATAGGTGGCAATAGAGATAAGGTTCTATAGGAAATTTATATGAAAGGAAATACATAAATTATAAAATATGATCTAATAATGACTTTCTATAAAATTAAAGATATGATAATTGTGACGCTTTAATTGTATTAGATATGCATTTAAGGCATACCAAATAGTAGGAAGACCAACATGAAATCGCTCGATGACTTTACATGGGTTGACCTAGTTGTTCTTTCTAGTATTACTTTCTTTTTTTAAGGGGAAACTCACAAAGGGGCATACATGTTGATATAAGGTAAAATTACATAGTCTTTAAGGGGACATTTAGCTCACTAATGCTCGAAGAGCTACAAAGCTTAAAAGAAATAAAACCTAAGAGCCGATTGTCCCCTACTAACCAAAATACAAAATTGCATAGATACAATCTAAGGCGGCACCAAGCAGGCGCCCAAAAAATTGAAAAGCCCAAAAAATTGAAAAACCCAAAATAACACATTCAGCACCATCTTTCTTCCAAAAATTATTCACCAGGCAAAGAACAACCTGCAAAAAGGAAAGCAATAGCAAACCACAGAAAAACATAGAAAGTAACCACAATTTACCTTATATTGCCTGAAACCGCCTAGAAAAGAGCAGCCACAACAAAATAGTAAGAAACCAAGAACTTCTGTAAACATAACTGCCCCAATAATGCTTAATAATATTAGTTCCCATAATCAGGATCTGACCAGGCCAGCCTAAAGGAAATGACTCATAAAAATAACCACACCCCTGATTGCAAGAATCAGCCCACCCCAAGTAATCAAGCCAAAAAACACCCTCCAACATAAACATCAAATGAATAAGAAATAGCCTGAACGAGAAAAAGCCAGAGCCAACAATGATCAACAATTAAATCACAACCAGGGAACGATAACATTAGCCAATTCTAATATAAGGTAACCCCAATTTATCTAGCCTGTCTAAACCTCTCAACAAAGACAATAAATTGGCCTCCCCAAACTCATGAACAGCCACCAAATTACACCCCATTTTAGCCAACCAGTCAACACAAGCATTTCTTTCACGATAAACATGTACTAAAGTATAATTCAGGTTAGAAAGTAACTGTTTAATTTTTCTAATAATATAGAAAAGATTAGGATGCCTTACATTCTCATTTTGAATAATTTGAATTAAAAGCAACGCATCCACCTCGATGGCCACATTGGAAATGCCTTTCCTAAGTCAAATAGAAAGACCAGCAGAAAGGCTCATAAGCTCAGCACAAATAACCTTACACTGATTTAAAGGGACCACATAAGCAACAATAACATCACCATAAATGTTACGAATAATGCCACCCATACCAGCAACATTAATACCAACCAAACCATTCGTATTAAGCTTAACAAACGGAGCTAACAGTTTAACCCACCTGACAATTCTTTCAGAAATACTCCAAGTGTTCGAACTTAAAGAGATACCCAACCTGCAGGCCAACTCTCCAAAATGTTTAAAATTTTTTCCAGAAATAAGATTTGTCGAATGAAACTGAAGCACCATGTTTTTAACATTAGAAATAATCTGATTAACATCCATGCTAATCGCGTTGTGTTTAACCTCATTCCTAGTTTTCTATAGAAACCACATAATAAGAATAGGAATTAAATTATATATATGGCCTTTAGTCATAGTAAACCAACATTCCAGAATAGAGACAATACTTCTATTATGGTCAAAATAATCTTTATCAACAATACCAAAGAAATATCTCCAGACTTTCTTAGCAATATCACCATTAACAAAAACATGATTAATATCTTCAATATTAAAACATCACTGGCATTTAGAAGGGAACATAAAACATTTTCTTCTAAGTAAAGTATCCACTGGCAGAAAACCTTTTATGCATCTCCAAGAAAGAATAGAGTATGATAGAGGAATGTTATTGTGCCACATCGCAGAATAAGTAATCGACTTATCATACTTAATTCTAATGTTTTCCCAAGCATGCTTAAGCTAGAAATTACCAGACAGAGACATATTAAATAAAATACGATCACTGCTTTGTAATTGTTAATGCAAGTTCACAATAATGCTAGTTAACTCATCAGGAATTAACTCCCCAATTTTATTGACATTCCAAACCCCATTATCAATGAAATCCTTAACCTTAATATTTTGCAACGTATGAGTATTGAGATGACTATCAATAGAACCATTACCTAACTACTTATCTTGCCATAAGGAGATGTCACCTATGCCCAAACCCCATTGAATAAACATTTTTGCCTCTCATTTAATGCTACAAAGACGTTTCCAAACCAAAGAATCAGAATTTTTGTAAGAGCAATAAATAGGATGAGACCCTTTACAATATTTAACATTCATGAATTGAGCCCACAAGCAAATATTAGATCTAAATGAAAACCATAATTTGTGAGAAAATGCCTTCACATTGTTAGTAATATTTTTGCAACCTAAACCACCTTCATTCAAAACACCACAAACTTTGTTCTAAGAAGCCCAGTAGATATAAGAACTATCGTTCTTAGATCCCCAAAAAAATTTATTTGTCATTCTCTCCAATCTACGACAAACAGACACAGAAGGATATAAAGTATGGAAAATAAAGATAGGAATAGAATTTAAAACACTTTTAATCAAAACAATTCTACCCCCAAATGAGAGAAAATTGGAATACCAATTAGTAATTTTCTTTTGAAACATAGTAAAAATATCTTCAAAAATTTGCTTTTTCTTTCAACCTTTATATATGGGGGTACCCAAATACTTGATCGGCAAAGCAATACAATTAAACCAACACACACTCTTAATAGCATTAACTCTATCATGATTAACAGAGTTAGAAACAATAAAATTGCTTTTATCTTTATTAATAGTTAAACCACTCATCTTTTGGAAGTTAATCAAGAACTGAACTAACACTTTAATATTGTTAATCGAACCATTAGCAAAGATAATAAAGTCATCAGCAAAACTATCATGAGAAATAGGCTTGCCACCCCTCGTACGGTAAAACATGTTTGGGTGTCTTTTGTAAAATTCTTCCTAAACTCTAGAAAGGTAATCAACAACAATAATGAATAAAGTAGGAGACAAAGGATCACCTTGTCTCAAACCATGAGAAGATTTAAAAAAATCGTGATTTATCCCATTTATGATAACAGAAAAGAAACAATTCTCAATACTATTTTTAACCAGATGAATAAAAATATGACAAAACCCAAATAAAGATAAAACCTTATATAAGAAATTCCAATCCAAATTATCATAAGCTTTAGTAATATCCAGTTTGAAAATAATATTACCATCTTTCACCTTGGTATTGATGTCATGAGTGATCTCTTGAGTCAGGAGAACATTATCAAATATACTCCTACCTTTAACAAAACCAGTTTGATTAGCAGAGATAATTTTAGGCAAAATATTAACCAGTCTAGAAGCAAAAATCTTAGATATAAGCTTATTAAATAAAGAACATAGTCTTATAGGTCTAAAATCATTCCACTAGTTAGTAACATCCTTTTTAGGAATTAAAGCAATATTAGTAGATGAGAAAAATTTCGGATAAGGACTACCAGCAAATAAATCATTAACCGCTGCCAACACATCAACTTTAATAGTATTCCAAGCTTTAACAAAAAAATTAGTGTTCAAGCCATCGACACCAGTAGTCGAATCACTATTCATAGCCTTAATAGTATTTCACACTTCCTCCTCAAAAGGAGGTTTAACAAGCATTTGGTTATCAACATCTGTAATACAATGGGGGACAACATAAGGATTAGCAATAAGAAAAGTATTAACATTATTATTAAAGATATTCTTAAAAAAATCAACTCCATAATTAATAATAGCATTCTCATTCTCTAAAAACCCCCCCATCACTACTTAAAATTTTGAAAATATGATTTCTTATTTTCTTCTTATTAGACATAGCATGGAAGTACTTAGTATTACGATCCCCTTCCAACAAAATTTTAGAAGCAGCTTTCTGTTTCCAATAGATCTCCTCCTGATCTTGCAATTAAAAAAGTTTATTTTTAGCAATATTAAGAGCAGATAGGTTATTGGAATCAGGATTATCCAAATACACCTTATCTAACTCAATCACCTTATTTTCAGCCTCTTTGATATTGGTAAACATATTTTTAAAAACATTTTTATCCACCATCTTAAAACTTGTTTAAGTCTACTCATCTTGGCCCAAAGCCTAGCCATACCACATATATCATCATTCGGAGCAATAGGCGAAATCCAGTTATCATGAATCACATTCAAAAAATTATGATGAGACAACCACATATTTTGAAATTTAAAAGCCGTAGGCACAAAGGACATACTAGTATTAATAGTCAAAAGTAAAGGAGCATGGTTAGAAGCAGTTCTACTCAAATGTTCCACTTGAGTCATAAAAATATCCATAATCCACTCATTATTGAATAAAATCCTATCTAATCTTTGCCAAAAATTCCCTCTACTCCAAGTAAAACCACTTCTAAAAAAAAACCAATATCATGTAAATTACAGTCACTCATCATAGAGTTCAAATCCTTCATGGCTTTAGTGTTAGGAGATCAGCCTCCCCTTCTTTCATTAGCATTGGAAATAATATTAAAATCACCACCAACACACCTAGGGATGGTCGAGTTAATAGCAAAAATATTTAACTGATCCCAAAGATAGATGCAACCCAATCTAGTGCAAGAAGCATAAACAAAAGAAACATTACACTTAAAGTTGAAAAAAGAAACTTGAGCATTAACAAATTGATGAAGATCATCAATAATATTAAAACTAATAGCACTATTCCACATAATCTAGAATTTATTAGAATAATTAGCAAATTTCATAGAAAAACCCAGATGATTAGCAGTAAAGTCCAATTTATCAACATCAATAAACGGTTGAAGCAGAACAAGCAATTGGATGTTGTGAATCCTACACAAATTTCTAACTCTAATTCTCTAATCATTACCCCCAATCCCCCTAACATTCCAAATAAGAATCTTAACCATTACAACCTTTGATAGAAGTTTGAGCTCTAGTTGACTGTGGCGTTGAATGGACCAAATTTTTCACTCTTACCTTTTGTTCTATTCACCTTGATAAACTCATCTTCCTCATTGTTATTAGAATAAGCACCCGCAACATTAGAGGACATAGAATCCTTTTTTTCCTCACTCTCTAATTGATCCTCATTAACAATATCCATAACCGTTTTGGGAATAAACTCCCCTTCTTCACAAGCATCAATATCAACAAACAAGTTCTGTTATAGGGATAGTATTCGCTTGATTAACCAGTAATTGATTATCACTAGTATTATGAAGCATAGAGTCTATAGAAACATAAATATTCAGTTCTATAACACCTCCCCCTTCCATGGCCACATTAGCATTAGCAGGCAAATTATCTTCTAAAATCGTGTCTCTATTTTCCGGCAAATCAGAAACGAGTTTAATATTGTTCCCTATTTTAACAATAGTAGAAACAGGTAAATTATCTTCAACATTGATAATAGTTTTATTAGACAAATCAACATTTTCCAGCGTAGATGTAGGAGATTTTTTTAAATCAAGATGCAACTTAAAGCATTCAGAGATGCCATGATCATGAATCTTGCAATAACCAAAAGCTTTTGATCCCACCCAAATTTCTTTAGCATGCTTTTAGAGATGTCGACTTCAACTAGAACCCTGGCCACAGACAGTCGGGTTCTAGTAGTCGTCGCCTGATCGGTTTGTAACGGGCGCCTGAATATTGAACCAAGAGCATGAAGAACTTTAGGGTTAAAAAAGTGTAAACATAAATTCGGAAAAGAAATTTAAATCGGAACTATAGGCGATTCTTCTCTAACATCGAAAAAAGGGGTCCATTTAAGAACACGCATTTGGCAATTATTGATGAAATATGTTCTTCTCGCAAAAACCCTACTATAATTCAAATCATTTGAGAGCTGAATCGTAACATGGCGAGCATCCAACAAACCAACAGAACAAAATCAGATAATTTAAGATTTTCGAAAAACTAACGGATTGTGTCAAAATTAGGTCTACGCAGGCCAAACTTACCAGCGAGCGTGAATTGGAACGGAGAAGCAAGTTTCAGAACATCCTCATCAGAAAGAAGAATAGCCGACACCCCATTAAAAACTGATTGAGTTAAGTTAGGAATATTTTCACTTGCCATCAGGTTGCCAGATAACACATCTTTGAAAATTCTAGTCGGCGTTTTAGAAGGCTCACCTCCCTCGAGGCTGAAAAATCCACAATTATTATCATGGATCGGGCTGGAAACCTTCCCCCAAGGGTTGGGAGTTGGAGCTCCTGCCATAATACCGTCCCAAACTGGGCGCCAAAGCACCAGGAACACCCAACTCCCAGCACAGCGAACACTCAAGGAGAAAAACTTGAAGAACGGCAGCGAATCGAGCATGGAGACGGAAGCACAAATGAAACCCTAAAATCGTCCGAGGCGACGCTTAGGGCGAGAGTGTGAAATGTAAAGTTCAAACGTTTGCGAAGCTAGTATTACTCTTAATTGTGTTAGACCACACAAAATGTAGAAAGCTTCGTTGTACTTTCCATCCATCCACTATATTTTGATCACACTTGTTTACAATTTTTAAAATTAGAGCTATAAATAAGCAAATGCAAAAAAAGAATTTACATTTTTATTATTTTTGGCATTATGCACACATACACAAAAGGGAGCGAGATACGACATATATGGAAGCTAATTTAGGCCGAAATTAATTTCTCTAAGTTAAATTGAAGGGCATATTATTTGTCTAAATTGTCAAATTATGAGGTATATAAAATCAAAAGTTTCGAACTAACAACAGAAGTCTTTTTAATTACAACTAATGGTTCAAATGTTCTTATATTTATGAATCCCTTAACAAAATTTGTATATAATTTTTTTATAAAAAAATTTCTCATTATCACTCATTTTTCTTATTGAGAGTTAATGTCATAAACTTGTATAGTTGAAATTCCTATATAAGACTAACTCCCTAAACATGTACCTTTTTATGACAATATCTTTCTCGAGGTCTTCGGATTAAGTTTTCCAAATATAAAGACTTGAATTACATTAACTCTAGGGTATGCATATTTCTCATTTATGTTTTGATGATGATATCTTCTTCTTTTTTTTTGTAACGGTTCCATAAAGGATGTGAATAAGCTTTTCATTTTTTGGTTGGTTTTGGTAAAGAAAGCTGTCTTTGTTTTAATGTTTAAAAATGCTCATTCATTTCAGGGAAAAATATGAATCATAGAAAAATTAATGCTATCACGTTTTTGACTGATTTTTCCAAAAAATCTTTGCCTATTTTCTAATGTTGGGGACTCCTTTTTGTAGTGGTCATAAAAAATCCTTTTTATTGACAAAATCTTTCAGAATATTAGGTCCAAGATTTCTACTTGGGAGTATAAGTTTCTTTCAATGGGTGGCAGACTTATCTTTATTAAAAGTGTTTCATGCTTTTGCACATTTATTTGTTTCCAACTATTGATCCTTTCTTGGAGATTTGCAACATATTGGATAAGATCCTTGTTAGGTTTTTTGTGGGAATCTTTTAAATTTAAAAGTGTTTTTTGTGGTCTAATTTTATGAACTCTAAATATTGTAAAAACTAATAGACATCCTTCTCAATGTTACTTTAAAAAAGGTCAATCTTCTATATGGATGAGACTTTGCAAGGTCAAATGGATTGGTGAACAAATGATTCAATGGCGCATTGGGAATGGTTCCTCATACTTTTATTAAAATAATTGGACTGAGTTTGGCTCGCTAGACTATATTTTTAATACTCATCTTATTTCCAATTTGAAAGTTCTGACTTTATTTTGAATGGTAGTTGGAATATTAGTCTTTTGCTAGATAATGTTCCAAGAAATATTGTTGATGCTAATTGTGCTATCCCCATCAATTTTGAATATGTTGATAAATTGATTTTTAAGCTCTCTAACAATGGTGAATTTTCCACCAAAGATGTTTGGAATTTTATCAGGCATAATGCCACTGACAATTCTGTCTTATTTAAAATTTGAAATTCAATCATTCCCACTTCCATCTCTATTTTCGCTTGGAGAACTTTTGACGGTATGATTCCTGTGAATGAGAGATTGAATAAGAAACGTTTTTACATTAAATCTAAATGCCTTTGTTGCTTCCAATTAGAAACTATTAGGTAAGTTTTTTACTGATGGGTCGATTGCTATAAATGTTTGGTATCATCTTAACAATGCTTTGGGGCTTAACTTGTGCTACTTTAATATTTCTTGTTTCAATATTCTTGCTCAATGGTTTCAGCATAGATCTGCCAGTCATATTTTAACTGTTATTTCTATGTTGGTGTTTTGATTTATTTGGATTAAAACACCAACATAGAAATAGGGAGGGGGGGGCAAGGGGGGGCACGTGCCCCCCCCTAAAAAAACTTGTAAATTTTTTTATTTTTTAATCTAGGCAAAATCATGTTGGAAATTTCAAAAATTAAATCGGAGACCATTTGAACTCCGATTTCAATAAACTTACAGTCGAACTGAAGGTCTCAAAAATATGAACCTAAAGACACCAAATTCAACTCAATCCGAATCCAAATGACTCCAAATCAAAGACCCGAAACATATTTGGAAGGTTCAAACCATAAATTGGATTACCAAACAATCTCCAAACATGACATAATTATAGTCGAATCGAGCGGCTAGACAAGACGAATCCAACGAGCCCAAGATTGCCAAATTCTGATATCACTAAGACATTTAAATGCCCAATAAACAGTACACGATCAAGAAATTTAACATCGGTCATCCGTTCAAATCACTCTCAATTTAATTTCCTATTCATTTACATTTTTTTTCTTGATTGATATTAGCTTAATCCTATATTGATTCGATCTTAAAGAGATTTTATGATTTTTTTGTGCAATGAGATTTTTAATATCACGCATTTAGTTTTTTTTTTACGCATTTAGTTAATATAATAAACATGTTCTAGCAGAAATCGAATGATTTGATGATTGAAGTTATTTTGTGAAGGAAGAAAATAAACTAATTCACTATCAAAGTTTTATCATTTTTAATACTAATTATATTGGTCCTAAGCCTAGATGTAAAAAGTTGAAGAAAAAAAAAATTTAGGCCCCCCCTATATATATTTTCTGGCTCCGCCACTGTGTAAGACTAGAATTTTATCAACATATTTATAATTCTCTTTGCTATTTTTAGCATGTTATTAAATTATAATGATTTGTGATTATACTATGCCTTGCATGCTAGAATAAATTAAATGACATTTATACAGCTTTTTCATATGATATATCACTCGTGTACCTAAATATCACAAAAAAATTATTGAAAATTCTTTAAAAGAAACAACCATTTGATCTATATATATATATTGCATGTCTTTTAAATAATGTTAATTATCTCATGATTTTCAAATAAAAATGAATTATTGTGTTGAAACATTGATGAAAAGTTAGTGAATGGATTGAAAGATGACTAGACATGGCCTTATGTTGATGCCTTATAGCACCCAAAATAATAAAGATATCTATCAATAGGATCACATGCTACAATCAATAAGTTGAATGAGTAACAAAAATAGAACATTGACATAAAAAAGATTGGTTTCTTCTTGAAATTCCCTTAAAACAGGATCACATGGCCTTATGTGGGAGAAATTATTCTGTGAGTTCATCGGATCATTCGAAGGCAAATCAAAGCGTGTCACGTCACCAGGTACACAACACAATACACAAAAAAAGTGATGTGGGGAGCTCTGATTTGCCTCCGGATGCCGTCCGGTGACCGCACATAATAATTTTTCCTTATATGAACTGCTTCAAAATTTTTGGATACCTACTCAGCTGAATATATATAATTTGAAGATGAGCTCTAGAGTTTAATAATACCACTTTGGCATGTAATAATTACAACATGAAAACCATATCAACATAATTTTATTTCCTTTGAGCGAAGAGAAGGCTTTGGTATTTCGTATTTTATAAGCTTAATATATTTTGTTAATATCTAAGTTTGTCTATGTATTTGAGTTGTTATATTTTTTAGATTCATTAATTAATCCAAAGGTGAAGGTCATAGATAGCACGACCAGCAAGGGCAGAAAATTTCAACCAGAATATTCTAATCAAAATTTAATAATGATATATTTTAAAAGTATTAGTTTTTTTTTATGAGACATGTGAAATATCTATGACTAATTAATCAACTCTTATATTGAAATATTTTAAAACAAATTTGTAAATAATATATTGGCCCCACCCAAAAAACTTTAGTTAACAAATAATGTCTTTTAAAGTTGATGTTTCTTCGGCGGCTCATTGCTATAGAAACTAAAGAGGAGAGAAGTGAATCTTGAGTGGGAGTAATTATTATGTCCGGAAACCGAACGCGTCCAGAGACCAATAACAAAGTGCACATCAATTTTGCGCTCGGTACTGTGCTCGATACAACACTCATTATCGCTCGGTATTTATCCGAATTTTCGATAATTTGTCCAGACATAATAACTTTTCCTTGAGCAGAGAGAAAGAGACAGAGAAAGGAATATAATTATATTATCTTGATAATCATACAACCTAGTATAGCCTCTCTTATATAGAGGAATAGAAAGAGCTCTCATAATACCCGAGCCCGTACATGTTAACATCTCATACAAATACATCAAGTAATTAAATCTACCGTTGAGATTTCTTTGGCTGCTCTGATACGCCCCTGCAAATTGATGGGTCTTGAATGACCTTCAAGTTGGTACGAAGTTGAAGAAAATGCGGTGTTGATAGAGATTTGGTGAAGATATCTGCGACTTGGTCTATTGTACTTATGGGATGAAGACATATGTTGTTCTGTTGAATGTGATCCCGTAAGCATTTTTTATCAATCTCGATGTGTTTTGTGCGAGAGTGAAATATCATGTTGTTGTCCAAGGAGATTGCAGACATGTTGTCACAGTAAAGATCAGTTGGGTAGTCTTGGGAGATACCAAAATAAGTGAGGAGTCGTCATAGCCAAATTATGTCCGAAGTGAGTGTTGCAAGTGCCCATTATTCCGATTCAGTGGATGATCTAGCAACGGTGTGTTGTTTCTTGACTGTCCATGATATAAGTGTGTCACCCAAGAATGAATAATAACCTGATGTGGATCTTCTTGTTTATCACTTGGGCACTTGGGAGCACAATGTTGGGGTGCTCAGGAACACAACATCGGGGACTTGGATAGGTAGTATCAGAGCGCTCAATAACACAGCATTGGGGCGCTCAATCAATTGTTGTTTCAACCAAAGAACTTGTGCCACACAACTTCTTAAGGCAATGTATTCAATTCAGCAGTAGATATGACTACAAAATTCTATTTTCTACCGGACCAAGAAATTAAAAAATTTCCAATAAATTGACAAGTTCCAGAAGTACTCTTTCTATCAACCTTACAACATACAAAGTCTGAATCTGAATATCCAATTATTTCAAAGGAAGAGCTGAACTTAGGATACCAAATCCCTAAGTTCTGAGTTCCCAAGAGATATCTCCAAATCCTTTTCACTGTTGTCAAATGTGATTCTTTTGAATATGATTGAAATCTATCACACAAACAAACACTAAACATACTATCGAGTCTACTAGCAGTCAAGTAAAGCAAAGATCCAATAATCCTTCTAAATTTTTTTTGATCAATAGATTTTCCCTTTTGGTCATTATCCAACTGAACTGAGGAACTCATAGGTGTACTAACAGGTTTAGTATTATCCATTTTATACTTTTTGAGGATGTCCTTAATATACTTTGACTGACTGAGAAATATTTCCTCCTCAGTTTGCTTAATACTAAAACCTAGAAAGTAATTCAAATCTCCAATTAAGCTCATCTCAAATTCACTACTCATTATTTTAGAAAATTCATCACAAAGATTTTATCAATAGTTCCAAAGATAATATCATCAACATAAATTTGTACAATTAGTATGTCATCAACATAAATTTCTACTTGGAGTTGCTGGAGGTGTTGCTCGAATGGTTATCAGGGGGTTTGGAGTTTGGGGTACTGGTGGGGCTTGTCTTTTTTTGGCATGTTCTATTTTTTTTTGCATTTGTATTAGCAGCCTGGTAGGGGGTGTAAGCTTGCATGTTCGTATTTTTTTATCTGGAGTGGTATTTTATATGCTGGGATGAGTAATGTTGGCAAAAAGTTTGCCTTACTGTATGAGCTGTTGGGCTCCCTTTGGTTTTCTGGTAAAGCTGGGAGGTTGGATTGGTTGAGAAGGTTGCTGAATTATTTGATTGAGTTGATTAATTCTGTGGTGCTGATATTATTATTGAAGATCTTTTGCAGGTGCTTGACCGGAGGAACATGCGCTTGGTATAAGGTTTGGATTTTGTTTTTTGTTCCTTTTTTTGGGCAATTTTTTGTCAATTTTTACAGGAGAGCGCAGCTGAAAGGTTTTATGATTCTTTGGCTTCTCCTTTTTTGGGTGCTGTTGCTTCACAGCCCGCAGTTAGATTTGAATTATTTTTGTATCAGTAGAAAGAGGATCCTCCGGCTCATAGGTTTTTTGGTTTTCTTTTATTTTGTAGCTCGTTTGAGCATTAGAGAGCTGGAGGAACCTCCTAAGGACTTTGTAACCGCTTATTTATATCAACGCGTAGGCCCCTTTGTGGGTTTCAACTAAAAAAAAAACATAAATTTGTACAATTATCAACCTTGGTGCCTCTTTCAAACCATACAATGCCTTTTTCAATTTAAAAACATGATTTTGGTATTTTGAATTTTCAAACCCTTGAGGTTGTTCAACATAAACATCCTCTTGAATTGAAAAAGGCATTGTAATAACTTAAATCCTCTAAAATAGGCAAAGGCTAACAAAACCCTAATTACTTCAAGCCTTGCTACAAGGGCAAAAGCCTCTTCAAAATCAATGTCTTCAATCTGATTATACCCCTTAGCAACCAATCTAGCCTTATTTCTAAGAATTACTCATGAGTCGTTCATTTTATTCTTAAATACCCACTTCGTTCCAACTACACTTTGATCATTTGGCCTTGTAATTAATTCTCAAACTTCATTCCTTACAAATTCATTAAATTCTTCTTGCATTGCCAAATCCAAAATTCATCTAAAGTGCTTGATTTATATTTTTGGGTTCTATTGTAGAAATAAAGGTAGAATTACTAACTTCTTTTCTCAGTTCATACCTAGTCCTAACACCCTCACTAGGTTCACCTAAAATTAATTCCTTAGGGTAATTTTTAGAATATCTCAATTCTCTAGGCAAAGGATTTTCTATATCCAAATTTTCTTTCAAATTAATTTTCTCAACCTTTTGAGAGTTTATTTCTATCTCATCCTCTTCAATATTCGGCTTTTCTAAAATATCAGATTCATCAAAGACAACATGTATGGTTTTCTCAATTACCAAAGTTTTTTTATTGAATACTCTATAAGATTTTTCAACACTATAGTATCCTAGAAAAAATCTTTCATCTGATTTTGGACCAAATTTTTCTAAGGCAAATTTTCCATTCTTATGTATGACCACCTTATAATAAAAAACATGCAAATATGACATATTAGGTATTCTCCCTTTAAGAAGTTCATAGGGTGTTTTATTTAAATTCGATCTGATGTTCACGCTATTCAGAACATAACATTCGGTGCTAATCGTTTCAGCCCAAAAATCTTTAGGAAGTGAATATTCTACCAATATGACTCAAGCGGCTTCTATTAATGTTCTATTCTTTTTTTCGACTACCCCATTCTGTTGAGGGGTTCTAGGTGTAAAAAAATTGTGATCGATTCATTTTTCTTTATAAAATTCTTCAAATTTATCATTTTAAATTCTCCACAGTAATCATTTTGGATTGTTAGGATTTCACACACTAGTTTTCTCTAAATTCAAGTCAAAAAATCTTTAAACATCTCAAATGATTCACTCTTCTGATATAAGAATTTAATCGATGTGAATTTAGAAAAATTATCAACTATAACAAAACCGTATACCTTCCCTTATAGACTTACAGTTTCAATTGGTCCAAAAAGATCCATATATAGAATCTCTAATGGTTTCTAGTTCTAAGATCCTTATTGGATTGAAAAGATGACTTCACTTATTTTCCTAATTGACATGCATCGTAAAGGTGATCCTTAGTAAAGTCTAGTTTTTGTAAACCTCTCATTAAATTCTTTTGGGTAATCCTCCTAAGATTTTTTATGCTAGAGTGACAAAGCCTCCTATGCCATAGCCATGACTCATCAGAAATAATTTTCAAACAAAAAATAGTAGGAGTTTTGATACAATTTAAATCTAGCATATAAATATTATTTACTCGTATATCATGCAAAATATCATTACCATTTAAGCTTAATATGCAGCTAGTAAAAAAAATTTAATACAGTATCCTTTATCACATAGCTGACTAAAACTGAATAGATTATGCTTTAAGCTTTCAACTAGTAGTACATTCTCAATAAAAAAGTATTTCAATTTTCCTATCATACTTGATCCAACCACCTTTCTTGTGGAGTTATCTCCATGTATAACCCTGCCTCCATTCCTAGCTTCCAGTAATATGAATTGTGCAGTATCTCCAGTCATATATTTTGAACAACCACTGTCTAGGTATCACATGCTCTCACGAGGCCTTGTGTGAGAGCATTCCAATAAAATCATCAAATGTTAGACATGGGAACCTAAACAAGTTTGGTTTCATCTTTCAAAAATTTTAAAACAAATGCATGTATGATATTTCTAGATTTATGCATATTTGGTCTCCACACTAAATGAGTTTTCTATCTAAAGTACAAGTCTGTGAGATATGTCCAATCATGACACAACAAAAACATTTGATTTCAAGAAATGGATTTCTCAATCTTCTATATTTATTCTGTCTATTCATGGATTGTATAAATTTTGTATATAAAATAGGATTAGTAAAATCTTCAAGTCTTGGAGGTTTCCTATTTTCTTCGAGAGCTTTTACTTTCAATTTCAAAAATGTGTTCATATCTTCCAACACATTATTACTATATTTCAATCGATATTTTTCACTCTCTGATTCATCCTTATAATCTTTAAATTCTTTTTCCACTTCTACATAGGATGATTTTAAATTCTCATTATTCTTATTCAAATCATCGAACTCATCAAGTAAGCTCATGTGATTGTTATCAATTAATGCATGATCTTTCCTAAGGATTTCATGTTCTCTCTACAATTCTTGTAATTCTACATTCAGACTAGCATACATTTTCTTTAACTATATGTTGCAACTTGAGCTTATGAGTTTATGTTTTTGAAGATAACAAATATTATGGTATACTTTCTGCTGCCTATCTGTACTTGAATTTTATGTTTATTTATGTGTGTATTAACTTTTTCAGTACTACGATGTATAACTCAAGGCTCAGGATTTTAGGAGAACTATTTTACTTGTATTTCTCAATGATATAATTATTTATTTATTGAGTTATATCCTGTAAGGGTGTTTGCTTGCATTGTTAACCTTGCACACACACACACTTGGAAATTTTTCTGTCTAAATTAGAGTTGACTATTTTTTATAACATCATCCGGGACGATTTTTATATCGGACTGGATGATCGGTTCAAAAATAGAAACCCTAACTAGGATATCCTTATTAAGCAGCCTTCATTAAGCAGATCATCCTGGATGATCCTTATATCGGCCAGGACGATAGGCTCAAATTAGAAAGAATCAGCCGCCAGATCTATTTAGATAGTATTTCTTTTTGGACATCGGCTTGGACGATGTAACATAATTATGCCTAAATTAATATGATAATTATGGAAAGTAATTAAGGCTGATCGATTCGATCACATTGGTCGGGACGATCAGAGGATTGGTCGGGACGATAGCCTGGATGATTGGACATCGGACAGTTTTTATTCAGAGCGATGTTCAGGACGATATTCCACGATTTATACTGATCAAGCAAGATGATATATTATCATCCTGAACGATATGAATAAATTTCTTCTGATCGTCCAAAACCGTCCTAGCTGATTGAGCTTAATTTGCACTTATCGGCCAAGATAATATTTATATCGGCCTAGATGATAAAGTTGGCAAGTTACATTAATGAGCTCGTTTTGAGATATTCTATTTAAGCTTTGATAATACACTTGATAAGTGTCTTTGACATCCATTGTATCTTCGTTCTTTTGGAGGGAACTTGAAGAGAGAGCTTGAAAGGGAGAGAGGAAAGGGTGGAGTTTGAGTGAGGGAGAAGATCCTTGGAGGGGGACTCAAGGGAGTGTGGAGGGGGATTCCACATGGTTGCTCCGGCAAGCTTGCACCTTAGTACCGTCAGATTCAAGGCTTATCTTGAGGGAAGTTCACATAAGAAGAAGATCTCTTTGGTGTCAAAGGACCCGGCTACTCCATCGCATCAGGGAAGGTGGAAGTGATTTTGTAAGGGCTTCTCCACCTAGCTATGGGGGCTAAAGGAGAGACACTGAGTTTAGTGCAATACTCGGAGGGTGCCTCCGAGGAGTGGACGTAGGTCAAGGTTTGACTGAACTACTATAAATCTAGTGTGTTCTTTCCTTTTTTACTTCCATATTTAATTTTCATATTGTGTTTTCTTTGTGGTGAATTTTGGTTTGGTTTGAGTTTTGATTTAAAGATATTTAAAATACTAATTCACCTCTCTCTTAATTAGTCTTGGGCTAGTTCATAAGGCCCTAACATCCCTAACAAACTTTTAAGAGGTATCAGAGCGAGATTCATAAAAATAAGTTTTTAAAAATTTTTGAATTTTGATCCATGGCTAATTTTTATAATCGTAATATTGCAGAAGGTTATTCAATCACTAGATCACCTTTATTTGAAAATATTACTTTTGATTTTTAGAAAATTCGTATATATACTTTTTTGCAATCAATTGATTTTCGAATGTGGCAAATGATTTTAGCTAATTTTTCTATATCGTCACGTGTTTTAGATGGAATTAAAATTGATATTTCTTTTAATCAATGGAGTATATAAGAGAAAATCAATGCTCAATTGAATGCAAAATTATTGAACAATTTTTTATGTGCTTTAAATTCTGAAGATTATATGTTAGTTTCCACGTGCACTACTGGTAAGAAAATTTGAGATAAACTAAACACCATATACGAAGGCACTAGTGAAATCAAGCAATCCAAGTTGAATATTTTAATGTATGATTATGAACTTTTTTGCATTAAACTTTATGAGACGATCTTAGACATGTATACTAGATTTATTCAAATTGTTACATAATTACATGCTTTAGAAAAGGAGTTTTCAAACTTTGAAAAAGTTAATAAAATTCTACGTTGTCTACTTGATAAGTTCGATGCCAAAGTTATTATTATTTGTAAATCAAAAAATTTGAATGAGTATTCTATTGATAATTTTATTGGCTCACTTATTGCCTACGAGCAAAGTTTGGGTCAAAAAAAATTGGATGCAGGTGAAACAATAGTGCTAAATGCTGAAGATAAGAAGAAAAGTAACTTAGTTAACAACAAAGATAATGACTTGTCAAGGAAATTAAAAAACTCACCAAAGCATAAGCATCAACAAAAAGTGGAATAAAGGTAAAAAGTCAAGAATGTTAAGATTTTTTTTTTTTGACGTTGTTTGCTTTGGATATAGGAAGCTTGGACATATGAAAAATCAGTGTCCTAATTTGAGAACTCTTCCTACAAAAGAAAAGGGTAAAGCAAAGCAAATTATAAAATGGGCAAATAATTAAAAACAAAAAATCTCTTGGGCAGACCTTTCTTCTGAATCATCTGATCAGAAGTAAGATGGTGTTTAAACATTTGTTTGTATTTTTTATATTTGCATGTTTTGTTTGTTTTGTATTTTTTATTTTTTTTATTCTTTTTCATTTTTTTCTTCTTTTCTTTTTCATTAAATTTTTTATTTTTGTCTTTACTTTCTTTTTATATAGTGTCTTTTTTGATCAACACACACGTTCACCTTTCTAAAAATAAAAAACTTATCTCATATTTTTTTTAATTCTTATGAAAGTTATGTTTGACTTCTTTAAAAACAATCAAAGGAAGGAAACTCATGATTTTGACTCTCAATCTCTATTTCCTAAAAGAGGTTATTATATTTTTGATTTAAAATCTTCATCATATTTTAAATTGGATTTTGAAACTATAATTTTTCATCTCCCTACATTTTATTTATCGTATAGGAATCTTTTGCAAAATGTTGAATTTACCTCATAATTTTCTTAATAAAAAAATTATTTTATCAATAGGATGGGTTTATTTTAATTTTTAAGATTTCAGAAAAGTAGCATATTGAAAAAAAAAATTGGCTAATGATGCCAAAAATAAAAGATGCGCAGTATCGCCAAATTGAAAAAAAAAAAAGATACACAAAGTGTATCAAAAATAAAAAAATGCGCAGTACGCCAACCAATTGATAAGAGGCATAAAATGAGCCCACAAAATATAATGCTTACCATTCTTATATTTTCTTAAAGCTTGAGAAACCCCTTGATTCTTTCGATACTTGAGTTTGAAAATTATAATTCATGATTCAACATTCGTGCATTAATCTTCTATGAGATATATTTTATGGAAGGAGTTTTTGAAAAAATTAATGTTTCTTTCTCTAATTTGTTCCTTGATTTAGATATTAGATTAAAAAGTTTTTGAGTCTTTAAAAGAACTTGAGTTTGGATTAACAAATTTTGAATTTCTAACCTTTTCTGGGCTATGAGTTGTCAATACAATCCTTCTAAGTTTTTGAATAAAATCAAGAGGTAGCTTCCTCATTTTAAGAATATTTGATTTTGTCTTCACTTGATCAGGGATCATTTTTTTATTTTTTTTATTGTTTGTGCCCCTTCTTTTTTGATAAAATCAAAGGAGGAGAACGTACTGTTGTATACTGTTGTATTTGTGTCCTTTTTCTTTCAAAAATTAAAAAAAAACAATTTTTTTTTATTTCCCCTATTTTTTAAAGTTTTATTTAAATGAGGGGGAGATTAGGAGAAAATATTTTTAACCTTATAAATTCAACCAGTAATATTTGTCATCATAAAAAAGAGGGAGATTATTGCAACTCGAGCTTATGAGTTTATATTTTTGATGATAACAAATATTATGGTACACTTTCTGCTACCTATATGTAGTTGAATTTTATATTTATTTGTGTGTGTATTAACATTTTAGGACTACGATGTACAACTTAAGGCTCAGGATTTTAGGAGAAATATTTTACTTGTATTTCTCACTGATGTAATTATTTATTTATTGAGTTATGTCCTATAAGGGTGCTTGCTTACATTGTAAACCTAGCACATACAGACTTGGAAATTTTTCTGTATAAATTAGAGTTGATTGTTTTTGGTAACATCGTCCGAGATGATATTTATATCGACCTGGACGATTGGTTCAAAAACAGAAACCATAATTAGGACATCCTTGTTAAGCAGCCATCATTAAGTAGATCATCCTGGACTTGTATTGGCCAGGACGATAGGCTCAAATCAGAAAGAATCAGCTGCCATATCTATTTAGGTAGCATTTATTTTTGGACATTGTCTAGGATGATCCTTTACATCGACTTGGAAGATGCAACATAATTATGCCTAAATTAATCTGGTAATTATGGAAAGTAATTAAGGCTGATTGATTCAATCACATCGACCGGGACGATCACAGGATCAGCCTGGATGATAGCCTGGACAATTAGACATCGGATTGTTCTTATTCAGAGCGATGTTCAGGATGATATTCCATGATTTATACTGATCGGCCAGGATGATATATTATCGTTATGGACGATATGAATAAATTTTTTTTTATCTTCCCAAACCGTCTTGGCTGATTGAGCTTAATTTATACTGATTGGCCAAGACGATATTTGTATCGGCTTGGACGATAAAGTCAGCAAGTTGCATTAATGAGCTCATTTTGAGATCTTCTATTTAAGCTTTGATAAGACACTTGGTAAGTGTCTTTAGCTAGCATTATAGGTTCTTTCTTTTGGAGGGAACTTGAATAGAGAGCTTGAAAGGGAGAGAGGAAAGGGTGGAGTTTGAGAGAGGGAGAAGATCCTTGGATGTGGACTCAAGGGAGTGTGGAGGGGGATTCCACACGGTTGCTCCGGCAAGCTTGCACTTTAGTACAGTCGAATTCAAGGCTTATCTTAAGGAAAGTTTATGGAAGAAGAAGATCTCTTCGGTGTGAAAGGACCCGACTCTGCCACACCGGGGAAGATGGAAGTGATTTTGTAAGAGCTTCTCCGCCTGGCTGTGGGGGTTAAAGGAGAGACACTGAGTTTAGTGCAATACTCGGAGGGTACCTCCGAGGAGTGGACGTAGGTCAAGATTTGACCGAACCACTATAAATCTGGTGTATTCTTTCCTTTATTATTTCCGTATTTAATTTTCGGATTGTATTTTCTTTGTGGTGAATTTTGGTTTGATTTGAGTTTTGATTTAAAGATATTTAAAATACCAAATCACATCTCTCTTAATTAGTTTTGGGCTAGTTTATAAGGGATTAATATCCCTAACGAACTTTCACTATATACATCATGTATTCTTTCAAAAATTTCTAATAATTTAGTATAGGTTAAGTCACATACCTCATCTTGATCTGACTGATCAAGATTATCTGCCATTAAGCATAAGTTGGTGACTTCTTCCTCCTTTTCAGTTTCTGATGAGTCTGAAGTTGAGTCCGCCCAACAAACTCTTTAGAATTTTTTCTTGCCCTTCTTCACATTTGATTTCTCATCTACCTTCTCCTTGTTAGGAGTGGCTTTATTTTTTGGAAAATTTGACTTAATATGTCCAGGTTTCCTGCACTCGTAGCAAATCACATCATTAGAAACCTTGACATTCCTATTGAACTTACCTCGGTTCTATTATTAGCGTCTCTTTTGCTTCCTCTTCAAAAAGTTTCTAAACTGTCTAGTCTTTAAAGTGATGTCTTCCTCATCCTAAGGTTGTGATAGATCACTCTCTAACTCCTCCTTTTTTAGTGCTATATTCTTCTCCCTTCGTGGTTCTCCTGTAATAATTTTTCTTTGACTCACTCCTTGCTCGTAAAAAATTAGTGATGCAAGAAGATTGTTAAAAGAGTAAACATTTAAGTCTTTAAACTATGATATAACAATTATTTTTGCATTATAAGAAGTAGGCAAACAACGAAGTATCTTATTAATTACTTAAGCATTAGTTAATTCCTTACCTAATGCATGCAAAGAAGTGACTATTTGAGTGAATCTTGTGTACATGTTAGAAATAGATTCATTGGGTTTCATGAAAAATGATTCATAGACATGTAGCAAGATGTTTAATCTAGACTTCTTAACTTCATTAATCCCTTGATAAATTATATAGAGTCTATCCCATATATTCTTACCACTCTTGTAGTGGAAACCTGCATGTAGTCCTCTAAGTTAAGTGCACAAAAGAAACTATTTAAACATTTAGCATTAAATTTTGCTAAGTCACGCTCTTTTACAGTCTAATCTATCAAGGGTGTTTCTACTATAATGCCATCAACTAGTCTAGATAGTTTTGTATACCCTTCCTGTACTAAAATCCACATATAATAATCAAGTGACTGTTAAAATATAGACATGCATGTTTTCCATAAATTAAAAGGGATATTATTAAATAAAGGAGGTCTAGTGATCAAATATCATTCAGGTGTATTTTGGTTTCCAAAAGTAGCCATGCTCGTTAATAAAAAAATAGTTTAAACTTATAGTTTTGAAACAAAGCTCTGATACCACTTGTTGAAACTTGTTAATTCTAGAATATGTTGTTAGACCTAAACTAATATCCCAAGGCTAACTAAGAGGGGAGGGGGTGAATTGATAATTTAAAATTTTAACCCTTTTTTGAATTTTAAAATGATAGAAACGAATTAATCAATTTGAGCAAGTTGATTTTAAAGTTTTTCAAAAATGATTTTTCAACCATAAAAAAAATAAACTTATAGTAAAGTAAATAAGTAGCAGAAATAAAAAAACACAAAAGTTTATAGTGGTTTGGTCAAACACAACCTACATCCACTCCCTAAAGTCTCTAACTTCAGGTATTGCACTATACCAAAGTGACTCTCCTTTTGCCCCCACAGTAAGGTGGAGAAGCCTTTACAAAACTCTCTTCCACCAATCCCCGATGCGAAAAAGAACAATCATCCTTTTACACTCTCCAACTATAGGCAGAGAACCTTTATTCTTTCACACCCTCCAAGTGTAGGCAGATAACCTTCAGCTGTTCACACTCTACAAGTGTAGGTAGAGAATATTCGGCTGTTCACACTCTCCAAGTGTAGGCAGAGAACCTTTAGATGTTCACACTCTCCAAGTGTAGGCAGAGAACCTTCGGCTGTTCACACTCTCTAAGTGTAGGCAAAGAACCCTTGGTTGTTCACACTCCTCGAGTGTCGGCAGAGAACCGGATCTTCTTTAAATATCTTCACACGAGAAATCGAGAAGGATCAGAGAAAAGAGTGAAGAAAATACAAAATAACATACAGAGATCCTTACCCTTGAGTAATCAAATGAAATCTTCACTCTCCAATAGAAGAAATCTCCTTCAAACACTCTCTCTCACTCTCACCTTCAATTCCTCTTTACCATTCACGAAGACCAAGTGACAAAAAGATTAAAGGTCAGTTTTTAGTGGACCTTTTATAGAAAAGACACGAAAAACTGTTTAAAAAAACTGAATTATTCAAGTTTGACATCCACAATCATCCCGCATGATCAGATTTTTATACGTACGAATAGTACAAATACTATTAGGTATGAACCAATTGTGAATTGGTATGAAACCATTTCATACCCAATCATCGTCTAGTACGAACTATGTTCTTCCAGTACGAACAAAAGAAATTTCAAAAAGTGCAAGAACGAATCGTCAGAACAAAATGAACAAATACAAAACAGAGCCCTTTATCCCGGTATGATTGAAAAATATCATCCGTACAAACTTTGTTTGTTCACACTCCAGAGCCCATCGTCTCGGTACAATAAAAAATATCATCCGTACGAACTTTGTTTGTGCACACTCCAGAGCCATCGTCCCGATACGATCGAAAAATATCGTCCGTACGAACTTCGTTCGAGGATGAACCAGAGGAGATCGTCCCGATATGAACAAAAAATATCGTCGGTATGAATTATGTTAGAGGACAAACTAGAGGAGATCATCCCGGTATGAATGAAAAATATCGTATGTATGAATGATGTTTGAGGATATACCAGAGGAAATTGTGCCAGTACGAACAAAAAATATCGTTCGTACGATCTTCATATTTATCAAAAACAGAGAAGATCGCCCTGGGACAAACAAAAAATATTCTCCGTACGATCTATACCTAGAAAAAATTTGGGTCATTTTTATTCGCTCCATTGCTCGTTAGGGAAAATAACTGACTAGATCGTCCCGTACAAATAGGGTTCGTACTGTACGATTAGTTTAAAAATGTGAATTTTAAAACTCTCCCCTGGTGTTTGTGTGCTCAGTTACTCAATTACAATCACACTATCTCAAATTTAATAAAATGAAAAATACAGACTTCAAATTAAAATAACTCTAAACTAATTTTGATTTGAAGTTTTCAACAATCCGGAGTATGATTTTTTAAAAATGTTAGTACACACAAGAGAAAAATAATTCCCAAAATATGTTTGGAGAAAATAATAATCAAAACAATAATATTTTGAATCTTAAAAAATATACAAGTTGCAAGAATATTAAACATGCAAAGCTAAGTAGCAACTATCTCAACAATAACATTCCCGTTTATAGTATCTATAGCATTAGTGATCACCTTCCCCATGGATGTGTTGGAAATTTTTTAAGATCCGGATGAAATTTGTAGCAATAAAAAACTGCATGGCCATGAGTTTTACTATGAGTACAAAAATCAGAAACTTTTTCAAACTCCACTTTTTTTAAGTAACCAAAAGCTTTAGAGCCGACCCAAACTTCCTTAGCATGTTTCTTAGTGATATCAACTTCAACTAAGAACCTAGCCACAGACGGATGGGTTCTAGATGCAGTTGCCTGATCAGTTTGTAAGGAGCGGCCAAAAATAGATCCAAGTGCATGTAAAACTTTAGCATTAAAAAAATAAAGTCTAAGGTTAGGAAATGAGATCCAAATAGGCACAATGGGGGATTCTTCTCTAACATCAGAGAAAGGAGTCCACTTCAAGATACACATTTGGTAGTTAAGAATAAAAAAAGATCTACCGGCAAAAACACGATTATAATCTAAATCATTAGAGAGTTGGATCGCAACATGTTTTGAATTCATATGACTAACCATATAAAAACCCAAGAGTTTAAGGCTACCGAAAATAGAACGAATTGAATCCAGATTTGGCCTTCACAGCCCAAATTTTCCAACAAGAGTAGATTGAAAAGGAGAAGCTAGTTTTAGAACTTCTTCATCCGAAAGCATAACAGTCGGCACGCCATTAAACATAGATTGAGTTAAAGAGGGTAGGGTATCACCTACTTAGGAACTAGAGAGAACTTCCTTAAAAGAATGCGATTGAGAAGGAGAAGGAACCCCTGAATCCAAGCTCAAGAAACCTCTGTTTGTATCTTGTACCTGGGAGGCAACATTCCACCAAGGCGTAGAGGATGAAGCCCCCGCCATAACTTTGAAGCCCTAACAGGGCCAACCAACAAAAACGAACACAAGCGCAAGAAGAGTACAAAGAAAACAAGATTTTGCTAGTGGAGAGGGCAGGCGAAGAGATTGTTGGAGGAGGAAGGGAACCCTAAAATCGCCCAAGACGGCGCTTAGGGCGAGAGCTCTGTGGAAGTGAATTACAAGACATATAAAAACTAGACATGATGATGAAACTAGTGAGTAAGATGAGCAGAACATGTAATGTTAACATAGCTCATATTAATCCCCAGAGTATTATCCAAGAGACATCAAACATTAATAACAATATAACATTCTAGAGAGACATGCGTAATAATCTCCAAATGAAAATAACATTGATATTTATATGTAATGAAAAAACATTTATTCTTAAGCGTCTTGTCCACACGAATCAGTGGGGTATTGGTAAAGGACAAATTTTCTTTTGGCAAGACAACTGGATTGGGCCTTCTTCGATTGATAAGCTTTTAAACACTATTACCAATGAGAATGTCAAGGTTTCTAATTTTATTTTTAATGACTGTTGGAATATTACTAAACTATTGGAGGTCATTCCTCCCATCATTGTTGACATGATCCTTTTGATTCCTCTTGATTTACTTTGCAAAGATAAAATTTTGTTTACCCTGTCTTCCTCGGGTAAATTTGATATGAAGAAAGTTTGGGATAATTTCAGGTATCAGCATGATGCTTCGGTTATTTACTCTTCCTTATGGAACAATAATATTCCCTTGTCTTATTATATTTTAGCTTGAAGATGCATTAAAGGATTTATTCCGGTGGATACTCTTATTAAAAAAAAAAAGGATTTAGCTTTCCTTCTAAATGCCATTGTTGTTCTGATATTGAAAACGTGAATCATCTTTTTGTTAACGGGGCCATTGCTAAAAAGGTTTGGTATTACTTTAGTAATTTAGCTAATTTAAATAATATGGATAATTACAATGATCTTCATTCTCTTTTGAAAGCGTGGATGATAAATAATAGAGGTCACATTTTAAACTTGATTGCGACTCTTATCCTTTGGTATATTTGGAAAGCTAGAAATGAAGTCAAACATAGTGATATCAATATGGATGCTTCCCTTATCATTGAGAACATCAATCATAAAATTAGGCAATTAGCTTATTGTAATCTTATTACTGTTAAAAACTGTAGAAACTTTAAAAAGTTATCTAATTTTTTTGATATTCAAATGGCTGATAACTATAGCAAGTTTGTCTCCAGATTTGTTATTTGGAGAAAACCCTCTCTCCCATTTGTGAAATTAAACTCGGACGGTTCGGTTAAGCATAATATAGCTGGTGCTGGAGGTATTATAAGAGACCATCTAGGGATGGTTTTAGCTGCTTTTGCTTCTCCTTTATTACCGTCTTCTGTTATTACTGCCGAACTCTCTGCTTTTAGCTTGGGCATTGAAAAATGCATTAATTTGGATTTTTTAAATGTCTGGATTGAGGTGGATGCGCATATTGTGGTTCAAATTGTCAATAATCAAGTTCAGGGGAATCCTCAAGATTTCTATTTGATTAGAAAAATTAAACAGAATCTCTCTACTATTAATTTCACTATATCTCATGTCTATCGTGAAGCCAACGCCTGTGCCGATTGGTTGGCTAATTTTGGCTGTCAGCTTGAGAGTTTTCAAATTTTGGATATCTATAATTTTAATCCTTTTTTGAAAGGATTAATTACTCTTGATAAGACTGCTCTCCCTTATATTAGACATGCTTAATCTTTTTAGTTTTTTGCTTATGTTTTCTTTAAATTCTCTCTATTATAGTATTCTGGGTATTTTTGGCTTCTTTCAGATCCAGTTTGTTATTAACTGCTCTTTTCTTTACTTTAACTGGTTGTGGTCCACGTTGAAAGGTGCCGGTTGGCTGCTTATTAATTCTGGTCGGCTGGTTATTAGATATATCTATATTAACTTTCTTTGTTCTAAGAGGAATGGTCTTTTCAATTTCGATCTTCCCTGTGGGATTCAGTATTATGTTAGGGTTTCTATAAGGTGTTTAATCTACAGCTGGGATCCTAATGGTAACTGGCATTTCTATGTGAATGTTAACTGTTATTCTCCTATTAGTCATGATGGTATTACTCTTGTTAGACATTTTATTACTGTCCTGAAGCAGATTCCTCACTTGAATTTTTTCTCCAGTTGCTGCAACTTGAGAGTTATTACCTCTATTGTCATTACCTCTAGTGTCTTTGTCCTGTGCTTAACTGGTGATGGCCTTCCCTTATTTAGGTTGTGTTGCAAAGGTCCCAGCGTCTTATTTTTGAGGGTCTTTCCTTCTGCTATGTTTTATATGGCTTTCAAAGGTTACACTTGTTCTATTAAGCTAGTGTGGGTGTTACTTGACTGGTTCTATTTTATCTTTAGTTGCTGTCTTCATAATTCCTTACTTTGTAGCACCAGGTGGTGGACTGTTTCTAGATTCTGTTTTTTGAGGAGATAGAAGGATGGCAAGGTTTGTCTATTTTCCTATTTGCATTTCCTTCTGCTTTTTCCTTTGTCATTTTGCAGGAAGTTCGAGCCGAACGTGATTAAGTGGATCTTCCTTTTTTGGGTGCTGTTGTCTCTCAGCCTGAGCCTTTTACCTTATTATTTTTGTAATAATATCACAAGAAACCACCGGCTTTTAGGTTTTTCTCTTTTTATTTTGACTGTAGCTCCTTGGAGCAGTAGCGAGCTGGTGGATCATTTTAAGGATTTTGTAACTGATTTTTGAAATTAACTCGTAGGCCCCTCCGTGGGTTTAAACTATAAAAAAAAAAAAAGGTAGGAATAATAGAATTCCATAAATATAATATTTTTATAAAGCTTCAATAGGTAGTTTTGATAACATTATTACAAGGAGCAATACAGACACATCTTTATTTCTTTTAAATACAAATAAGCACATAACTCTAGTACAAATAAGCTGGGATATTTTCACCAAGATTACAGAACCACAATAAACCGCGCACTGCAATGCAACATCCAGAAAACCAGCTTATAAAGAAGCACTTAATCATTAGATGCTTTGAATTGTGCAAGAGTGACTAGAACTTTTTTAAGTTCTTCTTCAATCCATTCTTCTCTATCCTTCAACGATGGTATCAGTGCTAAAGCCTCCTCATAAGACTCTGGACAAATGTTTCCTAACATACATATCTCTGCACTGGTGGCCCCAAAATCTCGGAGATTCTCCAACGCACTTTTAACATAATCGAAATTATTGTAATGCACAGCATTTTTCGCGTACTCCAACGTGCTGACATAATTATCGGGTATAGTGAAGTCTTGATCTGCAAATGTGGCCAAATTTTCGTCATTGAAGATTTGCAGAAGAGCTGCAGCTTCATGATCTATAAGTAATTTAGCGTCTGGAGGAAGCTCAACTTCTAGCCTCAGATCACTGTCTTCCAAAGAAGGCCGGAGAGAAGCGTCATACTCGATTTTTTCTTTGCCTTTGTTCTTTTTCCGCGGCGCCATACGAAAGTGCTGAATAAAATAACAAAATAATAAGTTATAATTTAATTAGCATAGTTATATTAGAATAGTAGCTATTGAAAGAATTTATTCTTGGGTTCAGCATGCATGTCATTGATTTTTTTTTATTTTTTAATTTGATACGTGGGTCAGTTTCTTGTTCCTCAAAATAATGAAAGGGTTTTTTTTTTAGGAGCATGTATAATATATATTATTAGCAGTATAGTAGGAACATATAAGTTTTAAAATTTAATACGAAACAAATTAACAAGTCAAATAAATGCACCAAATCATTTGACGCTTCACCGCGCATACCCCTGAGTCAGCTGACCTAAATTTCACAGAACTATAGCAATGCACCAACATGTTTAGCTTATTCTAATACATATGTCAAACAATTTGGTACATTCAATGGAATAATTCATCATTCTGTTTGACTAATTTGCTTCTTTTTTTTTTTAATTTTTTTAAGGCTTTGCTTCTACTCTTAATTTAAATTTAACGTTTGCTTCTTCTTAAAATAAATCCATAATAAAATACTATGAATGTAGTTTCATGATAGATTACAGCTCTGTATCTATTATTCACTAGACATTACAAAAAATACTGAGCGTCTGGCCATTATTAGGTTGACTGAAAAGGAATGCAGAGTGAAATGGAATGCAATATAATATATTTGAAATATTAGTAGTTGTTTGCATAAATTTATAATGTATTTGAAAAATAATTAAATCTAATAATTTTCAAATACATCAACATTGAATTACATGGTGCATTCCAAATATTTTAATTAAAAAATTTATCTACATATTTTTTTTTTACTTTAGATCAAATTTCAATATTTTCAATTCCCCTTCTTTTTGAATATTTTACACACATTTTATTTCATACCAAATAGCTCTTAAGTGAACAATATGCATTTCATAAAAGTTGTTAGTGTATTTATGTTTAATAACAAGTGACCAATTTTAAATTATTGCAAAATTGATTATAAATATTAGAGAGACAGTGAGAGAAAGAGAGGGAGAGGACTCTATGATTTTTTTATTACCAGAAAGTAAAGAGCTTAATTAAGACAATTTGTTATTGTATGCTTTGTGCTGAAGCTTGTAGATTGATCTCCTATTAATAGGTGGCGATAGAGATAAGGTTCTATAGGAAATTTATATTAAAGGAAATACATAAATAATAAATATGATCTAATAATGAATTTCTATAAAATTAAAGATATGATAATTGTGACGCTTTAATTATATTAGATATGCATTTATGGCATACCAAATAGTAGGAAGGCCAACATGAAATCGCTCGATGATTTCACATGGGTTGACCTAGTTGTTCTTGATAGTATTACTTGAGCTAGGCCACACAAAATGTAGAAAGCTTCATTGTACTTTCCATCTGTCCACTATAATTTGAGCACACATTACCAAAAAATAGGATTTTTCGTTACACTTGTCACGGGTTGTTTGAAAACCGTTGTTAAAGTGGGTATTAGCACCGGTTTAAACGATTGCAAAAACCACCGGTTATAGCTGCTACTATAGCCGAACCTTCCCTCTACTCGTTGGACCCTCGCAGCTCGCGATCCACGGCTTCTTCTTCTCTTTCAATCCCGAGCCCTAGCCTTCTCCGTGCGACCATTCTTCCCGTGCGCTCGACCGTTCGTCACTCGATCTTGCGGGCTTTTCCGATAGGAGTCGTCGTCTGCGTCAAAGACCGAAGTCCGGCCATCCGGTCATGTCCAATTCCTCCGATCTCCCTGCTAGGTATAAACCCTAACCTTTTTTTTTTTCAAATGCTTGCACATTAGGTTGAAGAAGATGATGGTTAAGGAAATGACCTCATTATTGCGAATTTGTTTATATGATTTGGATGAGTTTACAATATTGTTTGATCAAAAATATTGATTCCCAAAAAAATGTGATGGTTGATTTGCATGAGATTTTGGAGTTTCCGGAGCTTGCGGGAACAGTCACGAAATTGTTGTTTGCATGTTAAATTTTAAAACTAGCTAACTAAAAAAAAGACTGTTTTGTTGGGATATGGAATGTCATTTTTTGGCTTGTGAGGAGGCTTTACCGGAAGACTGTTTTGTTGGGATATGAATGTCATTTTTTGTCTAATTATGTGTTACAGCTTATTTTGTAGGATGGTTAGATTATGGGCATAGAGGATTCAGCTTTGGCATATGGACAGTCAAGGAAAAGATTGATGGTTAATTCCCCTACATAAAATTGTATTACTACAGTTTAATGAAGAAGAAGGTTGTTCACAAATATAAAGTCTACTTTGAAGTCAATTATGAATTATAGAATATGTTATTATATATGCATATGAAAATATATATCCATGCAAATGTAGATGAATAAAGTAAAATTTATTTTTTTAATATAAAAATTCTTGGACTTTGTCGCGGTTATAACCGCCACAACCTTGTAGAAATATATATCGTTTATTTTAAAATATATATATAGCAGTTATAACCGCTTCATTTATGTAGCATTACAGCGGTTATAACCACTACTATAATCTGCATTCTTAAGTTCTACCCCGTCGGTACTGAAACCGCCGCTGAATGTCTTTGCAACAAATGCAAAAAAAGAAGAATTTACTTATTTTTTTTGTTTTCATTATTTTTGGCAGTATGCACGCGCGCACAAAAGAGAGAGATACGACATATATAGATAGGGGCAGATCCACCTTAAGGCCAGGGGGTTGTCCCCTGAAAAAATAAAAAATTCTTTATTATATGATTCTTTAGGTAATTGGTCCCCCTTATTGTATTTTTTAGTCTTTATTACAAGGGTTTTTTGGCAATTGCCCCTCTAAAAATTTTAAAATATTATTGTCTTTAGGCAATTGCCCCAACATGATTCAACACATTGTGTAGAAATGTTATTGTTTTGGAACGATGAACCAAATACAAATAGAAATAGTAAAGAAAATTCAGATCGAACCCCGCCAGGGGGCGCTGGCCCCTTGGACCCCCTTACATATCTGAGAAGCGTATATATAACAATAAAGTATATAAATAAATAGGGGTCGAGATGCAACGCCCTCGAAACAAATTTTGGTTGTAAGGTTATTTATGGAAAAAAAAAATCTCTACACTTTTACTTATAAGTTTACCCTCCCTAAAAATTAAGGATGGTTATGCACCTATTAATATGGAAGCTATATTTAGATCGAAATTAATTTCTCCAAATGAAATTAAAGGTCATATTATTTGTCTAAATTGTCAAATTATGAGGCATATAAAATCAAAAATTTCAAAATAGAAATAGAAGTCTATTTAATTACTACAGATACTTCAAATGTTCTTATATTTATGAATGCCTTAACAAATTTCATATATAATTAAAAAAAATTTTCATTATCACTAATTTTTCTTATTGAGAGTAAAGCTCATAAACTTTTATAGTTGAAATTTTGATATAGGACTGAGTCCTTTAACATGTACCTTTTTATGACAATATCTTTCTAGAGGTCTTTAGTTTTTTTTTTTAGTTAAAACTCACTGACGGGCCTACGTGTTAATTTCAAAAAACAGGATACAATGTCCTTAAAAGTAACCTCCAGCTTACTAATGCTCAAAAGAGCTACAAAATTAAGTAAAAGAAAACCTAATAGTCGGTGGTTCCTTATACTAATATTTACAAAATGACCTAATAACAAACTAGGGCTGCAAGAGGACAGCACCCAAAAAAGGAAGATATAAGGATACTCATTCAGCACGAACTTCCTGCAAAAGAATGAAGAGCAGTCCAACGCCAGCAAAAATATATTGTAAAACAGCGAACTGCCATCCATAGGACCTACAAACAAAACCTTACAAATAAAAAGACTAAGGTGGCAAGTAATAGAAATAATGCTAATATCAAAGTTTCCTTCCACACAAGACAATTTGCATTCAGCAAAATACATTTTGTAAGGAAGAAAACGGAAAATCTTCCTGAGCAAAACAAAGCAGTGTAGTAAATAAGCAATAGACTTACCCCAAATGTTGTGGCTACAGCAGTAGTAAAACAGCCAGCAAACAAAAGTCTGAATAAAATGTAAGCCATAGACCCAAAAAAGAAAATTCAGCTCTCTCCAGATTAGAATCCAAAATGAATACCACTGGACGACAATAATCATCCAGACAGAGAATATGTCCTTTTCCTAAGCAGTGAGACACAAAATTTTTAAATTCCAAAAAGCTAAATTCTTCCAGTAAGCATTATACCATCTATCATAGGACTTAAACACACTAAGAGTAGAAACATGGAAGAGTTTATCATAACAAATAGTGTCCAAAGTCTGATAAAGAGAAAACACAGTATTAAACAGAATATAAACAGAAACAGAAATGTTCTCCACGATAGAGGATAAATAATACCAGTTCACTAAGTAAATATCGAAGACCAAACGAACAGGAAAAAAATATGTAAAATCAACCATGACGAATGTATGAGAGACCAGTTTTATCCAATTGTATCATTCCTTTTAACAGAGGATGTAATCTCCTAGTATCCAATTCCTCATAACTGTGAATATTGCATCCCCTTTTAGCCAACAAGTCCGCACAAGCGTTAGCTTCATGATAAATATGAGAAATGTAATAATTGACACTAGAAAGGGAGTTTTTAATCTTCCTAATAAGATAAAAATTGTTAGGATTACCAGGAACTACATTATTAATGATTTGAATAAGAAGCATAACATCCACCTCAATCCAAACAAAACTAAAACCCAATTTGATACAGATTTCCAGCCCATATAATAAAGCCTTGAGTTCAGCAGAAATCGCATTAGAACATTATATAGGGGAAGTATAAGCAGCAATAACATTTCCTAGGTAATCTCTAATGATCCCACCCGCACCGGCATCATTGGGACCAATAGAACCATCAAAATTAAGCTTAATATAAGGTGGTTTGGGTTTAATCCATTTCACAATTTTATCAGCATAATTGATAGTATAACCAGTAACAGTAAGACCAAATTCGTTGGCTAAGTCCATACAGTTAATAAAATTCTTGCCAGAAAGAAGATTGTAAGAATGCAATTGTAAAATTTTGTGCCTAACATTAGAAATAAGGCTAAGAGCCTCCATCTTAATACCATTATGCTTAGCATCATTACGCGCTTTCCAAATATACCAGATAATAAGAAGGGGAATGAGATTAAAGATATGACCTTTAGAGACATGCACCCAACTCTTGAGAACCGAAATAACATTATTATGAGAAGTGTTAAGAGTTTTATTGGCCAAACCACCAAAATAGATCCACACTTTTTGCGCAATTAAACCATTGACAAATAGATGATCAATACTCTCAATATTAGAACAACAGAAACATTTAGAGGGGAGTTGGATACCTTTCTTCTGGAGCATAAAGTCAACCGGAATATAGCCTTTAATACATCTCCAGACTAAAATGGAATAAGAAAGAGGAAAGTTTTTATGCCACAATGCAGAAAATAATAAAGAAACCTCCTTTTTAATTCTAAAATTCTCTCAAACCTCTTTCAACTGAAACTTACTAGAAGAAGAAAGATAAAAAAGAATAATGTCATTGCCTTGATTCTATAAAGGAACATTCAAAATAGTCTCCACAATGTTAGGAGGAACCACCTCCCTAAGTTTGGTAACATCCCAACTATTATTAGTAATAAAATAAGAAACTTTGACATTGTTTGAAGAGTGCGTATTAAGTAAAGAATCAATAGACGAAGACCCCAACCAATTGTCTTGCCAGAAAAAAACATCACCTTTACCTAAACCCCATTGAATGTACTGTTCAGCTTCCCATTTAATATTACATAGTCTCTTCCAAATCAAAGAGTCAGTATTTTTATGAAAACATAAAGTCGGATGCATGTTATAACAGTAGTTAATATTCATAAAATGAGCTAATGCCATAAACTGAAATTGGTTCTAAAAGAGAACCATAATTTATAAGAGAAAGCTTTAGCAGTATCATTTAAGGTTTTGCAGCCTAAACCACCTTCATTAAGCACACCACAACTTTTCTCTCAAGAGGACCAACGAATGCCATTGCTATTAAACTTATAACCCCAAAAAAATTTGTTAAAAATCCTCTCTAATCTAGAACAAATAGAAACAAAAGGAAGTAATGTATGCAAAAGATAAATAGGCATAGAATTTAACACTGACTTAATAAGAACAAGCCTACCACCATATGAAAGGAAATTAGAGGACCAACTGTTCAATTTTTTTTCTATTTTAGTAAAGATATCATCAAACAAAAAATTTCTCTTTTTACCTTTGTAAATGGGAGTTCCCAGATAGGTAATGGGTAAATTATTGGACTGAAAACCACAAATCCTTTGAATAGCATGAATTCTGTTATGATTAATAGACTTGCTCACAATAAAAATGCTTTTCTCTTTGTTAATAGATAACCCACTTTGGTTGTAAAATCTGATAAGAAAGTTGAGCAGCTCTTTAATATTGTTTATAGAACCATTAGTGAATAAAATAAAATCAACAGCAAAACTAAGATGAGAAATAGGAAAACCCCTAATAGTACGAAAATTCTGGTTAGGGTTTCTCAAATATAAATCATCCAAACCCCTAAACAGATATTCCATAGCAATAATGAAAAGCGCAGGAGATATAGTGTCACCTTATCTTAAACCTTTAGAAGATTTGAAAAAACCATTACTCTTATCATTAATGATCACAGAGAAGTAACAATGCTCAATACTATTTTTGATAAGAGATATGAAAGCATCATTGAAACCAAATAAAGATAAAATAGTGTAAAGGAATTCCAGTTGAGATTCTCATAAGCTTTAGTAATGTCAAGTTTAAAAATAACATTGCCACCTTTAACTTTAACATTAATATCATGAGTAATTTCTTGAGCTAAAAGGACATTATCAAAAATACTTCTACCTTTAACATAGCCAGTTTGATTCAAAGAGATAATTTTAGGCAGAATAGTAATCAACTTGTTGGCAATAATCTTGGAGTTAAGCTTATTGAGAAAAGTGCATAGACTAATTGGCCTAAAGTCATTCCAATGATTGGGACCATCTTTTTTTGGGATAAGAGCAATATTAGTGGAAGAAAAGAATTTGGGATAAGGGTTACCCGCAAAAAAATCTTTCACAGCTTCAAACACATCATCCTTGATGATGTCCCAATTATGTTGAAAGAATTTAGTAGTGAAACCATCATGGCCCGCAATAGCATCACCATTAAGATCCTTAATGACCTTAAAGATTTCATCTTCAGAAGGAATTTGACAAAGTAAAGCATTATCAACATCAGTAATCATTTTAGGGATAATGTGAGGATTACTAATAGGCAAACACATACACTGACTGTTAAAAATATTCTTAAAATGATCAACACTAGACTTGCAAATTAAATCATTAGAGATTAAAGCATTACCATCATCATCAATAATTTTATGAATTTGACTCCTAGTTCTCTTTTTGTTAGCTAAGGCATGAAAAAATTTAGTATTCCTATCACCATCCATGACAAATTTAGCATTAGACTTTTGTTTCCAAAAACACTCTTCTTGAATTTGCAATTAAAAGAGATTATCCTTGTCTTGATTAAGAGAGAACAAATTATCAGGATCCGACCTAAGCCAGTAAGTATTATCTAAATCAATGACTTTCAATTCAGCATCTTTAATATTAGAAAAGATATTTTTGAAAATATTCTTGTTCCACCATTTAAGACTTTGCTTGAGTCTAGATAACTTAGCCCATAATCTTAACATGCCAAAAATGTTATTATCAGGATAAACATGGGCATTCCAGTTACTCTTAAGCATATTAGAAAAATCAGCATACAACAACATTCACATATTTTGAAATCTAAAAGCATAAGAAGCATGATGATTGATTTTGTTAATGTTCAACATAATAAAAGAATGATCCGACAGAGTTCTATAAAGGTGGTCAATATCAGTCATAGGGAAATCAGCAATCCAATCGTCATTAAAAAGAAATCTATCTAATCTTTGCCACAAATTAGCTCTATTCCAAGTGAAGGGACTACCAAAATAACCAATATCATTTAAATTGCAGTCACTAATCATAGCATTAAAATCATCCATAGCATTAGTATTAGGAGAATTACCACCAATTCTTTCAGAAGGATTAGAAATGATGTTGAAATCACCTCCCACACACCAAGGGCCACTAATAATAGAAGTAAAATGTTTTAATTGGTCCCAAAGAGAGATACGAATAAGTCTAGTGCATGCAGCATAAACAAAAGAGGCGTAACAGCTGACATTAAAAAGAGAGATATAGCAATGACAAACTTGAGATAAATCATCAATAACATTTAAAGAAATATCATTATTCCACATGATCCAAATTTTGTTGGAGCAATTAGCAAAGAAATTGGAAAAACCCAAAATTTTAGCGGTCGACTCAAGCTTATCTTGAGTAATAAAAGGCTAAATCAAAACAAGTAAATGAATATTGTGAATTCTACAAAGATTGCTGACTCTAATCATAGAGTCCTTACCTCCAATACCTCTCACATTCCACAAAAGAGCTTTAATCGTTACAATCTTTAGAAGAAGCTTGAGCTCTTGTGGATCTCGGTGTGGCTGGTATCACATTTTTTATTTGTTTGCCTTTTTTTTTTAAACCAACTTAAAATTGTCCTCTTTAGGACATGTATTATCCTCTTTATTATGATTGGACATTCCACTCATGTCCTGAATAACATTAGTATTATCATTACAACAAGAAGGAGGAATGAACTCAGCTTCTTCGCAATCCTCCAAAGAACCACCTCTATTCTCCACAGACGTAATAGGCTATTTTTCTTTTAAATTGGATGCCACAAGATTCTCGGAAATATTAGTATTTTCAACTTCATTAAACATGGATTCAATAGAAAAAAAATAGAAGGTTCGATTTTAGTAACAATGTTGCCAACATTAAATTTTTTTTTTAGTTGTATCATTCAAAATTTCTAAACCAGTTTCCTGCAATTGTTCAACCACACAAGTTTCATTAACTAAATTTCCTTCTTCCGATTCTTCTAAAATTTTCTCAAAGTTATGAGAAATAGGTTGCGGTTCCACTTGAATTTCATGATTCTCAAGATTCTCCGCAATCTTTCCATTCACCGGCACATAAACTTTTAGATTCTCAGCATATCCAAGCTTTCCATTAGTCATAACTTTTGAGTTTTTTAGATCATGATGAAGTTTAAAACAATCGGTTTGAGCATGACCAAGAATTTTACAGTGAGAGCAAAAATCTAAAACTTTTTCAAACTCAGCTTTTTGAAAATACCCGAAAGCTTTGGATCCAACCCAAATTTCTTTAGGATGTTTCTTAGAAATATCAACCTCAACAAGAATTCGAGCAACCGAGGGTCTAGTACGGGAGGCAATAGCTTGATCCATCTGTAGAGGTCTCCCGAAAATCAAACCCAAAGCATGCAGGACTTTTTGATTAAAAGAATGGAGACGAAGGTTAGGGAAAGAAATCCATATAGGAACAATCAGATATTTTTCTTTTATATCGAAGAAAGGAGTCCATTTCAAGACACGCATTTGACAATTAAAAAAAAAGTAAGAACGACGAGCTAAAACACGACTATAGTCCAGATCATTAGATAACTGAATAGCAACATGTCTGGAATTAAGCAAACCGACCGAATAGAAATCAGAGAGTTTCAAAGATGAAAAAAATTGACGAATAGCATCAAGATTTGGTCGCCTTAAGCCAAATTTCTCAACTAAAGTAAATTGAAAGGGAGAAGCTAACTTTAAAACTTCATCATCCGATAATAAAACTGCAGGAACTCCATTAAAAGTCGTTTGTGTAAGAAAGGGTACTTCATCACCTGAAGACGTGTTACCGGAAAGCGCCTCTTTAAAAGATCTAGATCTAGAAGGAGATTTAGAGCCATCACAGTCAAGATTAAAGAAACCTTTGTTCTTATGCAACACATGCTCAGAGATTTTCCCCCACAAGCTTGCCCAGAAGGGCAAAAACACCAAAAGGGGAAACCAAGGCTCAACGATCGCACAGAAATGCAAAGGAAAAAAGGAAGGAGAGGCTTGGAGAAGCGGCAGTCGGGAAACCCTAAATCGCCAGAGCAGCTAGGGCAAAACGAGCGCTAGTTGTGTGAGAGGTCTTCAGGTTAATTTCTCCAAATATAAAGATTTGAATTAGATTAACTCTAGTTAGGTATATGCATATTTCCCATTTCTATTTTGCTGATGATATTATTATTATTATTTGCAATTGTTCCATTAAACATGTGAAGAAGATTTTCCAGTTTTTGGTTGGCTTTGGTAAAGAAAGCGGTCTTTGTTTTAATGTTAAAAATGCCTGCTCATTTTAGGGAAAAATTTGAATCCGAGCAAAAGTGTTGCTATCACGCTTTTGATGAGTTTTTTTTTTTTTAGGGGGGGGGGGGAGAATTTGGGCTTAGCCAGTATATTGAAATCAAATAAAAGAGGTTACATCAAAAAAAGAAATAATGCCTAAAGCTGGCAAGCCAAAAAAGAAACAAAACTAATGTAAGCACATATACAACAGAGTTGCACATAAGACAATAAATTAAAATTAAAAAGCTGATGGAACAAGCTCCAATGCCCAAAAACCTGGACTCAGAAAAGATCAGATGGGTCACGTATCCCTGGTTGCCCGAAGACCATCCAAGGGACCTACAGTATGAAGCGTCATCATCGTCCAGGCAAGGCCAAAAAAACTGCAGGCTTGACAAAAGGGAGAGCATCCACTTGGCATATAAGGGACCCGAATAGTAATCCAGCCATCTTATAATTTTTCCAGCAAGCTGAGAGAGTTCTTCCATTTAGAACCCTTTTCAAACACCACTCTTTTAATAACAATAGATAACGTTGAGGAGCTTTGAATATTGCCCCCACTGTTTCCCCCAAATCTCCTAAAGTTTCTCTCTTTCCATAAATAATAAGTGATACAACATACCATTAGCTTATAGAAATTTTTAACCGAGATATTACCTTTGTAAGTTTCTTTCATCCAAGCAAACAGGTGCAACAATGAAGGTCTAAGGAGAAAACCTTTCGTATCAGGAATTAGAGAACTCAGAACAGAAAAAGAGTATGAGCATTCATAAAAGAGATGTGAGACCGATTCATCAAACATATGGCATAAACTACAAATACTTGGGACAAAAATATGTCTAACACGAAGTGCATCAGCTCTCTTGAGTCCCCCAACTCTCCAGCTACACAAAGACATTGTGTTTCAAACTATGTCCTTTATGCCAAAACGATTTGTACCAGTTACAAATCTGTAAATCATTATAATACTCTTCAATGTAATTTTTGAACTTAGAGTTAGTCTTGTTTTTCCAAAGTAAATAGGAACCATCACCTTCACTATCAGTAGCATTTCCAAAGAGACTTCTCAAATGCATGGGTATAAAATTAGGAAAATTACATTGAGAACCAGAATAGTAAGACCTCATAGTAGAATCTGGAATGAAAACAGCACCACCCAAGTAGTCTCCTAGAGTAACATTATGACACCAATGATCCCATTTCAAGGAGATGGAGCATTACGTGTAATTTTGAAGTGAAAGCAGGAATTGGCATCATTTGCGTTCCTATAGATAGATTTCCAGAATTTGTTAGAAGTAGGAGGAGGGGGCGCCAAGGAGATGTGTATTTGCTGTATAACCAGTTTGATAGAGGGGATGGATAGTTATACATTCTAAAAATAACTGAACAGTTCTAAATGGAGGGCTGGGTATTCCCTCTGTTAATGCTATCCAATTTGATGAGTTTTACTAAGCAATATTTTCCTATTTTCTATTTGGTGACTCCTCTTTACAAAGGTCATAAAAAATACTTTTTATTTAACGAAATCTTTCAAAATATAAGGTCTGAGCTTTCTACTTGGGATTATAAGCTTCTTTCAATGGGTGATTGACTTACCTTGATCAAAAGTGTTTTATGCTCCTTGCTCATTTATTTGTTTCAAACTATTCATCCTTCCTTTGAGGTTTGCAACTTATTGGGTAAGATTCTTAATAGGTTTTGTGGGGATCTTCTCAAGACGAAAAAAAAAAAAAATCATTGGAGGGCTTTGGCTTCTTGCTTTGGCCCCTATATTGAGGGTAGTATTGGGCGTTAATTCACCATATATATGGTAAAATATTTTTCTATGAAGTTTTTATGTGAATTTCATATAAATACCTCTCTTTGGGCTAATTTTATGAACTCCAAATATTGTAAAAATAAGCATCCTTCTTAATGTTACTTTAAAAAGAGACAATCCTCTAGTTGGATGAGACTTTGCAAGGTCAAATATTTTGGTGAACAAATGATTCCATGGGGCATTGGGAATGGCTCCTCATTCTTTTGGTAAGATAATTGGATTAGGCTTGGCTCTCTAAACTCTATTTTCAATACTCATCCTATTTCCAATTTGAAAGTTCAAGACTTTATTTTGAATGGTAGTTGGAATATTAGTCTTTTGCTAATAATATTTCGAGAATTATTGTTGATGCTAATTGTGCTATCCTTATCAATTTTGAATATGTTGATAAACCGATTTTAAAGCTCTCAAACAATGGTGAATTTTCCACCAAAGATGTTTGGAACTTTATCAGGCATAATGCCACTACCAATTTTGTCTTATTTAAAATGTGGAATTCGATCATTCCCACTTCCATCTCCTTTTCACTTAGAGAATTACTAACAGTATGATTCCTGTGGATGAGAGATTGAATAATAAAGGTTTTTACATTAATTCTAAATGACAATGTTGCTTCCAATTGAAAACTATTAGGCATGTTTTTATTGATGGGCCGATTGTTATAAATGTTTGGTATCATCTTAACAATGCTTTGGGGCTTAACTTGTGCTATATTAATGTTTCTTGTTTCAATATTCTTGCTCAATGGTTTCAACATAGACATGTCGGAATATTTTAACTGTTATTTCTATGTTGGTGTTTTGGCTTAATTGGATTGAAAAAAATAATTACAAACATCAAAGTATCAAGATGAGCTCAAATAGAATCATTATTTCTCTCAAGAATAAAATTCATCAAATGGTGTCGGCCAAGCTCCTGAAGTCTAAACACTTTAAGGGCAAGAATGTGCGGGCTTCTTATTTCCATGTTTTATTTCCTAATGAGAGAAAGGACATTGTTTCTAGAGTTCTGTATTGATATAAACCCTCTATGCTCTAGCTCAAATTTAATGTTGATGTCTATGTCTTGAAGTTTGATGCGGGTGGGGGTGGTATTATAAGAGACTACAAAGGTACTATGATGGTTTCTTTTGCATCTTGCATTCATACTAGTAAGGTGATTGTTGCGGAGACCTCCGCTCATTTATTGGGCCTTAATTTTTGTGTGGATCACAATTTTGATAAGATTTGGATTGAATCTAATTCTTTGGTTCTGGTTAATCTTATCAAGGCTAAATTTTGTATGAACGCTAGTCTGGTTTATATCTTCAAGATTATTATTAACCTTCTTAGGGAGTTTTATTTTGTGATTTCCCACATTCTTAGACAGGCAAACGTTTCTGCAGACTGGCTTGTTAAAAAAGCCCTCGCTATTTCTTCTAATGAAGTTTTTTATGATACGAAGGGGCTTCATGAGTTAATATGTATGATCCATTTGGATTAGTTAGGGTTTCCTCACCTTAGGAAAAATAGGCTTCCATGTTCCTTATTTGTGCTCATCATGTGTTGTGGTTGATCTTGTGTGGTTCTTTTGATGTTGTCTCTATTCTGCTGGGCATTCATGTAGGTTAATTGTTTGGTCCCTAAGTTTGTGCTCTCTTTGGCTTTGTTGGTTGTCTTCTTTTTGGTCTTTATGGAGTTGTGATTCTGATGGGTTAGTTCCTTTGGTTGTTGGTTGGCTTCTGTTGTTTTGTGTCATGGTTTTTTTGGGTGGCTCATGCTATTTGGATTGTGGTTCTAATGGGTGTACGGTGCTCAGGGGTTTTGCTGGTTTTACTCCCTTTGTTAAGGGTGTTCTGATGGGTAGCTTCCAATGATTGGTTGGATTTTTATATTGGTCTCTTTCTGTCTCGATATTTTGATGTTTGTGTTATTCTACTTGGTTGGTTTCCTTTTAGTCTCTGCTCAGAATGTTGGATTATTTTTTGTGCTGGGAGTGCTTTCATTTCAAGTTAACTTGCTTCTTGGTTTGTTTTGGTGCTATGTATTACCTTTTCTGTTTGGGTTTGTGGTCTTGTTTCTTCCAGCAGGTTCTTCTTCTTTCATCTTGTTTTATGCTATTACCTTTGTGTTGTAATTTTTTGCATGTATATTGTTTGTTACCTAATCATGTTGATTTGATCATCCGAGCGTAGGCTCTTTTTTTAGGATTGGCTCCTTGCCTCCGTTCCTTTTCTTTTATTGTAATTTAGATTAGGTTCATTGACACTTAGGATCTTTTTTATACTTTTGATTGTGCTCCTAGAGTTTTGGTAGGCATTTGAATTCATTAAGGGCTTGTAATTTTTTTTTAATTTGACGCAAAAAGAAAAAATACCTTTTTATGACTTTCAAGCACATTTAATCCTAATTATATGGGTGAAAGTTTAGAATTTTATCAACATCTTATAATTCTCTTCGCTATTTTTGGCATGTTATTAAATTATAATTATTTGTGCTTATATTATGCTTTACATTCTAGAATAAATTAAATGACATTTTTTCAGGTTTCTCATATGATATTTCGCCCTAGCCGCTTCTGAGGCGATTTCTAGGGTTTCCTTTGGCCTTCTTCCGAGCGCTATTTTTCTCTCTTCTCCGCCCGTTTTTCACGTAGACTGTGCTTCTGGTGGCCCTTCAGGCTTTCTTGCCCTGGTTGGGGCTGCTTTCGTTTGGCAGGGATGTCTTCGTCCAACGTTTGGGGGAAGACTACCAGCCCGTCACATGGAAAAAGTCGAGGCTTTTTCGACCTGGATGCTGATTCTACTAAGTCTCCAACTCGTTCTTTCAAAGATGTGCTTTCTGGTACCACGATGCAAGGTGATAGCGCCCCTAAACTTACGCAATCGGTTGTGAACGGTGTTCCTGCTATTTTAATTTATGATGAGGATGTTCTTAAGTTAGCTAGTCCGTTTCAGTTTACTCTGGTTGGTAAGTTCGCTTTGCGTCGACCGAATCTTGACTCTATTAGATCGTTTTTTGCGAATATTAATCTTTCTGGTTTTTACTCGGTGGGGCTTTTGGATTCTAGACATGTAGCGATTCAGTTATCTAATGATCTCGATTATAGTAGAGTTTTTGCTCGGAGATCTTACTTCATAAATAATTGTCAAATGAGAATTTTAAAATGGACCCCTTTTTTTGATATTCATGAAGAATCCCCTATAGTTCCAATTTGGATCTCCTTCCCGAACTTAAGGTTACATTTCTTTAACCCCAAAGTTTTACATGCTCTTGGCTCTGTTTTTGGGCGGCCTCTTCAAACTGACCAAGCTACGGCTTCCAGGACCCGTCCCTCTGTGGCTAGGGTTCTGGTGGAAGTTGATATTTCGAAAAAACACCCTAAAGAAGTTTGGGTTGGCTTAAAGGCTTTTGGTTATATGCAAAAAATCGAGTTTGAGAAGGTTTCTGATTTCTATTCGCATTGCAAAATTCATGGCCATGCTATGTCTGATTGTTTTAGATTACACCCTGAATTAAAAAAATCTGTGAAAGCTACGGTTGAGATAGCTGATTCTCCTATTAATTCTGTTTCTAATATTATGCCAGATCAAATTTTATCGCATGCTATTATGGATGTCCAGGTGGAGAAAGAGACTGGCTGTGTTGGCCAGGAAAACAAAGTGGAGGTGGTTGTTAATACTGAAGATAACGTTTTGTGTAATTATAGTGAGAATTTGCCAAATTTTTTTGTATCTGTTAATTCTATGCTTAACAACTCTATTGATTCTGCTTTGGCTCATACGAAAGCTAACTTAGCCATTAATGAGGATTCCGATGTTAGTGAAAATGGTGAAGAAGGGGAATATATTCCTTCTGAAAACAGGAAGGAGATTTCGGTGCAAAATGTGGAAAGTAGTGAGAATTGTCAAGAAGGGGAGTATATCCCCACGGAAAACAGGAAGGATAATCTATGCAAAATCTTGAACGTGGTATTTCTCTACCTGTTGAGTTAGAAGGTTCTAAGTCTAAAAAAGCCGTTGTGGATGATTCCTTTCTTAATAAGTTTGAGAACGACCAATTTACTAAAGTTAATAAGAAAAAGGGGAAGAAAATTAAAGAATCTGTATCCGCTACGCCTTTCTCTACTAGAGCTCAAACTAATGCCAAAGGTTCTCATGGTTAAGTCCTTGATTTGGAATGTTAGAGGTATTGGTGGTAAGGACTCGAACACTAGAGTTAAAAATATTTGTAGGATTCATAATATTCAAATTCTGGTGTTACTTGAACCCATGATTGCTATGTCCAAAATTGATAATACGACGTCTAAGTTAGGTTTTATTAATAAATTTGCTAATTGTTCTAATAAGATTTGGATTTTCTGGAAGAATGCTGTCACGGTTGATATTAGGGAGGATTTTATTCAAGTTGTGCACGTTTCTATATCTATGTTTAATTTTAATTGTAATGCTTTCTTTGTTTATGCTGCTTGTTCTAGAATGGGTAGAATTGCTTTGTGGGATCAGATTAAGAATTTTGCCATGTTTTCTACGGGCCCGTGGTGTGTTGGAGGTGATTTTAATGTTATTGCTAATGCAAATGAGAGATTGGGAGGTAATCAACCCAATTTTAATGCGATGGAGGATTTTAATTCCATGATTTCTTCTTGTGAATTGCATGATATAGGTTTCTTTGGTAATGCTTATACGTGGAATAGAGGAAATTTGTGGCAAAGACTGGATATAATCTTATTTAATCAGGATTGGATTGCCAAATTCCATATGACTAATGTGGAGCATCTTAGCAGGACTGTTTCTGATCATGCCCCTTTACTGCTTTCTATAAATGCTAACACGAATTTTATTCCTACTGCTTTTAAATTTCAAAATATGTGGCTTGAGCATCATGACTTTCTTAATGTTCTTGAGAATAATTGGAAAGCTCCTTTATTCCCGTGTAACAATGTTTATGGTATGGCTAAACTTTGGAGCAAACTTAGTAGGCTTAAACAGGTTTTGAGATGGTGGAACAAACATACTTTTAAAAATATTTTTGATAATATTCATGATGCTGAAAAAAGGGTGATGGAGTTGGAGCAGATTCATCAGCTTATTCCTGATAGTGATAAGCTGTCGGATCTTAATGTTGCTAAGATAAACCTGTTTAAGTTACAAGAACAGGAAGAGATTTTTTGGCACCAAAAGGCTACGACTAAATTTACTATAGAGGGGGATACGAACACTAAATTTTTTCATGCTTTGGCTAATAAGAAAAGAATTAGGAACCATATTTTCAAAATTTCTACTGATGATGGTAGGGTTTTGGAGGATGAGGATTCTATTTTGTTGTCTGGTGTGGAGCATTTTAAAAATATTTTCAATAGGGATTTTACTCCTGATCCCATTAATAATCCTTATATTGTTACTAGTTGTATTTCTGAGGAGGATAATTGCCAGCTTACTCTTGTTCCATCTGAGGAGGAGGTTTGGAAGGTTATGCATGATATGAATATTGATTCTGCTGCTGGTCCTGATGGGTTTACTACGAAGTTCTTCATTAAGACTTGGCACATCATTAAGGGAGATATTTTGGAGGCGGTGGCTAATTTCTTCTCGGGTAAACCGTATTTGAAATTCTTCTCTGCTACTAACATTGTTTTAATTCCCAAGAAACCTGCTACCAATAATTGGAATGACTTTAGACTTATTAGCTTATGCTCCTTTTTTAATAAGCTTATGTCTAAAATCCTTGCTACTAGACTGGTTAATATTCTGCCGAGAATTATTTCTCAGAACCAAACTGGTTTTGTGAAAGGTCGTAGAATTTTTGATAATGTTTTACTTGCCCAAGAAATTACTCATGATATCAATACGAAAGTTAAAGGGGGAAACTTTATTTTGAAGTTGGATATTACTAAGGCTTATGATAACCTGTCTTGGGATTTTCTTTATAAAGTGCTGCTTTTATTTGGTTTTAACCAAACATTTATTTCGTTGATCAAGAATAGTATTGAGCATTGTTTCTTTTCTGTTATTATTAACGGGAAAAGTAATGGTTTTTTTAAATCTAGTCAAGGTTTACGTCAAGGTGATCCTCTATCCCCTGCTTTATTCATTATTGCTGCTGACTATTTATCTAGGGGATTGGAGGTCCTTTATAAGAGATACCCAAATATGTTTTATCGTACCTTGGGTGGTATTCCTATCACCCATCTCAGTTTTGCTGATGATTTCATTATCTTTGCTAATAGTTCGCTTACTAATGTTAAGTTTCTTGTTAAGCATCTTGAGGAATTTCAAACTATGAGTGGTCTGTTCATTAACAAGAACAAAAGTATGTTTATTGTTTCTAAGTCTACTAGCCAAGGTAAAATTAATGATATTAAAAGGATTTGTGGTTTCAATTGCTCTGCTCTGCCTATTAAGTACCTTGGGACCCCTATTTACAAGAGGCGTAAGAAAAGTATGCTCTTTGAGGATATGGTTTCGATTTTCCAAAGCAAAATTTGTAATTGGTCTTCGAATTTACTTTCTTTTGGTGGCAGATTGGTTCTTATTAAACATGTTCTGAATTCTCTTCCGATTTATATTTTTCATACTATGAATCCGTCTCCTTCCATATGCCTTAGATTGGAAAGATTAATTAACAAGTTTTTTTGGGGTGCTAATAATAATAAATCTTGTATTCTGTGGTCTTCTTGGCATAATATGTGTGGCCCTTTCAATGAAGGTGGCTTAGGTTGTAAGAATATTTTGGATATGGTGCAGACTTTTTCTTATAAACTTTGGTTCTCTTTTAGATCGAAAGTCAGTTTATGGGCTATTTTCATGTTTACTAAGTACTACAATGAGAGGCATCCTACTTTAATCCAATTTAAAAAGAATGACTCTTCGGTTTGGAAGAGATTATGCAATATTAGTTGGTATGCTGACCCTCTTATCCAATGGGGTTTGGGTAAAGGGGATGTCTATTTTTGGCAGGATAATTGGCTTGGTCAAGGCTCTATTGATAGTATGATCTCTTCTCATACTCCTAGTAATACTAAGGTCAGCTTTTATTTTCTCAATAATCAATGGGATGGTAATAAACTTAAACAAATCTTACCTGATAGCATTCTGCATCTTGTTTTGAACACCCCTTTAAATACGTTGGAAGATGACCGTATCCTTTTTAATATGACTACCAACGGTATCTTTAATATTAAGAAGGTTTGGGAGATATTTAGGAGTAAGAAGGAGGTTTCTAATGTTTATGATTCTATTTGGCACAATAGTATTCCTTCGTCTTATTCTATTCTCACGTGGAGAAGTATGAAAGGTTATCTTCCGGTGGATGCCCGTTTGTGGAACAAAGGTTTCTATTTACCTTCTAAATGTTATTGCTGCTCTAACATTGAGTGTATTAATCATGTGTTTATTTTCGGTAAGATTGCTCAAAGTGTTTGGAAACATTATGCTTTGATGGTTAATAAACCTATTCCTGTTTTTGATTCTACTGCTATGAATGGTATTCAGTCTTTTTTAAATGTTTGGATGTCTAATGCCAAAGGTCATGTACTTAATTTATTACCTATTACCATCTTGTGTTTTATTTGGAAAGCTTGCAATGAGGCGAAACATGAGGAAAGATGGAGGATAAAAGCATTATTTCCAATGTTAATCATAAATTACTACAAATTCTTGCTGGCAAGCTTCTTTCTATTAAAAATTTTACTCACTGTGATGCTTTGGGTGTGTATCTGGGTATTCCTTTGCATATGGAGGTTGTGATGATTAGGGAAAGGATCGTGCGTTGGATTAAACCTGTTATCCCTTATTTCAAACTTAATACTGATGGTTCTGTGGACAATCAGCGTGCTGGTTTTGGTGGTCTTGTGCGTGACAGTGTTGGTAAAGTGATTGTGGCTTATGCGGGCCCTTTATCTCCGTGTAAAGTCATTTTTGCTGAGCTAATGGGGTTACTTAAAGGTATTATCATTTGCAATAATAGAGGTCTTCTTAATATTGAAACTGAGCTGGATACGTTAAGTCTCATTAATATTATCAAAAATGTGGATACTTTTTCTCCTCAGTTTTTTTACATTATTAGGAATATTCGTTTGGCCCTCTCTAAGCTTAACTATTCGATTAATCATGTGTTTAGAGAGGGCAATGCGTGTGCTGACTGCTTGGCTAAACTTGGCAGCAGGTTGGAGGAGGAAAGGGAGTTTGATGTGATTACTTTGCCTCTTAATTTGAAGGGGCTGGTCACTCTGGATAAGATCGGCTTACCTTATATCAGAAATATATGATTTTTCTTTCTTGGTTGCGGGTCTGGAGGTTTTGTTGTTTGGCTCTTTGTGCTTTCTGTTCGTTTGGCATCTGGGGGTGTGGTTTTTTGGAAACCCCGTTAAGGTGTTTAACTTATGTTTGGCTGGTTCTTTGTCATTGTGTTATTTTGCTGTGGATTCATTGGAGCTGTTTGAAGGCTGTTCTTTGTGCCTTCTGTTCGTTTGGCATACTTGGTAAGGGTTATTGGTTGAATATGCCTGGTATTATTTTTTGCTCCTTTTACTGCAACTGGGGGTGTGGTTTTTTGGAAACCCCGTTAAGGTGTTTAACTTATGTTTGGTTGGTTCTTTGTCATTGTGTTATTTTGCTGTTGAATCATTGGAGCTGTTTGAAGGCTGTTTTATTATCTGCTATTTCATTTCTGTATGGTGCCATGAGTTGCGAAGGGTTTTGCATTTTTCAGGTGGATGTGTTTCAGTTTGTTTGCAGATTGGTTAGCTGGAGTTCCTGGTATATTTTCTCTGCTGGGTGGATTTCTTTGGCAACGAGTATTGGTTTATCCTTTGGCATGTTGTTGCATTGGGTGGACGGGTGGATGGTATTAGCTGTGTTGTATTTCTTCTGGAGTATTTTGTTTCTCGGAAATGGCTGCATTGGTTGTCTGCAGGTTTTTATTACGATGTCCAATGCTAGGATGGCTAAGGTTATTTTGAAGTCGTGGCCTGATAAGGATAACACTGGGATTTTTACTTCTATTATCTACTTTTTTTCCCTTAATGTATTTTGGAGAATTCCTTGCAGGCATCAATTTAAACTTCGTGTTACGAGCGTCAGTGACCGCGAGGTATTCTCTTGGTCTTTTTGGTATTTCTAATTCTATTATCTTTTGGTTTTTTGCAGGAAGACTGTGCTGAAAGGGACCATTCTGCTCTTCCTTTTTTGGGTGCTATTGTCTCACAGCCCGTACTATTTCCGTTATTGTTTTTGTAATCGTAGAAAAAGGATCCTCCGGCTCATAGGCTGTTTGTTTTTCTTTTGCTTCTTAATTGTAGCTCAGACCAGCATTAGAGGGCTGGAGGAACCTTTTAAGGACTATGTAACCGTTTTTTTGTGATATTAACGCGTAGGCCCCATTGGTGGGTTTTTTCCAAAAAAAAAAACTCTCGTTTACGTAAATATCACCGAACAATTATTGAAAATTCTTTAAAAGAAACAACCATTTGATCTCTATATATTGCACAAGTCTTTTGAATAATGTTAACTATCTCATGATTTTCAAAAAAAATGAATTAGTTGTGTTGAAACATTGATGAAAAGTTAGAGAATAGATTGGAAGATGACTAGACATGGCCTTATGTAGCAAAAATTATTACGTCCGGACAAAAAATCAAAAATCCGGACTTATAGTGAGCAATATCGAGTGCTCGGTACCGAGCTCCAAGTGACGTGACGCGTGAGTTATTGGTCTCTGGACGCGTTCGATGTCCGGATGTAATAATTACTCCTTATGTAGATGCCTTATAGCATCCAAAATACTAAAGATATCTATCAATAGGATCACATGTTATAATCAATAAGTTGAATGAGTAACAAAAAATAGAACATTGACATAAGAAAATATGATTTCTTCTTCAAATTCCATTTAAAACAGGATCACAGGGTCTTATGTGGGAGAAATTATTTTATGCGGTTATCAGACAATCCGAGGTCAAATAAGAGTTCGTCATGTCACCAGGTACATAGAAAGAAATAACATGACACGCTCGGATTAACTCCGGACGCTATTTGGTGACGGCACATAATAATTTTTTCTAATATGGACTGCTTAAAATTGGATTCATACTCAGTCGAATATAATTTGAAGATGAGCTCTTGAGTTTATTTATACCACTTTAGCCTGTTATAATTACAACATGAAAACCATATCACCATTTTTTTTTTTTAGTTTAAACCCGCAGAGGGGCCTACGTGTTAATTTCAAAAATCGGTTACAATGTTCTTAGAAAGAACCACCAGCTCACTACCGCTCCGAAGAACTACAATCAAAAAGAAAATAGAACCTATATCACCATATATTATTTCTTTTGAGCGAAGAGAAGGCTTTGTATTTATTGAATATAACTACATCAAAATTTTGTATTTTATAAGCTTCATATATTTTGCTAATATCTAAGTTTGTCTATGCATTTGAGTTGTTATATTTTTTAGATTATTCAATTAATCCAAAGGCAAGGTCATAGATATATACTACGACCAACAAATGGAGAAATTTTCAATCAGAATATTCTAATCAAAATTTAATAATGATATATTTTAAAAGTATTTACTTTTTTTTTTTGACGAGATATGTGAAATATATATGTCTAATCAATCAACTCTTATATTGAAATATTTTAAAACAAATTTGTAAATAATATATTGGCCCCACCAAAAAAAAAAATTCTTAACAAATAATGGCTTTAAATTTGATGTTTCTGCGGCGGTTCATAGTGGTCATTTTTAAACTGCAACTATAGAAAGATTTAAGGTGTTTTTCATCATGCTATTTGTGAGATTAATGTTTCGACGGCTTTCTTATTACTTCGTAAAACAACTTTCAATTACAAAAATTAAAAATTTGCTTCAGAAAGCAATAAGAAAGTCATCCCAAACAGAGCCTAAGAGATCTAGGTGCGCGTTGATGCTCTCATGCTAAGTGATGAAGCTTTGAGATGGAATAGGCTATTTCTAGAATTTAGCTTGTAATTAAGTAACATTATTTTCTTGACCTTTATTCATCAAAATTTAATATTTTTTGGTAATCATCAAAATTTAATGATAATGAAAGCTTGCTGTCTTGCTGGTGGAAAGAAATGTATCTTTCCCTTTGGAAGCTGATTTCTGATCCTTATTCCAAGGTTTGAAAAATGATGAGGGAGCCTTCTTATATATTTAAGAATTTGGTGAATTTCAATATACATGCTGAAAGTAATTTATCTCTCATTTGGGATCCTTGGATAAATGAAAAATGTCTCTTTTTTTTATATTTATAATAGCTATTTTCATGTTTTGAAATATCATTCGAATCTTAAAATTAAAGATGTAATTTCTAGAGGCAGATGAGATTTTACATATAATTGGTCGAATAGTATGACTGATGCTCCCTCTGATTTTAACCTTTATGCCGAATTTCACCCTTAGGCCTTCTCAAGTCAAACGTCAAACATGTTTATTGCATCGTTCAAAACTTTTTGCTATTTGTTTGCTTGTGAACAACACGACGTCAATATTGATATCGCACTATATATATATATATATATATATATATATATATATATATATATATATAATATATATATATATATATATATATATATATATATATATATATATTATAATATATAAATAATATATATATATATATATATATATATTAAAAATATATAAAAAAAATTATGGAAAAGAATATACAATGAATATTTTTTTATTGGTGTTAGAAAATAGAGTTCAATTGGAGACAAGTTTCTGCACTTAATTAGTTTGTTTGCATTATATTTTTTATCACAAAATTCAGTTTTTTGGCGTTACATATTTTTTTCACCTGTGCTAGGCTTTGTTAGTATACTTAAAGATTATGTGCAGTCAGCATTTAGCTTTACCTTTCCATCTCTTGTAAACCATTAGTTGTATTACACGTGTAAAGTCCTACTCAGGACTCTATTAATAGCAACTCTCTGTAACTGTGCAAGACAAGAAATATGAAATATCACTTTCTTCTTACTGTTCATCTTCTTCCTCAATGAGTTCTTATTACACAAGACTCAGATAAGAGTTTCCACATGGTATCAAGAGTCTTCTAGCTCTCAAGACCTGGCCATGGCGTCTCAATCCGCTGCTTCATCGTCTACTGCCGCTACTACGGCCGGCGCATTGCTGGTTCCGGCCATCTCCCCATCTCTCAAGTTCGTTATATCTAACCTGAAATTTCTTGTTCCCCACGCGTTAAGTCTGGACAATTTTTCCATCTGGAGTACGCAGATCGCCAAGCTTTTCAAAGCAAATGGTTTCGCTGCATTCCTAGAACCCAAATCCGCGTCTGAAAATGCAGATCCGAATCTTGATCCTCAAATCTGGTCCATCACGGACCAGAATCTTGCGACTGCCATGTGCTCTACCATTGCTCCGTCGGTTCTACCCTATGTGATTCATCTGGAATCAACGCACGACATTTGGTCTACGCTTCACACTCGGTTCCACTCATCCAACCGTTCTAAAGTAATTCAGCTCAAGAACGAGCTTCACAATGTATCGATGCAGAATCTCACCATGACTCAGTACCTTACTGAGATCAAGAAAATAGTAGATCAAATTGCCTCTGCGGGTTCTTCGGTAGATCCTGAAGATATCATCATCTATATTCTAAACGGGTTACCTCCTGAATATCAGTCTTTCACTACCTCAATTCGCACGTTGCAGACTTCGCTTTCTCTTGACAGCTTGTATTCTCTTCTTATCAGCGAAGAAATACATCTTAAAGCTGCTGCCGCCAAGTTTCCCAGGCTGCCCGAAAATCAGGCTGCTTTATACGCATCTAGAGGTCGCGGTCGTCGCGGTCGGACTCGAAACTATTCCGATCCAAATTCCTCGGACCGTTCATCTCAGCCCTCTGCTATCTTCTGCCAAATTTGCAAGAAGAAGGGACATCAAGCTTATGCGTGTTGGCATCGACTCAACATCAATTACAAGCCAAATCAGCAATCAACCAAGAACCCGAATGCGCTTCTAGCCAGCACCGAGAACAGCTCGTCTACCGACTGGTATATCGACTCGGGAGCCTCGGCTCATATGACTAATACTTTGGAAAATCTGTCCAACTCTACTACCTACAATGGACCTGATTCGGTAACAATCGGGGACGAAAGGTCGGTTACTATTGCCCATACAGGCACTGGTATCCTTCCCACCCCCGATAGTAAGCTTCTTCTCTCTAAACTTTTACACATTCTGTCTTTATCATATAATTTGTTGTCTATTTCTAAGCTTGTTCAAGATAATAACTTAGCCATTATATTTGATCAAAATGGATTTCTTTTCAAGGACCGGCAGAGCAATCGAACTATTCTTACAGGTCCATGTAAGGATGGGTTGTACAAGCTTGCTGCACATCGACCAGTTCAGCCCACGGGTCTCTCGGCCACCCGTAAACATGTCATCAACTGGCATCAGCGTTTGGGACATCCTAACCATCGCATTATCCAGCAGATTGCATCTCTTAATCCCTCTCTCCGTATCTCTTCTTCTTCTCATATGTGTCCTTCTTGTATTTCCTGTAAAGGACAGAAATTAGTTTTTGATAATTCCATTACCTGTACTAATGCTCCGTTAGAACTTGTTCACTCTGATGTTTGGGGACCGGCTCCGGTTCCCTCTCATCAGGGGTTTCGCTATTATGTAATTTTCATTGATGATTACTCCAGGTTTTCTTGGTTATTTCCGCTTCTTTCTAAAACTGAAGTTACAAATACGTTTATACAATTTGTATCTTTTATTGAACGTCAAACGAATCGCAAGCTCAAGATCATTCGAACAGACGGTGGCGGCGAGTTTGTCAATCACAAATTTCAAGCTTTTACTCGGAATGCAGGCATCTGTCATCAGACAGCTTGTCCCTATACCCCCGAACAAAACGGGGTCGCTGAAAGAAAGCACAGACACGTCATCTCCACCGCTCGCACTCTTCTTCATAACGCCGGAATGCCTATGGACTATTGGGTTGATGCTGTCAACACATCGATCTATCTCATTAATCATCTTCCTTCTAAGACGATCAACAATTCTACTCCCCTATACAGAATGTTTAACACTACACCTTCGTACGATCATCTTCGTCCGTTCGGTTGTTTGTGTTACCCGCTGACTCCTCGAATGCTTCGTAACAAACTAAACCCAACCTCATCAGAATGTGTTCTTCTTGGCTACTCCGATGTCATGAAAGGCTATAAATGTCAAAATTTGGTTACCCGCAAAGTTTCTTACTCCCGTCATGTACAATTTAATGAAACTATTTTTCCTTTTACTAACAGAACCTCGACTGCATTGTCTCCCACTATGCCGCTGCCACCATCCCTACTAACCCCTGCTTCAGTTCAGCAATACAACACCTCATCAGGCTCGGTGCGCCGTTCTACTCCTACGGTTCAGCATAATGCCGTCGTTTCCCAGCCTTCCGCAACCTCCTCTGCGATACCTGATACAAGTATCCCAGCCTCTGATAGCCTTGATCAAACTATACCGGCTGTTCTCCATCAAAAACATCCAATGACTACACGACGCCAAACTGGGTCACTTAAACCAGTTCAAAAACTTAATTTATTACATAAAGAACAATCAAGTTTAGATCCTACCTCTTACTCCGAGGCCAGCAAAAAGTTCGAATGGCGTCGTGCTATGGCCGAAGAATTCTTTGCTCTTCAAAAACAAGGAACCTGGGAACTAGTTGCTCCTCCTTCAAAGTGCTCTGTTCTTGGATCAAAATGGACCTATCGCACTAAGTACAACTCTGATGGCTCAGTTGCTCGGTTTAAAGCTAGATTGGTAGCACTCGGCAACCAACAAGAACACGGTTTAGACTATAGCGACATGTTTAGTCCAGTCGCCAAGCTTCCCACTATTCGTATCTTGTTCACAATCGCGTTGTTCTATAGTTGGAAAATTCTTCAACTGGATGTAACTAATGCCTTCTTGCATGGTGACATCAATGAGGTCGTCTACATGAAACAGCCAAAAGGCTTTGAGGATTCTACAAATCCCAATCACGTGTGCCGTCTGCGAAAAGCCATATACGGTCTCCGTCAAGCTCCTCGGCAGTGGTATACAACGTTCACCTCGTACCTTCAATAGCTCGGGTTCTCGCACAGTCAAGCCGATCCCTCGCTTCTTTTTCTCCATCGGGATAAACTGCAACTATATCTGCTTGTCTACGTTGATGATATCCTTCTCACCGGCAATGATCCTTCAGCTATCCAACAGCTCGTACAACAGTTACAACTTAAATTCACCATGAAGAATCTTGGTTCGCCGACTCACTTCCTGGGCATCAAAATCGACACAACTTCTGATAAGTATTTTCTTTCTCAAGCTTTATATGCTAAGTCTATCGTCGAACTTGCTGAGTTGCAAAATTGCAACTCAGTTGCTAATCCCTGCGTTACAAAACTTGCAGGTAATCTGTCTAATTCAACTCCCTGTTTCTCTCCGGCTGTCTATCGCCAACTGATCGGCTCCTTGCAATATTTGACTCTAACTAGGGGTGTCAATATTTGACCCGACCCGAAAACCCGACCCGAACCCGACCCAAAATTTCGGGTTAGGGTCAACCCGAACTCGAAACGGGTCGGGTTCGAGTTCAGCATTTCGACCCGTTTCAAAAATCGGGTCGGGTTCAGGTTAACCCTTTGACCCGAAATTGACCCGAAAGTGACCCGATTTTGACCCGTTTTTGACCCGAAAAGAGGAGTTTGACCCATTTTTGACCCGAAAATTAGCCATCTTCTTGTTCGAAACGGGTCATTCGGGTCGGGTCGGGTTGACCCAGACCCGAAGCGGGTCGGGTTCGGGTCAGGAAAACCGACCCGTTTTCAAAAACGGGTCGGGTTCGGGTTGACCCGAATAGTGTCATGTCAGTTTCGGGTTCGACCCAAACCCGACCCGTGACCCGAAATTGACACCCCTAACTCTAACACGACCAGACATTGCATACGCTGTCAATACTTTGTCCCAGCATATGCACGATCCAGCCTCAGCTCATACCTCTTTGTTGAAAAAGCTTATCCGATACATCAAAGGAACCACTGAGTTTGGTCTTCCTATAACCAAATCGACTCTGCTGCTCAAGACGTATTCCGATGCGGACTGGGCATCGGATCCAGTCACCCGGAAATCAACGTCTGGGTTCTGCACATTTTTGGGCGACACCCTTGTTTCCTGGACCGTTAAGAAGCAGTCTACTGTGTCACGCTCATCGACTGAATCAGAATACCGCGCACTAGCTGCAGCAACGACGGACACTATTTGGATCAAAAAGCTGCTCGCCGACTTTCGTGTAGATCATACTTCACCAGTGGACATTTTCTGTGACAACACCTCAACTATTGCTCTCGCTAACAATCCCGTTTTTCATGCTCGTACCAAACACATTGAAATTGATCAACGGTTTGTTCGCGAGCATATTCAGAACAAAGTAATTCGGTTACTACCCATTAGCACGGTCGATCAACTAGCTGACATCCTTACCAAGCCTTTATCCACTCCTCGCTTCAAGTTACTTAGATCCAAACTGACCATTTCCTCCAATTCTCAGTTTGAGGGGGGATGTTAGTATACTTAAAGATTATGTACAGTCAGCATTTAGCTTTACCTTTCCATCTCTTGTAAACCATTAGTTGTATTACACGTGTAAAGTCCTACTCAGGACTCTATTAATAGCAACTCTCTGTAACTGTGCAAGACAAGAAATACGAAATATCACTTTCTTCTTACTGTTCATCTTCTTCCTCAATGAGTTCTTGCTACACAAGACTCGGATAAGAGTTTCCACAGGCTTTAGCAGCGGTTTTAAGCGCTCCTAAAGTCTTCCATCAGCAACACTCATGAAATTGCCCAAAAGTATTTCTAGCGAACGAAGATACATCAGATTTGCAACGGTTCCTAAACCGATGCAAATAATTTGTTGGTGTTTAAAACGCTAGTTGCAGTAGGTCAAAAAAAGTGCTACAAAAGCCTCATTTATTATTAATAGTGAAAAAATATTTATTTCTAATGCAATATACTTGTAAGATAATCACCCAGTTAGTATTATTTCTAATGCAATCTACTTGTAAGATATCTCTATTTATTTGATACTAATTTAAATAAATATTTTCACCAAATAAAAAAAAAGATTAAATTATACTAATTTTAAAAACATTTTTGTATGTCTTAAAGTGCATCCGTATATAATTTAATTTAAAATACTATAAATACTTATATCATCCATAATCCATTTGTTATACATCCACTATTTTTGAACATTCAACCTTTCTTAAAAGTTGATGATCATCAAGAGAGAGAAATGGATATTCCATAGAGATATCATCAACCTTTAAAGCACACGAAATGCTTTGATTCTACTCAATCTCCCCACCCAAATTCTCCAACTCTTCCTCAATTTCATCAGAAAAACTTCTTCATTCTGAAATCTAGCTAGCTAAACAAACAGAAGAACGCAAATCAAGCTATATATATAAAGCTTCAACATGTCTACGTTGATTATTGAAAAGCAGTATAAAGCACAGTACAGACCCATCTTTATCTTTTGTAATAGAAATAAGCACAAAACTCTAGTTACGCCAAGATTTAAGAACAACACAAATGCGCACAGTGCATGCAAAGCAACATCCACAAAAACATGCAGCTTCAGCTCTCACTAAGGTGAAATTATTATGTGCGGACGTTGAACGTCGTCCAAAGCCCAATGAAAATGCACCACGTCATGCCCTACTTGGTACATATATCGGTACTGGATGACGTGACTGCACCTCATTCGTCTCTGGATGGTAAGCTATGCCCGACATCCGTACAGAATAATCTCTCCTTAGTAAGGAAGCTTCAGCTACCCCATAGTTACTTTTAATTGTCCAAGAGTGGATAGAGCAGTCCCAAGAACTTCTCCAAACCAATCTACTTTCTCCTTCAATGATGGTATCAACGCAAGAGCCTCCTCACAAGTCTCTGGACAAGTATTTCCCAACATACAAATCTCCTCATCAGTGACTCCATAATCTCTGAGACTGCCCAAGACGCCATGAACATAATCTATGTTGGTGTAATGCACTGCTTCATTCACGTACTGCAACGCACTTTCAAAAGTCTCGGTCATCTGGATTCCATGTTTAGTAAATGTGGGTAAGTTATCATCATAAAACTGATGCAGAAGAAGCGCTGCTTCATAATCCATAAGTAATTTAGCGCCTGGAGGAACGTCAATTTCTAGGCTCACGTCATTGTCTTCAATAGAGACCTTAGCTGAAAAGGAACTTGAAACCTCATCAACCTTTTCTTTCCCTTTGTTCCTTCTCGGCGCCATTACAAATTAAGTGCTGAATAAGATAACAAAATAATATGTTATAATTTAATCATTTCTCTTAGCAAAGTCAGTGGTGTTAGGAATGAGTCTTCTTTGGGAGTAAGGGAAACATATTCTGATGGAAGCAAAAAAAATATATGACAGAGAAAACAAAAAAAAAGAAACTTTTCTGTTCTTTAAATACTTCACGGGCAAAAGAAAATAGAGAGCCTAAAATATCTCTTTTGCTTCTTCACCGAAAATGTATAATCATAGAAAATACAAACAGTTATTAAAACTGTCCGAAATAAGAAAAATAAAATAAAATAAAACAACTAAATTGAAGTGTCGTGTTGCTTGGTTTGAAAAAAAGAAGCCAACATATTCAAATTCAAAGATTCATGGATAGCAGCAACGGCGGCGGGCCTTCCTGCTCGTCTGCGGCATAGGAGCAAATCATTTGAGATGGATTTGGTGGATTAGTTGTTGGGTTTGTTGATGTGTGCTATTATAGGAGGTGACAGAGGAGGTAGCGAAGTCAGTGGCGTCGATTCAATTCGCAGCGACTTTGGCTCGAAGAGGAGAGCAGCTACAAACTTTGTCGGAAAAGTATGTAGCTTTGTTGGCTGGTTTTCCTGTTTCTTGCTTTTCTTTGTTTAAATCCCAACTAGAACTGTTTAAGTTTTTTATTAGAGCTTTAAGGGCTCATTTGGTTGGTTGTAAAATACAAAACAAGTTTTAGAAAGTTATGTTTTTTGCTTTCAGTCATTTTGAGAGACAAAATTGAAATCCTCACTTCTAAGGAATTAAAATAAAATGCATAGTTTTTTAAAAAATTGCTTTCTAAGAAAAACTATGCATTTTATTTTAATTCCTCAAAAGTGAGGATTTTAGTTTGTCTCTCAAAATGACTGAAAGCAATTAGGATGGTATCTACTGAAAGAATTTCTTTTTTCTCTCTCTTTCTCTCTCTATATATAGAGAGAGAGAGATTTACCTATGTGTGTTTTAACAAAAACAAAACAAAATTTATATAGAAATAGAGAGAGAAAGGAGGTAGAGAATGCTATGATTTTTTTTATTACCAGAAAGTAGAGAGCTCAAGAAAATAATTTCTTGTGTGATGTGCCCTTATGCTTGCCTACTAACCTCCTATTTATAGGTGGGGGTTGGGTAAAGAGAAGGTTCTATAATAAAGTTACATTAATAGAAAATACATAAATTATTAAATATAAACCAATAATAAATTTCCATAAAATTAAAGATATGAAAATTATGAGGCTTTAATTATATATGATACATTTAATGCTTTTCAAAATAATAATAGAAATATATATAATTACTAATAAACCATTGCAAATGTTTATATATTTATGAATCCCTTAACAAATTTTTTGTATAATGTTATATAGGAAATTTCTCACTATTCCTAATTTATCATATTGAGAGATGGTCATGAACTTGTATTATTGATAGAGAATTTTTTTTTTGTTAAAACCCATGGAGGGTCTACGCGTTAAATCCAAAAAAATGTTACAAAGTTCTTAGAAGGAACCTCCAGCTCGTTACTGTTCAAAAGAGCTACAAGAAAAGTCAAAATAAAACCTAAGAGCCGATGGTTCCTTTTTCTAAGATTACAAAAAAAACCTAAACATATGTTAGGACTGCAAGTAGACAGCACCCAAAAAAGAAAGAGCAGATTAATCCCGTTCAGCACATTCTTCATGGAAAAAAAGTAAGCAAACCTCAAAGGGCTCTGAAAATTAGAAAACGTGAGATTTCTGTATTGGGCTCTATCCCTGAACATGTATATATCTTTTTATAAATTTTATGTACATTTAGTTCTAATATATGCTTACATATACTTATCTATTGGGGAGCAAATGCTCCCCAACAACTGAGCCACATTTTTAGGTAACTTCACTGAGTTCTAATCTCTATCATTTCGGAATCATGCGTGGCTTTGTAACATTTACAAATCTTTATTTTTATGATTTCTCCACTCAATGCCTTAAAATTTTACTAAGCAAAATAACAATGCAAATTCGATTCGCATATCGTATTCGGCACGCCATGAACTCCTGCACGGAGCACCTGCAAGTGCTATTGTGCAAGCTCGCTCGGTGCGAGATTCCAGTTGCATGACACCGCACAAGATTTTGTTTTAGTTCCATTTACCGAAGAGGCCTGCTTAATTAATAAATGGGTTGACAGGTCTTGTCAGGTCAACCCGAACCCAAACCAAGTTGGGCTCGGGTCGATCTTGACCTAAATCGGGTTGGGTTCAAATCTCGGTCAGTGATGTGTTTTCCTAATCGGGTTGGGTTTGATTCATGTCAAGTGATAGCATGTCATTTTTGGGTTGAACCCGAACCCAACCCGAAAACCCATTTAATTTTGACACCCCTAGTCCCAACCATTCGTGATAACCTTGAAACTATTTGTCTTACAATAAGTCCATATTTCTTTATAAAAACAATTGGTTGGCTCATCACATTTAATTTGCTTTTTTTCTTTGTGGAGGCATGCCTCCCAAGATTTTATTTATATGTATCTATATTGTATTTAATCTCGCATATACTAAATAATACAGTCATTGCAATCCTTTCACCATGATGACAAATATCTTGGAAGAGTATACTCGTCCTAATTTTGATCTATGTAAGATATAACCCACTCAGTATTTAAATTGGGTAGACTATAACATGTTTGAGATCTTTTAAAAAGAATTGTTATCATGCTATGTTATACCATTAGTGGCGTAACCAAGAATTTTTTATAGGGCAAGCATAATTTATTTTATTTTTTTTTTCACTTATTTTTTTTCATTTAGGCTTAGGATTGATATTTGCAGTTTTAAAAATTTTATTCATTAAATTTATTAGCTTAAAAAGATAGAATAATACATATAAGATGAAAAAAAACTAACAATTTTTAGCATCTACTTTTCATATTCTGAAAGAGTTAAATAAAAATTTTATTAAAGGCTCATCTTTTCGCTAGGGCAACTCCCCGTGCTCTGGCAACTTTCTTGGCGATTTGGCGGCTCCGTGCTTTCTCGCCTCCCGTTTGATCTCCTGTATATCTGCTTCCATTTTATGCGTGCTTGGCTCGGGTAACTTGCTCTGTCCTGGCCTCTTGGCCTTTGGTGTTCTCTTCTCCTCATGGAGAAGAGTACGGCTTCTCCGTCGAATGATGTGTGGGGTGCTCCGCCATCTAATACTGGTGTCCCGATGAAAGGTTTGCCTGGATCTTCAATTTCCCCATCCTCATCGCGGTCTTTCCGTGATGTTCTTGCGGGTGCTTCTACCTCTAAACCTCAGGTAATCTCTTTCACTAAATCTACTGTTAAAGGTGTCCCAGCTCTTTTAATGTCCGAAGATGATATCCTTAAACTGGCTAGTACGTATCAATTTACGTTGGTAGGTAAGTTTTCCGTAAGATGTCCGAATCTGGATGCGATCAGAAACTTTTTTGCTAAACTTAAGTTATCCGAAAACTTTTTGATTGGATTGCTTGATGCTACACATGTTTCTATACAGTTATCAAACGATCTTGACTACAGTCGTGTTTTTTCTAGGAGAGCTTATTATATTTTGAATTGCCAAATGAGGTTACTAAAATGGACTCCTTTCTTTGATGTTAAATAAGAGTCACCCATTGTTCCCATATGGATCTCTTTCCCTAACTTACAGCTGCATTTTTTTAATACTCATGTTCTTCATGCGTTAGGATCCATTTTTTGTCGCCCTTTGCAAACTGATCAGGCCACTGCTAATCGATCAAGACCACAGCATTTTTAAAATTTTTTTCAGAGATCATATTTGTGGCATGAAGCTGCATAATCTTAAACTTAACATTAGCAATAATATTAAGAGCATCCATCTTAATATTATTATGCTTTGCTTCATTCCTAGCTTTCCAAATATACCAAACAATAAGAGAAGGCAAAAGATTATAAATATGACCTTTAGACTTATTAATCCACATTCTAAAAATAGAAGAAATATCCTCATGCTGCTCAGAATTTTCCACTTGGGCAATGTCAAAGAAAAAATTCCAAACTTTCTTAGCAATACCACCATTAACAAAAGCGTGCACCAGACCTTCGATATTAGAAAAACACTGACATTTGGACGTAATACTAAAACCTCTTTTCATAAGAATAGTGTCAACAGGAATAAAACCTTTCACACCACGCCAAACAAGAATAGAATAAGATCGATAACAGAATATTGTTGTGCAAAATAGCAGAAAAAATGACCGACTCACTATACTTAATACGAAAATTATCCCAAGCCTTTTTAAGACTGAATAGACCCGAAGGAGAAGCTTTAAATAAAATCTGGTCAGTTTTCTGAATTTGTAAAGGCATCTCGAAAATCATGCTCACTAACTCTCCCGGAATGCAATTCCTGAGTTTAGGAACATTCCAAATCCCATTCTACGAGAATTCATACACTTTAGTATTAATGAGAGTAACAATATTCAATAGATTATCAATGGAACCACAACCTAACCAATTGTCTTGCCAGAAAGAGATATTCCCGTTCCCCAAACCCCATTGAATTAAGTGCTCCGCTTCCCCCTTAATTTTACAAAGCCTTTTCCAAACTATAGAATAATATCTTTTGTAAGTACAAGAAGTCGCATGAGAACCTTTGCAATACTTTGCATTCATAAATTGAGCCCAAAGACTCAAATTAGATCTAAAAGCAAACCATAATTTATAAGAGAAAGCTTTGATACTATCAATAAAACTTTTGCACCCTAAACCACCCTCGTTAATAGTCCCAAAAACTTTGTTCCAAGAAGACCAGTAAATGCAATTACTATAATTTTTGGAACCCCAAAAGAACTTGTTGACAATTTTTTCCATTCTTAAACAAATAGAAACAGTAGGGTTCAAAGTATGAAAAATATAGACGGAATCGAGTTTAATACACTTTTGATCAAAGTCAAACGCCCACCGAAAGACAAAAAATTAAAATTCCAATTAGAAATTTTCATTTGAAAAGCCGTAATGATATCCTCAAAAATTTGATTCTGTTTCCTCCCTTTAAAAATCGGAGTGTCCAAATACTTAATAGGGAAAGAAGCACAATTAAAACCACAAATGCGATTAATAGCATTAATCCTACCGAGACTCACCCCTTTGGACACCAAAAAAACTGCTTTTAGTTTTATTAATATCCAAACTACTCATACTCTGAAAGTTACTTAAAAACTGAACTAAAATAGAAAAAATTATAAAGTCATCCGCAAAACTAAGATGTGTAATATTTTAATAAAATATTAATTATTAGGTATGAGATGGAAATGATATCAATGTCTCCAAAACATTTTCAATTAATCAATAGGTTCTATTTCTTCATAATTTTTTATTTTCTTAGTGCAATGTAAATGGATTTGAAATGTATACTAAAATAAAAAATAAGTAAAAAATACACAACTTATTTTTTATAAATTTTCTCATAGCTATTTATTTGGTAATAAAGGCTTATTCTTTAGGATGAAAAGCTTACACGTTGCATTTCTTTTAGTTAAAACCTACAATGAGCTTAGGTGATAATTAGATAAAAAGGTTCATGATTTTTAAAAGGGATCAAAAACTCAGTAAATGCTCCAAGAGCTACAAGTCAAAAGAAAAGAGGAACCTAACGAATCTAAGACCCCTTACTAGTTACAAAAATAAGCAAAAGAAAAAGGTTGGCACAAAGCCAAACCCAAAAAAATCAAGGAGGATTAGCATCATAGATATAACATGGCAGATCAACGGATGCAATCAAACCATAAAAAGCAACAAGTTGAGCTGACCAAATAAACCAAACCTTCATAAAAAAAAAAAAAAACTCCAAAAAGCCCGGCCAGCAATCCATCATTTCATATAACAACCTGCGGCCTCCATTTCCTCGTTACTGCTTTTAGTTATATGACTATTTTCTATTTCTTTCCTGCCATGTGCTAGATAGTGGCTAGCTCAGAACTATATTTCTGCTTTAGTAGCTAATTTTCCTAGTATTACAAGAAGGATATATATGTAGTAAACGAGAGGGGAAGATTATTAGAGATGAATACTAATACTTGAAGACTCCACCTATTTCTCCTGTTTCTCTTCTTCTTCCCTGTTCTTCTTCCTCTATTTTCTTTGTTCTCTTGCAGGTTTGTTGCGGTTCCCACACCACCCAACAATCTAGCCCAAAAGATATCAACGACTCACAAGGAAAAGCCTCGAAGCTCAAAACCAAAACCAAAAAGCCACCAATAACAAAAAGCCCAAACAAACCCGAGTGAACTAACGAACGAAGAATCCAAGCAAACTAGAGATAAACATACCAGCAACAACTAAACAACACAACCAGAAATTAACAAGGCACCCCAATAACAGAAAAGCCCAAGCACAACAAGAAAAACAAACAGAACTATACAATAGAAGTACTAGGATTGGAAGAAGCTTTCGATATAGTAAATCTTCCTTCAAAGTTTTTGAAATTCTACAACATTTTTCTTTTCCTTATTTTTCGTACACATACCTGTGGAGAAACCATCATTAGAAACTTGCACAACATTCAAATCAAACTCATCCTAATTATCATTGAAAAAAACATCATTAATAGTAGAATTAAACTCCCCCTCTCCCCATTTAGAACCCGAGTGAAATGAGGGGCTGAACCAGTCAAAATGATCACCAGGATTATCAACAGAATGCAAATCCAAAAACAAGTCAATAGAATTAAATGTTGCAATTTGAGGGTTGTAATATGTTGTATTTGCTGTGTATAATTTAAATTATAATTTTTAAATAATATATTTTCATATATATATTTTTCCTATTTTAACAAATGCTGAAGAAATTAACACAAGCATAAGTTTGAGATTAGGTGAAAAGTCACACTTTAGAACCTACAAGTAGATGCAAGACAAAGGCAGAGAAACTTGAAAGGAATTAAAGTTGGATACAGGACAAGTGTATTAGGTGAAAAGTCATTTTTTCTTATTCCATAGCTGTAGCAGTACAACTGTTTATTTAGGTTTAAATCACAGCCATCCTTTCATAACAAAAATCCTCATCTCACTCATACACGTGTGAAGCTATCTAAGCTTCAACCTATATAAACAATTGCACCGCTACAGCTATGGAATGAGAAAAAATGACTTTTCACCTAATACACTTTTCCTGTATGCAGCTTTTAATTCCTTTTCAGTTTCTCTGCCTTTTTCTTGCATCTACTTGCAGGTTCTAAAGTTTCTACAAAGGGCACAAAGTTTTTCATGCATATCAGCCCTCCATTCTAGAAATTTCACAACTTGGTGATAAAAGGTTAGCTTAGAATAAGTGGAAATATGCTTAAGACCTATGCTCCATAGAGAGTGAACTGTTAGGTAAAATTGGATACGAGCAATTAGGAGAAATATTAGAACTATTGTGTAGTTGGATATAATGAAAGTCACAAAGATATGAGGGTGACCGGCATTGTGTTTCTAGTGAGAGATTATTCTGTGCGGACTCCAGACGGGAGAACCGTCCGGTTCCACGCTCGGTACCGAGCGCGGTACATTTTTGAGACGACTTGGTGTATTTTTATTGATCTCCAGACGAATCCGGATCCACACGTAATAATTTTTCGTTTCTAGTGGACCGATGGAGGAGTTGAGGTGTTGTATGAGTGTTGTTGGGAGCAGGAGAGCCTTGTGGTGTTAAAGAAGAGTTATCTAGGTCATATGTTAAAGGTTTATTTTGGTTGGGTAAGGATATTTCAGGAACGGGCTTGGATAAAACTCAATCTAGAAATGAATCTATATTGCTAGTGGAGGGATCAATTCTAGTTTTCTTCAGGACCTTCTTCCATGAAATAAGTTCAAGTTCAATCAACAAGGTTGCATTAGGAGCTACAACACCTTCTTCATCATAAGGACTACCTCTTTACCAAACTAAATCATAGCCTTTCATTTTAATTATTCATATATAATATTGACATTTGATCTTATTATCTTTTTATGATTAATTACTAATTTTAAAAAATAATTAATATGTAATTAATTTTTATTTAAGCAAATAATGAAAAAAAATCTTTGAATTTTCTAATGCCTCTTAATCTTCATTTATATTTATTAATTAACCATTTGTATTCCATATGCTTCATATTTCTTCTTTTTTTTATGATCTTAATTCATACTCATTCATATTCCCCTCTTCATATCCATTATACTTATTATTCTCTTTTAATACATATACGCAGTAATCTAGTAACATATAGTAGCATCTTGCGCAAGGGTGGTTCCACCTTATGCACCCCCCCCCCCCCCCCCCCCCCCCCCCCCCCCCCCCCCCCCCCCCCCCCCCTTGATATTGCGTCCAAGAATGACCCCAATCTGCATCCAAAAAAGCTTGCATTTGAAGAATAGATGTAGTATGAAAGAAAATACCTGTCCACCAGCATTTTGTATTGAGAAGCTTTTCAATAAAATAATGAGGGAAATATTTGGACTTGTGATTATGATCTTATAAATATAAACTAATAATGCAATAAAGTTAGAACAATTTCCTATTGCAAAGATAGAAAAGTCTAATTTGATTGAATAAAATAGAATTGAAGTAAGGAATAAGATGATTTTACAAACCATTGATGCAAGGTTTGTTTAAGTCCATAAATGATTTTTTAGAGATGACATACCATTTTTATATTTGTGTTAGTAAGCTTCCCCTTACTTGCATATCTTGGAGGAAGATTCATGCAGACCTCTTCAAATACATCACCATGAAGAAATGTATTATTGACATCAAACAAAATGAGAAACCAATTTTGTATAGAAGCGAGAGCTAAAAACATTTTAAATGTTCATTTTGGCAACCAGGGATAATATTTTTGAAAAGTCAATGCCTTCTTGTTGGGTCTAGCCTTTTGGCAACCAAGTAAGTTTTGTGTTTATTGAAGTTAGGAGACTTCTTTTTTTTAGTTAAAACCCACGGAGGGGCCTACACATTGATAAAATTAAAATTACAAGTCTTTAAGGGAACAATCAGCTCACTAATGCTCGAAAGAGCTACAAAATATAAAGAGAAATAAAAACCTAAGAGCCATTTATCCCCATCTATCTCAGATACAAAAATGCCTAGATACAATCTAAGGCGACGCTGAAAAAGCGTCCAAAAAAGAAAGACCAAAACATACGCGTTCAGCCCAGTCTTTCCACAAAATTTCAGCTTGAAATTTGCAAAAATTCTGCAAAACAAAGCAAAGAAACCAAAAACATCTGCAATAATCAAGGAAAAAGACTTCAAAAACTTACCTGAGCAGCATTTATGCAAAATTTTCGAGACTTTATAATTGATGCATCTTCTAACAACACAAATTTTCTCAATCCAGTTAGAATTAATTATCACATTAACCGTTCAGATAATTAATAGAACAAACCTGCCGCCATAAATGCATGAGATCAACCATGAATTCGTAAGCCTTGAAATAAGGCTTAGGAAAGCAGCTGGAATAATACAGATCTCCAGTAACCCGCAATACATAGAGAAAACCCCAACACCCCAGGTAACCAGCAACCCACCAGAAAAACTAAAACCCATAAAAACAGAACAACAAAAAGATAAAGCAAAGAGTTCCAGCCAGAGAAGACACACCTCAACCCATCCTGATATAGGGAAGATCAATTTTGTCAAGCTTAATCAAACCAGTCAACAGACGGGCCGGGGCAAATTGTCATTATAGAATTCCACCTCATTATCCAGATTACAGGAAAATTTGGTTAACCAATCAGCACACGCATTTCCTTCCCTCAAAACATGTTTAATAGAACAATTCATATTAGAAATCACCATACGGATCCTTCTAACAAGGTAGAAAAACTGAGGATAGAAAACATTATCATTATTAATAATCTGAATTAATAACATAGCATCCACTTCAATATCCACATTAGCATAACCCCTTCTGTGACAAATATCCAGACCCTTTGCTAACCCCATGAGCTCAGCAAAAATGACTTTACACGGATATAATACCTCCCATGCCCGCCGAAAATTCACCCACCGAAGCATCCGTGTTAAGTTTAAGCATAGGCTGCACCGGTTTGAACCACCTGACAACTCATTAAATTTTCATTCTCCAAAGGAATATCGAGAAAATCAGCAAAACAATCACAATTACTGAAATTTTTTCTTTTAATAAGATTTGCAGAGAAGCTTTGAATAATTTTATTATTCACATTAATAATAATACTATTGGCAATCATTTTAACACCATTATGCTTAGCATCATTTCTAGCCTTCCAGATGAACCACAAAATAAGCATGGGTAGCAAATTAAAAATGTGGCCTTTAGAATTATTCATCCACTCCCTGAGCATAGCCAAAACATTGCAGTTACCAGAAAATGAAAAAACCTTATTAACAGAATTAGCAAAATATCTCCAAACCGATTGAGCAATGGGGCTATTAATAAAGACATGATCAATACTTTCAATATCGAAACAACACTGACATTTAGAAGGGATATAAAAACCTTTATTTCAGAGCCGATTATCCACCGGCAAAAAACCCTTAATGCTTCTCCAAGCAAGAATGGAATATGAAACCGGAATATTATTATGCCACAAATTGCCTTGTAAATAATAGAGCTAACAGTTTTTTCTCTAATTGCATCCCACACGATATTAAGTTTACAAAGCCCATTTGAAGACCTATTAAAGAGAATACAATCATTTTCATGAAGCTTTAAAGGAATGCTCAAGATTTGGTGCAAAAGCTCAATGGGTAAAATTTCACCAAGTTTAATAATATTCCAGTTACCATTCATAATATAATCATTTTTGTTGACCATAGTATGCGTATTAAGCAAACTATCAATAGAAGCGTTGCCCAACCAGTTATCTTGCCAGAAAAAGATATCACCTTGTCCCATGCCCCATTGAATAAATTGATCTGCTTCCCAACTAATGTTGCACAATCTTTTCCAAACTAAAGAATCATTATTTTTAAACTTACAGAAAATCGGGTGCGCTTCCTTGCAATACTTAGCATGCATAAACTTAGCCCATAAGCTATTTTTAGCTCTAAAAGTAAACCAAATTTGTGAGAAAAAGCATGAACCATATCCAAAATACTCTTACATCCTAAGCCACCTTCATTTAACAGACCACACATTTTATGCCACGAAGTGCAATAAATGCAAGAATGATCACCTTTAGCTCCACAACAAAACTTATTAATCAATCTCTCTAATCTCAAACATATAGTAGGAGAAGGATGAAGAGTATGAAATAAAAAGATAGGAATAGAGTTTAACACATGTTTAATCAAAATTAGTCTACCACCAAAAGAAAGGAAGTTCGTAGTCCAATTAGCAATTTTACTTTGAATAGCAGTGAACAAACTCTAAAAAATAATAGCTTTTTTCCTACCTTTGAAAATAGGGGTGCCCAACTATTTGATTGGTAAAGAAGAACTGTTAAACTCACACAACCTTTTAATGTCATTTATCTTACCTTGATTAACAGAATTTTCAGTAATAAAATTACTTTTATTCTTGTTAATCGAAAGCCCACTCATCTTTTGAAAACCATCAAGAAAATTGATTAAGATTTTTATATTATTTAAACAACCATTAGAGAAAATGATAAAGTCGTCAGCAAAACTGAGAAGAGTAATAGCAATACCACCCATCATACGGTAAAGCAGAGATGGATGTCTTAAATAAAGTTCCTCCAAACCCCTGGACAAATAATCAACAACAATAATGAACAAAGCAGGTGATAAAGGGTCACCCTATCGTAAACCTTTAGAGGATTTAAAGAAACCATGATTCCTCCCATTAATAATAACAGAAAAGAAACAATTTTCAATTCTATTTTTAACAAGTAAAATAAAATCTTGACAAAAACCAAATAAAGATAAGATCTTATATAAAAAATTCCAACTCAGGTTATCTAAGCTTTTGTAATGTCTAATTTAAAAATAATGTTACCCCCTTTCACTTTGGCATTTATGTCATGAGTAATCTCCTGAGTAAGCAACACATTATCAAAAATGCTTCTACCTTTCACAAAGCCAGTTTGGTTTTGAGAAATAATTCTAGGTAAAATATTAACCAATCTAGAAGATATGATTTTCGAAATCAGCTTATTAAAGAAAGAGCATAAACTAATAGGTCTAAAATCGTTCCACTCATTAGTAGTCTCCTTTTTGGGAATTAACACAATATTAGTGGAAGAGAAGAACTTAATATAAGGCTTACCCGAGAAAAACTCATTGACAGCTTCCAAGATATCCAACTTGGTGATATGCCAAGTTTTAACAAAAAATTTACTAGTAAATCCATCTGGTCCCGGAACAGAATCAACATTCATAGTTTGCAAGATAATCCAAACTTCCTCCTCCAAAGGAGGTTTAGTTAACAAAATATTATCACTATAAAAAATGCAAGAAGGAACAATATGAGGATTAACAATAGGATTAACAATAGGAGACTTAATAAACTCACCACCATGATAATGAACTCGATCACCAACTCGATTAAAAGAAATCACCTACCTACTTGGCCCCAAAAGTAGATTAGGAAAATTCATCAAGAGCTTTCAACATAACAACACCCTTTTCTACTTGAACCCAACGATCGGCTAGATATATTCATTCAAAACATTTAACACAACTTGTAAAGACTCGACCAGGTTGGTCAATGATTTCACATGAACTTATTTCTATTTTATGCTTAGCCTTGATCATGCTACAATAATTTATTTTTTTTTCCTAAATATAATATTTTCTATTAAACAATGTCATTATCCCCACCTACAAAAAATGAGTCAACCAACATACTGGCAGCCCCTATCACAAATTTAATGATATTGAAGTAATAGCAAAGAGTTTAGAGAATTTTCAAATAGAAATTTTGAGATAGGATAACAACCCTTGTTAATCTCTTTTTGTTGTTTAATGTTAATAGGGAATCCTTATACTTGATGGCTAACAAATCTCCTTATTTACACTATTATGTAAACCATATAGGGAAGGTATATAAAATTACTATCTTTTTTCTTGAAAAAGTAGTAGTTACAAGCTTTAATTAAGCCATGAGTAAGAGGCATTACCGGTTGTGTTTTTCTTGAATTTGAGATTTTCCTGAGAGATTTTTGACAAATAGTTAAAAAACTAAAGAAAAAATCCCAAATTCAAGAAAAACACAACCGGTAATGCCTCTTACTTATAGCTTAAAGCTTGTAATTACTACTTTTGCAAGTCGAAAAAAAGTAATTTTATATATCTTCCTTATATACTTTACATAATAGTGTAAATAAAGAGATTTGTTAGCCATCAAGTATGTATGAGGATTCTCAATTAACATTAAACAACAAAAAGAGACGATATTAATAAGTACTGCTATCCTATTTAAAATTTTCTATCTAAAAATTATCTAAACTCTTTGTTAATTTTTCAATATCATTAAATTTGTAACTTTTTTTGTATTAACATGTAAATCCTTTGTGTGTTTAAACCCAAAAAAAGAAATTGTGATAGGGGCGGCCACCTATCACAAATTTAATTTGAAAAAACTACAGGCATGCAAAGAAGGGCCATGCCAAGAAGAAGCCAAGTAAGATCTTTAATTCTTTATGGCCGTAGTTTTTTTTTTTTCTTTAAAAAAAAAACCCCCCACGGAGGGGCCTACGCGTTGATTAAAGGTAAAATTACAGAGTCCTTAAAAGGACCTCGCGCTCGCTACTGCTCAAAAGAGCTACAAAAAGAAAGTAAAAAAAAAAAATCTACGAGCACAAGGTCCTTACTACCAAAAAATACATGATACCCTAGGTACATTCTATGGTGCTTAAGCACGAGAACCCAAAAAGAGGGAAGAGCAGAAAAAGAAGCACTCACAAGCATCTTCCCAGCAGAAATCCAGAGCTCCCTAGTACCAGCTTCTAAAACCTGCACAAATAACAAGAAGGCCAAAAAAACCACCAAAATATAATGCCAGATAAAAGCTTAAAGTTGTTAACAACCCACCAGTACCAATAGCAACCCCATATGATGACAACAATAATATCCAGGTAGCCAAAATAAAGCTTAGAAGAGCCAACCCAGAGACTGCAGTCGGAACCCCCAAACTCCACCAAAACCACAGACAGCCACAACCACTGCCACAACCCCATAGAAAATAGCCAAAATTGCACCTCCATACTCCGAAAAGAACCAACACCCTTGCAGCTCCATACCACAAAAAAGCCCAACTTAGTGAGCTACAACAAACTCAAACCAGAAACACAGAGATACCCCAAGTGCAACTTCCAAGCTACCAGCCAGCATAAAATAGAAACATAGCACCCAAACCACCACCAGGTCAAAGAGGAGCCCAAAAACAGAACGAAAAAACCAACCTCCAAAAAGACATGCCTCCCCTGCTCCAGAAAAAACAAAAACCAACCAGAAAACATCACAAGCTTGCACCTACATAAGACCCCTAAACTAAAAGAACAGCCCAGACCAACAGGAAAGGAAGCAGCCAGCAGACGACAAAACCCACATAACCCCAAAAAAAGATAAACAAAAAACACCACAGATAAGAGGAAACAAAAAACCAACAGAGCAGAACAAAACCCACCGCAAAACAGCCCAGAATACACATAAGGAAAACCAATTTGATCTAAGTTCACAAGGCCTTGAACGTAAACATGCAATTGATTTATATACAACTCCTTATAATCCTTGAACACAGTATCCAGCACAACCAAGGCCTGGGCAACTACATTCACCTCCTCCTTGATAACAGAAAAAGAATGAGAAAAGGACTTCAACTCATCAATTATCATTCTCCTGACATAAAATAGACTAGGAGCACATCTCAAGACATTATTATCAGTATCCACCAGGCTATCAAAAAGAAAAGCAGCCTCTAAAATAATGTTATGGATACTATACTTTTTACAAAGCTTAAGCCCACTCATCACAGTCATAAGAGACACCGTATGCATATCCTCAACCCCAGTCGGTCAAGCAAAACCAAAAATAAAAAAGCCAAGATGATTCCTGATAATACCCGCATAACCAAAAGTATTGCCCACTTTAATCCCCTCCACATTCACTTTAAAATAATTAAGAATAGGCTTGCACCAATTAACACAAAGAGGCTTCATAATAGCATTATTCCACTCTCCAGTAATGCCAAAAAAAGATATAGTATAAAAAATTATTGAAGTTCTTAACAGACAGAACCTTAGCAGCGAAAAGAGAAAAAACTTTGTCTTTTATTATGTTAATAATCCTGTGGTGATCCATAATCACCCCATTAAATAGAGAACCATTCCTTTCCAACCAGATGTACCAACAAATAAGAGAAGATATCACATTTCTAATATGGCCTTTGTAATCCACAAACCAAAGGTCAAGCAACTAGGATATAGATAGAGAAGCCTTGTATAAATTCAAATGAAAAATATCCTCATAAAAAATCCAAACCTTAACAACAATAGGACTAGAAATAAAAATGTGATGCATATTGTCAACATGGACACAACATTGGCATTTAGAGGTAATAATGAGAACTTTCTTTCTCAAATTATCATCAGAAGGTAAAAAGCTATGTAAAATTCTCCAAATAAAAATAGAAACAGTTTAGAAGTATCCTTTTTAGTCCTGAAAGAATTCCAAGCATTCTTAATGCTGAAACAGCCATCCTTAGAACCCGAAAAAAGTAACACATCCCTAACATTTCCATTAATAGGAATCTTAAGAATAAGTTGGATAATGTTATCTGGAAGGATGGTAGAAAGCTTCTCCACATCCCACCCAATAGCAGAGAAAAAATAATTAACCTTCATATTAGAAATAGAAATAGTGTTGAGTAAAGAATCAATGGATTCACCATTAACCCACCTATCTTGCCAAAAGAAAATGTCACCATTACCAAGGCCCGCCGTAGTGTTTAATCCTTTTCATGGAAGGAAATAACATGCTGAAAATAATGAGTGCAGGACTAACTTCTCATTTATCTATAATATTAGGTTAGAAAAAACGACAAGCTTTATAAAGATGAAATCATGCAAAACTATATATAGTAAAATACATGCACAAATAAAATTTAAATGATTCACTACAAGAAATTCAGGTATTTCTGGCGGCTAGAACCAATAGTTATATAGTAGCTGGTTCAATCAGCGGTTAGACCGCTAGTACTAACCGGCGGTTATTTAATTAACCGCCGCCAGAATTGGTAGCGGTTTAAAAACCGGCGGTTAGGCTGCCGGTATTATTTTTTACCGACGGCTATTACCGTCAATTTTAAGTGACTTTTTTCTGGCGGTCAGAATCACTAGAAAAATGTCCTAAATTTAGCCATCCCAAGCCTTCCACTTTATTTCCTCGCATTTCCCTCTCTCTAGCTATAGACACTCGCCCCTGACTCCTCCGCCCTCTCGCGATCGGGTGCGCCTCCTGCACACGAATCTGGCCGTCGACAACCTCCCTCCGACCGAAGATCTCGCCCCCACTCGAGCATCAAAGCACGGCCGCAATTAATCTACCTACAAAACCGATGTCCAAACCATAGGTTTGCATATTTTTTTCTCAAATTTACTATTTGGTGGTTTGAACTAGTATTTTCTTATTACGCTTGGATTAAATCAAGGATTAGCATGCATTAAGTCCATATATTATGGATGTTCTTACTAGACATTTACAAGAGGATGTACCTTGGTTTTTTATTTTTGCTCATGATATTTTTCTTGTTGATTTTGGGCAATCAAGTCATTTAATAAGAGTACACATTTTAGATATCTTGTGACTATTGTTCATAGTGATCATGAAATAGATTGGGATATTATTAATAGAATTGAAGTTGGATGGTTGAAGTGGAGGAATACATAAGTTTTTGTTGTGGAGGAATGCAATGCTTTATAGTGCAGAATTTTGGTCATTAAAAGAGAAGCATAATAGTTAAGTGTTGCTAAGAAGAGAATGCTCTGGTGGATGAGTGGACTTACTCTTGGAGATAGATTATGAAACGAGCATATCCAAGAAAAGGTTGGAGTAGTTTCAGTGACAGATAGGATTAGAGAGAGTCGCCTTAGATGGTTTGGTCATGTAAGACATCGGTCTTCCGATGACTCTGTTAGAAGAGTAGATGTATTAGATTTGACCTATGTTAAAAAAGGTAGAAGTAGACCTAAAAAGACTTGGTTAGAAAATATTAGAAATAACATTTCTTTATTAGATGTGCTACCGACCTATGTACCTTAGTGTTTGCTTTTTACTCATGATTTCACAACTTGTTGATAAGATTAGAAATGGAGTTCAAGGTAAACTTGAATTATGGAGGTCACCATAGCTTAGAGGATATTACCTTGGTGTTTGCTTTTTGATCATGATATTCATCTTGTTGATAAGACTAAAGAGGGAGTTCAAGGTAAACTTGAATTATGGAGGTCAAGGTAAGCCTATACCTTGGTGTTTTCTTTTCCTTAGGATGTACTCAACTTTCCTTTTGGAATTATGTGAATATATTCATGATATTTTCAAGCCAAAGTAATTATACAAAGTGACAAGTAATCCTAACATGCATACATTTCTATATGTTCAAATCATATCAAATTTGACTTTAAATTTTCTTAGGAGTCATAGGAATGAATTTTCTCTCTCCATTATGACTCCAAAACACTCAAATCATAATAGTTTTGGAGTTTCCTCAAGACTCAAAACACTTTATTCTACAAGATGGTGGGGAGACCTACAATGCTTTATTGTGAGACATACAATGCATTCCAATTCAAATAAAGTACACTTGTTCGAAAGTAAAGCACATACACTTGTTCAGACTACATATGTTCTAATAATTGATTTCACAACTTTGTAGAGAAACGTTTGCTTTGACATCAAAGGCAGAGGGGGAGGGTGTAATATCAAAAATCTGCTCCAGGATCGTCCAGGACGATCTGGATCGTCCTGGGACGATCAGTTGAAAATTTGCTCCAGAATTTGCCCAGATTTGCTCCAGGTAATTTTCTGTACATATCGTCCAGGCCGATTGAGGACATCGTCCAGGCCGATCGGCACTGTAGAAAATGTCGGCCTGAGAATAGTTCTGGGGACCGTCCAGGACGATCCAATTTGGTCTGATCGTCCTGGGACGATCTGGCGATCGGCCGGGCCGATCTGAGTTTTATAAAGCTGATTTCAGTCGTTTTGAAGAGAGAGAAAAAAATAAAAATATCTGATTTTTATCTGAGGAGAGAGAAAGTCGAGAGATTCTTTGGAAAAGTTGATTTTCGGACGACGCGGAGCCGTTTTCGTCCGAGGAGACTGTTCGAGATATTGTTGTACGCAAGGTAAGGCACATTCCGCCTTTCTCAATTTTCAGAACCGTCGTGTTTGGCGGTATTTTCTGTCCGGATTTCGTTTCCGTTAATGATTTTCGTCCGTATCTGTTGATTGGTTCAGTTTTTACCGCGTAACTTTCTGTATATTGTTGACGTGCCGAGTGTACACATTTTGGTTATTTTTTGAAGATTTTTGTCCGGGTATTTTTGATTCGACAGTGTTTTTCGTCGACTAGATTTTTCTGTGTATTCTAAAATTATCTGTGCAGTAGAATAAATGTTCTGAAATGTGATTATCTACATTCTATGCGAATTTGGTGAATTTTGATTTTCAGGAAAAATTGTGTAAATTCCGTATACTGCCGTTGTGCTGCCCGATTTTTGTCTGATTTCTGATTTGCCCGGATTTATTCTGAATTGAAATGCTATCTGTATAAGCTATAAAAAGGGAGTTATAAGGGGCCTGGATCCTATGAGATTCAGTAAGTGTCAGGGAAATCTGAAATGAGCTCAATCTGAAATCTGATATCTGTTCTGTTCCGGATCCGATGAATTCTGTTCTGGTGCTATAAGCACATCTGTTCTGGTGCTGTGAGCACATAAGCATATCTGTTCTGGTGCCGTGAGCACAAAGGGAGTTATAAGGGGCCTGAATCCAAAGAGATTCAGTCAGTGTCCGGGAATTTAGCTATAAAATATATATATAATTCAATCTGATTCTGTTTTTCGTATCTGTTCTGTAAGCAATTATGATTCTGATACGATATGATCTGAAATTATGATTTCTGATTCTATTAATGTGATATGTCTGATCTGTTCTGTTTCTGTCTGATTTGATATCTATTCTGATTCTGTTCTGTTCTGATATGATCTGAATTTTTGATTTCTGTACGATTCTGACTCTGTTGATTTAATCCGTTCTGATTTGTACTCTGATGTGATCTGATCTGTACGACTCTGATTCTGATTTGATATATGTCCGTATAAGTTCTGATTTTGATTCTGTTCTGATTCGAGATACGATTCTGTTCTGAATTCTGTACGAATTTTTGTCTGATGAGTTTGGTTTTGGATTCTGAGAGTTTTGATTGGAGGTTTGTTGCTTTGCTGAGCTGTTGAGCTCACTCTTGTTTTCTGGTGGTTTTCAGGTTCTAGGAAAGGGAAGGAAGTCCAGGAGTAGATTTCTGAGTTCTGATCAGTAGGTATTGTTTGTACCTTTTGATTTTTGTACAGTCATGGTTTTTCTGTTCTGTCTTTCTTTCTGTCCAAAAGCCATGTACTGTATCTGTAGATGATTATTTTTGAGGAAAAAGAAAACATAGATGTTTGTTCCGCTGTGTTTAATGATAAATAGTAGCTCTGTGTTTCTGTGTTTGTGTGTCTGTTTGAGTTGAATAATTTGGAAGATTCAGTTCCGAAGCCAATTCCAAAACTAGATCCTGGTCAGTTCGTTCCGTTTTCGTTTCCGTGTCGCGGCCCGGTGCGATCGGGATCCGTCCCGGATCGGGTCGGGTCGTGACAAGCCTTTTTAGTGGTATCAGAGCACTGGTTTTGGAAATTGGTTGGATTGTTAGACAGAGCTATAGGAAGTGATCAGTGAGTTTGTCTGGGGGTAGTTTTGGGTCGTTTGGCTTTTTATTGTGTTGTTTTTGTGTTATTTTTGTGATAGTTTTTCGGATTTTGGATTTTCTGTATGGATCAGCCAGACCCAGACATGACAGACGGGCAGAGTGCCAGTCAAGAAGCACCAGTGGAGAGTACAGCCCCAGTGGCCGGTGCAGATACATTGTCTCAATTTGCTACGCTTGTTGCTCAGATGATGAGCGAGACTCAGAGCAGAGCTGTTACTGTCAGATATGATGATATTGATAGACATCTGCAGATGTTTTTGAGGTTGAAACCTCCGAGATTTGAGGGCGCTGTTGAGCCCAGAGCAGCCGAGGAGTGGCTGACGAGATTGGAGAAGACCTTCGATGGAATGCAGTGTCCGTCTAATAGGAAGGTTCCGTTGGCTGTTTTTTTGTTAGATGGAGAGGCTGAGCACTGGTGGGAAGGCCAGCAGGCAGCTAGATTTCAGGGTAGGCTGAACTCTTTGATTACCTGGGAAGAGTTCGCTGAGGTATTTCGAGATTGGTTTGTTCCCCCTTCTGCACGACAGCAGATGCTGGAGACTTTTCTGAGACTTGTTCAGGGGAGCAAGACGGTGATGCAGTACGAGGCTGAGTTTACTGCATTAGCCAGGTACGCTCCGCAGCTGGTTAGTACTTCTGCTGAGAGGTGCTACAGATTTTTGAGAGGACTACGAGATAGTTTGAGACAGCCCCTGGTACCTTTTCACATTTTTGATTTCTCTGAGCTTGTGGAGCGGGCTCGTTTGATTGAGAATGATCTGATGGCTACTCAGCAGCGGTGGACTGCGAGTAGGAAGAGATTTGGAGGTGAGGCTTCTGGCAGTGGTTCCTCTGGAAAGAGGAGATTTGTAGCTGGTTCTGGATCTGTTGATTCCAGGAGGAGTGGAGGGTCGTCTGGTACTGCTACCAGTACGACGAGTTCTGGATCTGTTAGTTCGGCACCTGTGTGCCAGAGTTGTGGACGGCGACACCATGACCAGTGCTACAGGATGGCTGGTCTTTGTTTCAGATGTGGTCAGCCGGGACATAGGATTGCAGAGTGTCGACAGGCTGGATCTGACCGGCGTTCTGAGTTTCGATCTGAGGGTTCTGTCAGACCTGTCAGTTCAGCAGGAAGACCGAGGACTGTTCCTCCTCGCCCTGAGGGATTTTTTGGTAGAGGTGGTGGTACTAGTTCTGGACCACGGAGACCACCTACGGTTCAGAGGGAGCAAAGTAGTTCTGTTGCTTCAGCTCCTGCTCCAGTTCAGCCACGAGTTTACAGCCTGAGTCAGCAGGAGGCTCGTGATGCTCCGGATGTTGTGACAGATACGATTTACATTTCTGATCAGCCCTGTCGTGTTTTGTTTGACTCTGGAGTTAGTCATTCTTTTCTGTCCGAGCACTGTTTTGAGATTTTACACTTGGACTCGTTTTTGTTGCCGATTTCTTTGTCTGTGATTTTACCGACTGGAAGTAATTTGATTGCTCGGAAGTTTTGTTTATGTGAGATTGATATTGCTGGCAAGAAGTGGAAATCTAGTTTGATTTTGTTGCCAATTTCTTCGTATGACGTGATTTTTGGCATGGATTGGCTGAGTCGGTATGAGGCTCAGATTGACTGTCTAAAGAAGCAAGTGAGTTTGCTTGTGGCTGGAGAGAGAATTGTATTCCAGGGATTACGAGGTATTCTCTCCAGTCTGATTTCTGCATTGGAGGTGAGCAGAATGTGGAAGAAAGGATGCCCAGTATTTTTGGCTTCGGTGCGGGATCTGAACCTGGAGGTTGGTTCTGTTTCTGAGATCCCAGTGGTACGGGAGTTTGCTGATATTTTTCCTGAGGAGTTGGTTGGTTTACCTCCGGATAGAGAGGTGGAGTTCTCTATCGATATTTTTCTGGGTACAGCTCCTATATCAAAAGCTCCGTACAGGATGGCACCGAAAGAACTTTCTGAGTTGAAAGTTCAGCTTCAGGAGTTGGTTGACAGAGGTTTTGTTTGTCCTAGTGTTTCGCCCTGGGGAGCACCTATTTTGTTTGTGAAGAAGAAGGATGGGACACTCCGTATGTGTATTGATTACAGAGATTTGAACAAGGTCACGATCAAGAACAAGTATCATTTGCCTCGGATTGATGACTTGTTCGATCAGCTTTCTGGATCTTCTGTGTTTTCGAAGATTGATTTGCGATCCGGATACTATCAGGTAAAAGTGAAGGAAGTTGATGTGGTGAAGACTGCCTTCAGTACTCGGTATGGGCACTATGAGTTTTTGGTTATGCCTTTTGGGGTAACCAATGCGCCTGCTATTTTCATGGATCTGATGAACCGAGTATTCAGGGAATTTTTGGATCAGTTTGTGATCGTCTTTATTGACGATATTCTGGTATATTCTGCTTCTGAGGATGATCATGCCAGACACTTGAGGATTGTGTTGGAGACTCTGAGGCGGCATCAGCTGTATGCCAAGTTCTCCAAGTGTGAATTCTGGCTGAAGAGTATTTCTTTTCTGGGGCATGTGGTAAGCGGAGAAGGTATTTCTGTAGATCCCCAGAAGATTCAGGCGGTTGCTGATTGGCCAAGGCCGACTACGGTATTTGAGGTACGTAGCTTCTTGGGCATGGCCGGATATTACAGGAAATTTGTGAAGGGATTTTCACAGATTTCGACGCCTCTGACGAGACTGACGCAGAAGTCAGTAGCTTTTGTTTAGACACCGGAGTGTGAAGCTAGTTTTCAGAGATTGAAGGACTGTTTGACTTCAGCTCCAGTGTTAGCGCTTCCGTCAGGTACGGAAGGTTTTCAGGTGTTCAGTGATGCTTCACTGAAAGGTTTGGGTTGTGTACTGATGCAAAATGGAAGGGTAATTGCTTATGCTTCTAGACAGTTGAAACCACATGAGAAGAATTACCCGACGCATGATTTGGAGTTAGTTGCTGTTGTCTTTGCTTTGAAGATTTGGCGTCATTATCTGTATGACGTCAGATGTGAGATTTTCACTGATCATAAGAGCCTGAAGTATATTTTCACTCAGAAGGATCTGAATTTGAGACAGAGAAGATGGCTCGAGTTGATCAAGGACTATGATTTGACTATTCAGTATCAGCCTGGTAAGGCTAATATGGTAGCGGACGCTCTAAGCAGGAAATCTTCTGGATTATCAGGTTTGCAGCTTACTTTTGATGATTTCCTGATTCGAGACATGGAGCGATTGCAGTTGGAGGTGATTTCCTCCAGTGATTTGGATTTGGCTCAGATGAACATTCAGTCTTCTTTGGAAGCACGGATTCAAGAAGCCCAGAAGTCAGATTCTGACTATTCGAAGTTGATTGCTCAGATTGGATCTGGTAAGACTCCTGAACTTCGAATTTCTGCTTCTGGTGCTATTTTCTGTAAGAACAGGTTGTGGGTACCTGTGTTTGGGGATTTGAGGCAGGAGATTCTGTATGAATCTCATCATTCAGGCTACACTGTTCATCCAGGCAGTGAAAAGATGTACGCTGATATGAAGCTCTTGTTCTGGTAGCCTGGAATGAAGAAGGATGTGGCAGAGTTTGTGTCGAGATGCGAAGCCTGTCAGTTGGTGAAGGCAGAGCATCAGCGACCAGGTGGACTGTTGCAGTCGTTGCCTATCCCTGAGTGGAAGTGGGAGGAGGTAACGATGGACTTTGCGATGGGTTTTCCTCGATCTAGACAAGGGCACGACGCCATTTGGGTAGTTGTAGATCGATTGACGAAGTCAGCCCATTTTCTTCCGATCAGACAGACCGATCCGGTGGATCGTTTGGCACAGATTTATGTGAAGGAAATAGTCAGATTGCACGGTGTGCCTCGAGTGATTGTTTCAAATCGAGATGGACGGTTTACTTCCAGACTTTGGAAAGGTATTCAGCAAGGCTTGGGTACGAAATTGCATTTCAGTACAGCCTTTCATCCTCAGACCGATGGACAGTCTGAGAGGACCATTCAGGTGCTGGAAGATTTGTTGAGACTTTGTGTTCTGGACTTTGGCGGAAGCTGGGAAGATCATATTCCGCTGATTGAATTTGCTTATAACAACAGTTTTCAGTCCAGTATTGGTATGGCACCGTACGAAGCTCTGTATGGCAGGAAGTGCCGTACTCCTTTGACTCTGACTGAGATCGGAGATAGACAGGAATTGGGTGCCACTTTCTTTGAGGAAACTGTTAAGAAGATCAGTTTGATAAAAGAAAGATTGAAAGCGGCTCAGGATCGACAGCAGAAGTATTATAATCAGAAGCACAGGTTTGTTGAGTTTCAAGTTGGTGACTTTGTGTATGTCAAAGTCAGTCCGATGAAGGGTGTGAGCAGATTTGGTCAGGTGAGTAAGCTGAGTCCAAGGTATGTTGGACCGTTTGAGATTTTGGAAAGAATTGGACAATCTGCTTACCGACTATTGCTTTCTGATTCGATGCCTGACGTGCACAATGTGTTTCACGTATCCACTCTGAGGAAGTGGGTTTCAGACTCTGGAAAGAAGATATCAGCTGATGAGGTTGAGATTCAGGAAAATCTGGCGTACAAGGAAGAGCCAGAGTTAATTTTGGCGTACGACGTCCGAAAGTTAAGAAATAAAGAGATTCCGATGGTTAAAGTCCAGTGGAAGCACCGGACTACACGAGAAGCGACTTGGGAGAAGGAGTCTGACATGAGACGGTCGTACCCGTACTTATTTTGACTGAGTTTGGATTGGATAATGTCGAGGACGACATTTTTCTAAAGTTGGGGAGATTGTAATATCAAAAATCTGCTCCAGGATCGTCCAGGACGATCTGGATCGTCCTGGGACGATCAGTTGAAAATTTGCCCAGATTTGCTCCAAGTAATTTTCTGTACATATCGTCCAGGCCGATTGAGGACATCGTCCAGGCCGATCGGCACTGTAGAAAATGTCGGCATGAGAATAGTTCTGGGGACCGTCCAGGACGATCCAATTTGGTCTGATCGTCCTGGGACGATCTGGCGATCGGCCGGGCCGATCTGAGTTTTATAAAGCTGATTTCAGTCGTTTTGAAGAGAGAGAAAAAAATAAAAATATCTGATTTTTATCTGAGGAGAGAGAAAGTCGAGAGATTCTTTGGAAAAGTTGATTTTCGGATGACGCGGAGCCGTTTTCGTCCGAGGAGACTGTTCGAGATATTGCTGTACGCAAGGTAAGGCACATTCCGCCTTTCTCAATTTTCAGAACCGTCGTGTTTGGCGGTATTTTCTGTCCGGATTTCGTTTCCGTTAATGATTTTCGTCCGTATCTGTTGATTGGCTCAGTTTTTATCGCGTAACTTTCTGTATATTGTTGACGTGCCGAGTGTGCACATTTTGGTTATTTTCTGAAGATTTTTGTCCGGGTATTTTTGATTCAACAGTGTTTTTCGTCGACTAGATTTTTCTGTGTATTCTAAAATTTTCTGTGCAGTAGAATAAATGTTCTGAAATATGATTATCTACATTCTGTGCGAATTTGGTGAATTTTGATTTTCAGGAAAAATTGTGTAAATTCCGTATATTGCCGTTGTGCTGCCCGATTTTTGTCTGATTTCTGATTTGCCCGGATTTATTCTGAATTGAAATGCTATCTGTATAAGCTATAAAAAGGGAGTTATAAGGGGCCTGGATCCTATGAGATTCAGTAAGTGTCAAGGAAATCTGAAATGAGCTCAATCTGAAATCTGATATCTGTTCTGTTTCGGATCCGATGAATTCTATTCTGGTGCTATAAGCACTTCTGTTCTGGTGCTATAAGCACATCTGTTCTGGTGCTGTGAGCACATAAGCATATCTGTTCTGGTGCCGTGAGCACAAAGGGAGTTATAAGGGGCCTGAATCCAAAGAGATTCAGTCAGTGTCCGGGAATTTAGCTATAAAATATATATCTGATTCAATCTGATTCTGTTTTCCGTATCTGTTCTGTAAGCAATTATGATTCTGATACGATATGATCTGAATTTCTGATTTCTGATTCTGTTAATGTAATATGTCTGATCTATTCTGTTTCTGTCTGATTTGATATCTGTTCCGATTCTGTTCTGTTCTGATATGATCTGAATTTCTGATTTCTGCACGATTCTGACTCTGTTGATTTAATCCGTTCTGATTTGTACTCTGATGTGATCTGATCTGTACGACTCTGATTCTGATTTGATATATGTCCGTATAAGTTCTGATTTTGATTCTGTTCTGATTCGAGATACGATTCTGTTCCGAATTCTGTACGAATTTTCGTCTGATGAGTTTGGTTTTGGATTCTGAGAGTTTTGATTGGAGGTTTATTGCTTTGCTGAGCTGTTGAGCTCACTCTTGTTTTCTGGTGGTTTTCAGGTTCTGGGAAAGGGAAGGAAGTCCAGGAGTAGATTTCTGAGTTCTGATCAGTAGGTATTGTTTGTACCTTTTGATTTTTGTACAGTCATGACTTTTCTGTTCTGTCTTTCTTTCTGTCCAAAAGCCATGTACTGTATCTGTAGATGATTATTTTTTAGGAAAAAGAAAAGATAGATGTTTGTTCCGCTGTGTTTAATGATAAATAGTAGCTCTGTGTTTCTGTGTTTGTGTGTCTGTTTGAGTTGAATAATTTGGAAGATTCAGTTCTGAAGCCAATTCCAAAACTAGATCCTGGTCAGTTCGTTCCGTTTTCGTTTCCGTGTCGCGGCCCGGTGCGATCGGGATCCGTCCCGGATCGGGTCGGGTCGTGACAGAGGGTATATGGCTTGGGTTCGCAAGACTATGCTTATGAGGGCAGGCCATACACATCAGCATTTTATGATCCTAGTAGAGCTTAAGAAACTGTAAGCCAAAGGGTTACAGGGCCAACGAGAGAAATAAAAGAGATGAGAAAGGTTTAAAATGAGATGCAGGCAAATCTACGATCGTACAAAGATGAAAATCAAAAGAAGAAAGAGTAAGAGCAGCCACATGCATCACCAGACAACAAGGACATGGGGGTGATTAGTACTCTTATTTGTTTGATGAACTTATGATTTAAATATTTGATTTGATGAACTTGTTGTGTTAAAGCGAGGACATGGACATGTTATTGTGGATTTATGTGTTATTAGATTTTTTTTATTTATTTGGTTTGATGAGTTTATTTGTATTAATGAACTTTATAAACTTTATTTGCTTATTGTAGATTTCATTTCAATGTTATATATATTAATTTTGTAGACTTTATAATAGTTGTAATTGATTATATAAATTTCATTTCATTTCAATGATAATATGTGGATTTCATTTCATTTCAATGAACTTTGTAGAGTTTATAATAGTTGTGATTGATTATAGTGGCATGTTACCCATATTTGTGATAATTGTTGTATATTCTATGAAGATTTAGGGTTTATGGTAAAAATCAAAATATATAGAGGGGAGGCTATCAAATTTTTTTTAAATGCAACAGATTTCTAGCGGCCAACCGGCAGTTTGGCCACTAGAAACCTTGATATCGAACGTCTTATTATAGCCGCCGGAAGTCTAATACAACCTCCAGTACTTACTGGCGGTTTACGATGGTAGCCGGCGGTTATCCGACGTTAACTCGGTGGTTTAGCCGCCGGTAATATATACATGCGGTTCTGACGGTCGGTAAGCCACCAGTGATTAATCGAAGGTTTACTGCCGGTCGCTGGCAGTCCACCGTCAGTAATCCGGCGGTTTGACCGCCGATAACACTGTCGGTTTTGACGACCGGCACGCCACCGGTGATTAACCGGCGGTCACCGGTGTTATGACCACCGAAAATTACTAGCCGTCTTCGTCGTCGAAAAGCTGTCGGTGATTATAACCTCTAGAAAAAGACCGCTGGAAATAGTTTCCTATGAGGTTTATTCTGGTGGTTTTTAAACCGCCGGTAATTTACTAAACCGCGGAAAATCATAGAGAAACCGTCGGTAAAACTTAAATTTCCTGTAGTGATTTATTGAGATATGCATATGTTTATTATGATTCAGATATCAAATAATTCACTAAGCTTTAAAAATAATATATGAAAAGATTATAAAATATTGGAGATAGGGAAAGAGATATTATTTTGTTAATTTCTCTAACTAAGGGAGAACATAACCATCTATTAATAGCATGTACATATCAGTTCTATTGGTTGGAGTAGTCACGCATATATAGGCTTTCCTATCAATTTTGGTCTATATAAGACGAAAAATTAATTATTAGGTGTGGAATGCAGACGATATCTGGGCTTCAATGGAAAAGCGTCACGTCGGATGCAGTCCGAACGGACTCCACACGTAATAATCTCTCAAATAAATTATATTCCACTCAATATCTAACTACGGTACACTATAATGTGTTTAAGATCTTTTTAGAAGAATTATTACATTGTTATGTGATACCATCTCAAAAGAAATTTATAATATATGATTTTCAAAATAAATAATTAAAGAATTCTTGTTTTGTGCAAATGATTCCATATAGATATTGTCATTCCTATTTGAAATATTGGGAAGTTTTGCTTCCTGTTGCTTCTACATCACTTTTATCTTAACAGGCCCATCCACTGATTTGTTTTATAGAAATAAGGAAGAGTGCAAAAGACTAATTATAGAAATAAGATGATCAAATAAGAGAAAATACATATATTAAATTTATGTAAAATTTCGAGAAATCCATTAAAGTCATGAAACCACTAAGATTGGTGCCTAATATCTTTAGATTAGAAATTAAGGAGTATATATTGCCTAAGTCAATGTATTTTGATAAATTTATAGAATGGAGAATTGTAACATGCATGCATCTCAAAAGATTTCATTTGTTTTAAATAGGATTTAATACACTTCCTATTATGCATGTATTAATGATGAGTGAAAACAACTATATTTTTCTTTTCATTATGAAAATCTCTTTATAATAATTGAAGTGATTCATTGTCATATAAATATTATAACATATGTCTAATTAAGATACATTTATAGTAGGAACTTATTATCATTATTATTAAATATAACATAATTATTAAGAATATTTTAATTCATTGTATTTTTTTTATTACTCACTAAAATTGTTTATATATCGATATACTTGTTTTAACATATCATTCAATTAATTGCATAAAGCACGTGGCTATTATAGCTTTTTTAACATGGTATCATTGATCCCATATTAAGAGGAAGTTCAATAGCTTATATTTTTCTTTTAGTAATCACAGTTTTCCATATATAATATTTATGCCACTATATCTTCATCCCATAGATCTTATGGATTTTAGAAAAGGGTTGTGATCATTTTTTTCTTGAAGCATAGATCTATATTATTGCTTTGCAAGAGCACTTTCTAGTTTGCTACTTCATTAATGTCCTAAAGGAATTTTTGTACAACTTGGATGAGTGTTTTTAATGTTCTATTTTAATTTTTGTTCAGCTTTGACATTTTTGTTCGTGGATGGATATTGTTGTTGTTGTTATATTATTTTCCAATAGTTAAGGTAAATGAGTATTTTCCATTGATTATTATAATGGTCATTTTCACAATTCTAATGATCGTATGCATTTATCTAAACTTCGGGTTAATTAATATATTTTCATATATATTTTTCCTATTTTAACAAATATTGAAGAAATTAACACAAGCATTAGTTTGAGATTAGGTGAAAAGTCATTTTATCTCACGCATCCTCTGATACCATGCAGAAACTTTAGAACCTGCAAGTAGATGCAAGACAAAGGCAGAGAAACTGAAAAGGAATTAAAGATGCATATAGGACAAGTGGATCAGGTGAAAAGTCATTTTTTCTTATTCCATAGCTGTAGCAGTACAACTGTTTATTTTAAAAGGAATTGCTTTGTCACACTCACCAAATCTTTGACTACTCCAAAATTTCATCAACTAAGATCCAAACTAATGGTCATTTCAGACCCATCAGTTTTCAAAGGCGTAATAGAGCACAAAATCATATCATTTGACAAAGCAACAACCAGTTGTGGGTCTCCGAAAGGATTCTGCTCGTGTGGTTCGAATGCAAAGAGCACGATCACACTATCCAGTAGGACAAAATGGTCGTGGACCTTTACAATCGACACAAGCAGGCCGATGGAAGAGCAGATGGAGTTATAGATACGATTAGCCATGGAGGGTAGCGGCTTTCACCTACTAACCTCGATGGATAATAATATCTATAACCCAAAATTCACGAGATTTCCCCCATTCGATACGTCAGCTCGAATGAGGTTTATTTGATTGTGGGGATCGGTTTCCTACGGGCGCAAGCCCCCGTAGTTAATTACATCTTAGACCTCGATCTAAGAAGACTCTCGATTAAGGACGTTAGATTATCTCCTTTAAAGTGGGTTTAGTGCAAAGGAATTTCTAGGTTTCCCTAATCAGAGGGAGAGAAGGTCCCAACTTGGTTCAATCAATCACACGGGGTTCAATCGACATCCGGCCGGTCCGAGAAAGAGAAAACTGGAGAAAAGAAAGAGGCCACGCATCTCAAGCAAGCATGAGAGAAAGAGGGAGGTGGCGTCATCTGTGTGACGCAGATGGGTAGGATTTATAGTCTCCGAAAGAATGGAGAACTTACCCACCATTAAGGTGTGTAGGAATACACTCGTATCCCTCACCTTTAGACCCTAAATCTATGGAAGATGTAGTATCGCACATACGATACTAACATCTACGACCTAGCTAATGCAATCTGGACTTATTCCTTGCCTGAAAAAGGAAGCCAGCTAAAATCCTAAGCACAATCAACCGTCCTATATGCATGCAAGATAGGAGGCTCTATCCTAAGGAATCAAAGATTTGAAACTCTGTAATATGCAAAATGAGTATATCTAGCGTCGTATGATGCATGAAAAAAGATGCACAATTAAGAGATGTCCTTAGATCCACTAATGCAATGCATGTAAGTGAAGTGCATTATAAAGAAAAGTGTATAAAAACGTATGCATGACATCCAGAGTACAGAAAAAAAAAGAAAAAAAAAATAAATAAACACACCCTAAGGGTATCCTTCAGGCAAGATACCCGCACAGAAAATCATCAATCATCATGCCCACTTCGTGTGGGAAAACAGCGATGCCCAATGGCATAAATAGGTGGCCTACTCAACAGGCCTAAATGACCCTAATGGTCTCTAAGGCTCACAGAAGGTGGGGGGGTATCATACCCAAAACCGGAAAGGGCCAGAATCCTAGCAGAAAAACCAACGATGCCCACTTCGTGTGGGAAAACAACGATGCCAACCGGCATAATAGGTGGCCTACTCTACAGGCCTAAATGACCCTAATGGTCTCTAGGGCTCACAGAAGGGGGGAAAGCTTTGACCTATAGGGCCAAAGCTTCGTCAGTGCACTAACCTATGGCTGACTACCTAAACATACTAGAATATCTATCAACAATATGTGTGTGGAGTGTAGCAGTTCCGATATGCAATTAAGAGTTTAAGTTGCAGAAGTCATACCTGACCGTGGCGCAGCCACTTAATAGCTCCAAGCAAGTAAATGGTTCATTGATCCCTGATCGTGCAAGACCCAATGTACCTGCTGTGGCGCTGCCACTTAAAAGCTTATAAGCAATTGACGCCGCTTGATCATTGACAATGCAACACCAGATGTACCTCGCAAAGTAAGACAAAAGAAAACATATATATAAGCGTAGATGCCGTTCAGAAAAGAAATGCAAGCAAGTAAGAAAATATAACTGACAGAAAATGTAAGAATTGCATTTATAGAACATGTATAGGTATTAAATACTGAATAGCAAAAGAAAATGCAAGCCTAACCTAGGACTAGAAGTAGTGTCCTAATCAAACTGGTCTAAGGTGTGTGTAGGCTGTGCAGTTTTTGATAGATCCTATGTAGGGTAATTTAGTTCAAGTTATTTGCATTTTTTTTATTTGTTCAAGGCCAAGGGGAGATTTTAATTGAAGTTTAAATATTAGTAATTTAGGATTGATTTTAGAATTTTATTTTTAGTGTTTGATTGATTACCACCTTTGTTTCACACCGAGGCCGTGAGGTTTATTTCACCCTCCTTGGGGCTAACTTAATAGCCTCGTAGGCCTGGGTTACCCAGTGGCAACCAATTTTTGTTGAATTATTAAGTTGGTTGTAAATTAGAAAAGAAATATAGATTAGGCAATTTATTATCACTTACGATTCGACTTAAACCAATTATGAAATTAATTTTACAGTTCTGCCATTCCATTGAATCCATTCGTGGCGTTGTGCCACCAGGCTCGAGGAACCAGGCCTCCTTAGGACACTTAGCCCCGCAGCCCGGAGTAGTCCATCCAATAAACTTCATCTTTTGAATGGTTGTTATGTATTAAGGGATTTGTTAATTGATTTTAAAGGATTACTCTATGTTTGATCTTTAAGAGTCTTTTATCCTAATGAGTTTAGTTTGTAATTTAATCCCTAATAAAATCTACATCTTTTAGATTTTAGATTGGTTAAGGATTAATTATTATATTAATTAGAATTGGTTTAAGTTTATGTCTTAGGTTTATAGTTTAATGATTACGAATATTAACAATAACTTGATTGAGAATTAAATATTTTAACACATTTTAAGAATTAGGTTATAAAGGGTTGGTTAATTATTAATGAATTAAGGAAATTAGAACCTAGGAAGGTGTGTCCCTAAGTTTAATTTTGATGTCTCTATCCTATAAGGAACATGCATCCTAAGTCTATGTTATCTAAGACCCGATCCTTAATTTTTGTCCTTAGGTGTCACTAGTGTTGTAGGGATAAAAGGAGTTTCTGTTTTCTAACCCTTAGGACTTTCGTACATGTGTCACTAGATTTAGGGATTTATGCATGAAAGTACGATAATAGATAGAAAAGTAGTAGCAAGAAAAGAATGAAAATTACAAATAAAAGGAATGTAGGCATTGTTGTTTTGGACACACTTCTTTGAAGTCAAGTGTACCCTAAAGCAACATTAACAATGCCCTTTGCTGTCCCCACAATCCAAATAAAGCACTTGATACGAACTCGACTCGACTACACAAACTATTCCCTACCAAACTCAAAGCAACAAGGGAAACTCAAGTTCCCAAAAAAAAAAACAGAACCAAAACAACATCTCTTTCTACCCACCACCCAAAATCATCTAGAAAACAAGTGTAAGCAAGAAGAAAGACAACTCCCACGCGGAATACTACCTCGTTCTAAAAAGACATCAACAAGTCCATCACACAAAGCTAATCACAAAGTTATGAATTCTAAAACAAGTCATGAAAAATTCAAATGAAACGGTATACGAAAATCTTGCACAAATTGACTACAAAAACTCCTCCCGACACAAAACAATCAAGTGCCTTTCCTTCTTATTTGGAGTGGGGTAGAAACCACAAGGCTTTCCAACAAGAAAGTTGTATAAAACCTCTCGCTGTAAAACCTTCATTATAAAACATTCACAAAAATTCATCGCAAAATCCCTTAATACAAATCAACTTACGAAACCTTTCATAAAGCTTTTCAACAAATGTAAATACATGCAAAGAAACAATAGGAATGCATCATAAGAAACCCGGTTTTGTGATACAAAACAAATCATAACACTTCTTTAACATGAATCGATTCACAAAGCCCTCTTTCTTTCAACACACGAGTAAAATAAATGCTTTCCAACAAGTTTTCAATCTTCACACTACATGCCATCAAATATTCAAGAAACTCTTAAATCCCAATTTATAAACTTGCTCATGCATCCAAACATGTATCATTTTACCAAAAGCTCAAAGTCAATTTCATATTGTTGGAAAGAAAAATGAGAGAATGGTTTAATGCCAATTGGTTCATCCAATGTTCAAGAAACATTCTGATATTAATTAACAACATAATTTTCAGGTAAAGCTAAAAGGGATGAAGGAGGATCTAGATTTAGAACAAGTATAAAAAAAAATATCTGAAAATTTATCAACTCTTTATATTATAAATAAGCATGCTTCCAACAATGTAATTCGCATAACTAATAAATTTATGGTTACTTTTCAACAAATACTCACTTCGACACAGCTTGGAACACAAAAACAGCGAGAGACTTACACATGACTTACTCTTAAAGCATCTCGGGAGCTCGAAACAATGAAAAACTGCATGTATCTCATTCCCACGACAATCTGGAAACTAAAAACTATGGAAAATTGCACTTATAGCATTCCTACGATGATCCGAAAGTTAAAAACTATAAAAAAAACTGCATGTATATTATTACCAAAATAGTTTGGGACATCAAAATAGCAAAAATATGCATATACCTCGCTCCCAACACAATTTGGAAGCCAAAAACAGCAAAAATCTGCACTTGTTCGTTTACAAAAATAGTTTTGGACTCAAATCAAATTACAAAAACTGCACTTATCTTTACACGATGTCACTGCACAAGAAAATTAAAGGGCTTAAACATTTCAAAGATAAACATAAACCTCAACTCCATAGGTTGACTACAAATATATAGAAGCTCTAGTTTGTCATTAAATCATCATGCCATCATTATGAGAAATAAAACTCCAACACCTATGCATTAACCAAGCTTTCCACAACAGATATAAAAAGAAACTCAACAGAAGAAGCTTCAACAAGCCCACCACACAAAGTAGACATGTTTCCAACAACATCAGTTACATAACTATGAAATCCATAGTTGCCTTCTAACAAATTTATTTATTTTTATGCTATACGCCCTTAAAGCTTCCAAGAAAGCTTGCAAACAGGTAATCTATAATAGTTCATATGCTAAGCCACCCCTTGCTTCCATAAACAAATCACTAGAAAAACATCACTTTTTCTAAGAATACTTGAGATAGTCTATTGAAAACAAATCATGGATATAAGAATAAAGGTTCCAGCGCATCAAATTCATCCATGACATTTTATTTCAAGAACATACAACTTGGACAATTATGGTCGCACATGAAGTAAAGCATTTATGACGCGATTACCATAAGCTACCATTGGTGATGCATACAGGTAATCAGGCTCCTCATTCTTTTAGCTTAGGAATACTTCTCTTTACTCAAAACTTATGCGAAAATAAAATAAAAAAAAGGAATAAAACTATGCTTGCTTGCCACACATTTTTTTTGACCAAAACTTGTGAGTCGTATTACTACTTTGATGACGATCTTTATAAAAGAAAATCATTCTAAGAAGGATGCTCTTTTAAAATCGGTTCTACTCATATGATTGCCCAAATATGTGTGTTAATCATAGATGGAATAAGAGATCTATATGCATGAAATTCTCTAATCTTGAAAGAAAGAAGTTCATGATGTGGACATATTTAGTAAGTTTAAAACAAATCAACAGACTCATGATATCATATGTATGTATGAAATTGGAACCTATTCTCACATTCAACTCTTTCAAACTTAATCAAAGTCACAAAACACATTTAAAACAATTGAGAAACTGTCATCACGAGTAAACTTCCACAATAATTTTGGAGAGCCTACATTTCTATTAGAACACATAGAAGCATAAGTACATAAGTATTATGCACATCTCATTCCATTTGTCCCATATTCATAAAGTGAGAGGCACCAACATCATGATAAAATTAATAAGGAAATAACCACCCAAGCATTAAGACTTTTGTATGAATGATACCCAAATAGAGAGAATAATAGAAGAAAATATAATCTCTAAAACATTTAACCAAATAGCTAACATGCGAAGTCTAAGAAGTGATACAAAACAATCTTTTTTTTTTTTTAACACACCACCATGTCACACCTGTACTTCCAAATCGTATAACATGAATAAATAAATAAAAGAGCTTCATACATCAACTATTCATTCCGAAACAAGACAAGCCAATGTATATTATAGCAAGCTCAACAATGGCCATCACAAGGCATCAATATCATGAGAGTTCCATAAAGCTACTTGAAATGAGTCAGCATGAGAACTAGCATTTTTTTTTTGCATCCACACCTATGAAAAGTTCATACCCATATTTAATTGGAACATGCCACCTAAAACCTTGCTTAAGGTTCACCTATATTTATCATAAACAAAATGTTCACCACAGGATTCATGAGTTGTAATTAAAGTAAAGCCTCATCTCAAACCAAAAACATGCTCATTTATCAAAACAACATGAGTTAATAAGAAGGCCTCATTCACATCCTAATCTAATTCTGACTACTGGATGCATGCTCTATTATTTTCATTCTCTAGTTTGGAGTTCACATGGAGTAAGGATGAGTGGAAGAAGCAGATAGAATAGAAGGGAAGAACTAGGAGGAATAGAAGAAGAGAAATGAAAGGAGAAAACATACCTACAATTATGGAAGAAGGCTGATCGGCTAAAGAAAGCAGTCTTGGGCTGACGCCGAACTCGGCTGGACGTTTAGGCCGAGTCGGTTGAGAGAGAAAGAGGTGGAGCGGAGGACTCGGTGTCGGATTCTTTCTGGAGCTCACGAACAGAGGCGTCGGAGAGGGCTCCGAACAAGAGAGGGAGAGCAAGAGAATTTCGATTCCCTTGGAACCGTGCGAAACAGAGGGCGGCGTCGGGTTCGGTTAAGCGCGCGAAACCGAGAGAGAGGGCGTCGGGTTCAGTCTCTGGTGTCGTACGAACCACAGGGAGATGGGAGAAGGCGAGAGTGGGAGTCCACTCTGTCTAGGGCTCGCGAACTAGAGGAAATAGATAGGGAGCTTCGGCCTCCCTGCTTCTGCGAACACCGAGAGAGAGACAGAGCGAGAGGGGCTTCGGCTCTTGGGTTCCGACCGAAGAGAGCACGGTAGAGAGGGAGAGGGAGAGAGAGAGAGAGAGGGCACCAATCCGAGAGCTGGAGCCGGGGTAGGGAGTTCCGCCTGGGAGCCTCTACTGAGAGTGAGAGGGAGGGACCGAGAGGAATAGAGCGAGAGGGAGAGCCTCCATCAGAGAGAGAGATCGCCGCCCGTTAGAACTCTCCCTTTTTTTTTTCGTATCCCCTCTCTATACCCAGACATCGAAGCTTCGCCTCTGTCCGAGGCCTGCTCCTGTCTCAGCGAATCATCTGAGACGCGGGATTTGGGCTGAAACGAGGATCTCGTTCGATCGCAGCCGTTGAAGTAGTTTCTTGATTTAGGGGATAAATTCAAAATGTTTAGAAAGGCAATTGGATCCTAATGGGACCAAACCAAGTTGAACCAGGCCAAATTTGGCTGAGATCGGGTCAGACTCGAGTGCGAATTCGACTTAATTCGGGTTCGAGCCGGTGCGACAAATTCGATCACACGGAATTGAGTCCAGCATGATAATCGATTTAAATCAAATGGGGTCGGGTCGATTCGAGCGAAATGATAGAGTCTAATTAAACACAGTCGAGCCCAATTCGACTAAATTCGAGTCGGTTCGAGCCCGAATTGAACTTGACGAGGTCCAATAGCATTGATCGAATGCGCTCGAGGGCACTCGAACAAAAATCGAGGTCAACACCAGTCACCTGCTACAGTAAATCACTGTCATCCGTGCATAACAAAAACCCTCATATCACTTATATAGGGGTGTCAATTTCGGGTCAAAGGTCGGGTTTGGGTCGAACCCGGAATTGACCCGGCACTATGCTGGTTTGGGTTAACCCGACCCGTTTTTGCAAATGGGTCGATTTTCTGAACCCGAACCCGACCAGCTTCGGATTCGGGTCAACCAAACCCGAAAATTTTGGGTCTGATTCGGGTCGGGTCCAATATTGACACCCCTACACTCATACACGTGTAAAGCTACCTAAGCTTAAACCTATATAAAAATTTGTACTGCTACAGCTATGGAATGAGAAAAAATGACTTTTCACCTAATAAAGCTCCATAGAGAGTGAACTATTAGGTAGTGTGAAATTGGATACGAGCAATTAGCAGAAATATTATAACTATTGTGTAGTTGGATATAATGTGAACTACTGCAGTCTTCCAGCTTCAAGAACCCCCCTCTGATATCATTCTTCCAGCCATTCGGTGGCAGCCTAGCTGCATCTTACAAGCAAAGAAGCACTCAACTGCTCTCTATCCTTCACAGTTCTCCTCGTCCTAAGTTTTCAATTTCATTTAAATCAATAATGTTTTCACATTAATATTTTAGGAAGAAAATCAATGTAGTATAGCACAAATGGACTTTATTCATACCTCAAACAATGGGAAAATAACTTTGGATCTGTTATCAAATCTGCAAAATATGTGAAAGCATCTCCAACTAGAAAACACAAGTTCTTGGAATGTGCTAACCATAGCTCTCTTGAGGACAAAAGGGGTCTGAAACAAGATGTTTCCACTTGGTGGAGTTCTACATTTATTATGCTGAAGTGTGCTTTATATCTATTATCGTCGTGCTTTCTTGCATCTAGAGTTGATTGATTCAAATTATAAGGAATGCTTATCTAATAGTGACCGGGATAAAGTAGAAAAAAATAGAGAAGCTCTTAGCTGTTTTTCATGAAATCAGTAGTTTGTTTTCTAATGCCAAGTATACCACTGCGAACTTGTACTTCCCTGTGGTTTAGGTTTTCAGCATATTCAACATTCAGAGAAGAAATGGGCAGCGATGATGAGTACTTGAGGTCAATGACTACTCTCCTGTTTTCTAAGTTTGAAAGATATTGGTCTGATTTTCACATATTATTAGTTATAGCTGTCATTTTAGATCTCCGATCTAAGTTCAGTTTTGTGGAATGGTGTTATAAGAAGATTTATGATGATCCTGGAGAGGCAATCAATTCAGATATCCTGAAGCTTTATGATAATCTGAAAACAAACTACTGATTTCATGAAAAACAGCTAAGAACTTCTCTATTTTTTCTATTTTATCCCAGTCACTATTAGAAGGGCACTCCTTGTAATTTGAATCAATCAACTCTAGATGCAAGAAAGCACGACGATAATAGATAGCACTCTTGAACATAATAAATGTAGAACTCCACAAAGTGGAAACATCTTGTTTCAGACCCCTTTTGTCCTCAAGAGAGCTATGGTTAACACATTTCAAGAACTTCTGTTTTCTAGTTGGAGATGCTTTTACATACTTGATGCTTTCTCGAAAATAAGGGGGCAACTGATATGTCATCAAAAAATTATCTTGATCGGGCACAAATCTCGAGGAAAAAAATCAAGTAGGAAACTTCAAAAATTAAATTTAGGATCATCTAAACTCCAATTTCAATAAACTTATAGTCGAACTGAGCGTCTCAGAATTACAAACCCAACAACACCAAATTCAACTCGATCCGAGCCCAAATGGGTCCAAATCGAAGACCCGAAGCACATTCTGAAGGTTCAATCCCTAATTTGGATTGTCAAACTGTTTATAAATATGACATGCTTATAGTCAAATCGAGCGACTTGACGAGACAAATCCAACGAGCCCATGATTGCCAAATTTTTATATTGTTAAGACCTTCAAATGTCTGACAAACAATCCACGATCAAGGGATTAATCAATATCGGCCGTCCATCTAGACCACTCCACATTTGCTCTTGATCCTTCTCATATTTACGAGTCATGCCATCCTCAAAAAATTATAAATAGACCCTCACTTCTCTTAAGATGGGACCCAAGCAAGAAGAAGAAGATAAGAAGGGGAAGAGAAGAGAAGAGAAGAGAAGAAGGAAAGGAGGAAAGAAACTCCTCATCGACCACCGCCAAAGTTCTACCCGATGTTCAAGTGAGGCTGAAATTCTCCCCGACTTCCAAACGTCACCGAAATTCTGCTCAACTTCCAAGTAATGCCAGAATTTTGCCCGACTTCCAAGTGATGCCAGAATTCCGCCCGATTTCCAAGTAACGCCGAAGTTCCGCCCGATCTCCAAGTGACATCGGAATCTATCTAATCTTCAAGTGACTCTGGAATTCAGCTCGAATATACAACTTGTTTGTAACTGGATTTCAATCCGGAAGTGAATCATTGTAATCTGATCATCTTAAATTTTAAAGACGAGTCAGCCTCTTGTACCTCAAGCAAACACTAGTGGAACCTTTTTAATTGGGCGTGGCCCCGTGATTTTTTCCCTTTCTAGGGTTTTTCAGTAAAAATCTTGGTGTTCTTTCATCTTCTGTTTGTATGCTGGATATTCGTACATACAACGTTGAGATGAAAACTTTCTAACTCTATCGCCGCGTATATTCAAGACCGCAATGAGTATATTTCTCTATCCATTTACATTACATCAAAAAAAAATCTTAAGAAATAGAACCAGTTGATTAATTTAATTAAAATGTTTTGGATACATTGATATCATTTCCATCTCATACCTTATAATTAATATTTTTATTAAAATATTTTTCTATAAATATATTTCAGCCAAATTTACTCTTTATATGAAATATAAATTGAATATGTATTATTATTATTATTACTTAACTATAGTAATTATAAATACTTAATGCCTTTTGCTTGTTATCTTCATAGTATCGCTCTGCAATTCCATCGATGCTATCTCTCGAGGAATCCCATGAGCCCGAGGACCGAGTTCTGCACGCGCTGGAGGTCACGGCATAAAGAGTGCGAACTTGCCCTGTGCAAACGAGCATGTGATTTTCTCCTGAGCCCAACGCCGTGCCACCATCTCATTTGGTGGGAGCATGACTTCGCCGTCGATATGTTCTTCGCCGGCGATTGGGCTCCTTAAGGGTTGCGGGATTTTGATGGGGGCTGAAACCTTATGTGGATTATCGACGGCGGTGTTAGTGACGGCCGACAAAGGTGGTGAAAGAATCCGGCAGCGGCGGTGCTCCGGCCAAAGGACGTCAGCTTCTTGCAGCTCTTCCAGCACCATGATCATCAAGAATATGAAGAATGGAGCTCTGTGGAGGTGGGAGCTAGGCGCAAATATTTATAGGGAGGGAGAAGCGATGTGGACTATAACAGCCTAAGCACCACCGAGAGACATGATACCACAGGGACCATCTCCCACTATCTCTATTAATCGTTTTCTTATTCTCTTTACTGTTTTAAGAATACTATAAATTATTTTCCCTTTTTACTTCTTTTACCAAAGATAATTACAGGGTTTTAGCTTAATGGTTTACATATAGTGATAGTAGGAAAAGACGTTACAGACTTTGTTATACAGTTAATACAATACTTTTTTTTAGCATTCTCTGTTCTTCCCTTCCTGTCTGAGGTTTTCAGGTTAACCGAAGATCCCTGCACCATTTGGTATATTATTTTTGGTTGTATCTGCTAAATGTATTTTGTCTCTTATTTGGAAGATTTATCATATCTTCAATTCTTCATTATGCTTATGTGGTTGGTAGTGTGGGTTCTATTTCTTGTAAGCAAGAAAGGATTGTACCTTCTCTGTTTTCTTTTTTTTTTTGGGACATTTAGGCCATTTAAGGCAAACTCACACACGCAACGCATACACATAGACTCGAACCCTGAACCTCTTAGTTAGAAGCCTAAGCTCTCAACCACTAGGTCAAGGACAGTTGTGTCCTTCTCTGTTTTCTGTCTTTATATATTCATATCTCTGTATACAGAAAAGTGTGAATAAACATTTATTCTCCTTTGTTTGTTCTCTCTATCCGCTTTCTACGTGGTACCCGATCATCTCCAGATCACTTGTAACATCCCAGACATCCATAGTGAAAGGATTCATCTGACATTCTTCTTTTTTGTACTCTTTTTTTTTTTCTTCTTCTCGTTCAGATCAATACAGACATCCAGAAATGATAATTGCATTAAAGAAAATAAATACATCAAACTACTATAATTCACATTTCGACATTCATATACAATCAAAAGGAGCGTCCAAAAGAACATATACAATAGCCACTCGGGCTACAAAACAAATGCCTGAACCAAAAGCTACAAAAACTATACTAGTGACTGAAAGAAGCTTCACGCGGGAGGCTCTGCACCTGAAATCATTAACCACATATAATGAGCTTAAATAGCCCAGCAGGTCACCAAAGCCTACAACTGAAATCAAAGCACGACACGAAAGTAATATGCATGTAAATCAAATCAGGTCAAATCAATTACTTGCACATGATCAATGAGTCGATGCAGAACGGAAATCAGTACATAACATAAATCAATAAAATCAGTGAACATTGGGAAATCCATAAAGCTTAATAAATCAGTACGTGCATCAAATCTCTACAGTAGTTGTCTTATCTATCATATCAGTCTATAACATCAGTCAAATCAATATAGTAGAATCGTATCAGAACATACACTTGCAAATCGATCAGTTATTCAATACCACTTGCTCAATAAATCATATGCATGCTCAATATCATCAGAACATACACTTGCAAATCGATCAATTATTCAATACCACTTGCTCAATAAATCATATGCATGATCAATATCAATACAGCAGCGTATGTATCCATATCCATAATGAGAACAATCCAAAGACGACAATGAACGATGCTAAAAATAAAAACAGTGAAAGCAAATCAATAAATCAATCAATCAATACATAAATAATCACGTGCTATAAGATCGGTACAATGAATCAATGTATCAGTGGATCAATAGTATCGGTATCAGTATCTGTAGTATCAATAGTATCCATGAATCAATATAATATCAATCAATGTCAGTGTCGGTATCCATGAATCTCCAGTGACATAAACCATAAGCAATATCAATGAAATCGTACAGTAACAGTAGACCCGTAAATCCGTCAGTAAATCCATAATCGATAGCAATAATTCAATTCAATACAATAAATCCGTCGATTAAATCTGTCGATCATATGCATCCAAAACGAGAGCAACAGGTCAATACCGTACACATGCAATTCCATACAATAGTCTTACTGAGCAAGTACAATCACTGGCTATTAAGGCGTTTTTCAAGTCGATAATCCATTGTGCTGTTGTAGAAATCCATAGTGCTGTTGTAGAAATCCATAAATATATCCATCCATTGGTTCAATAAGAGTCGTCAGTCTGTGCCCGTCGGCTGCCCGTCGGCAAAATAATCTCCTTATGACTCCCAATCGTTATATCAATGATCAATAGAGGATAACACCAAACCCTTTTTAAAGGAAAGCCCGTCGGCCCACCATCCTGAACAGGTTAAGTCGATCTCCAACCAACGGTTAAACCAGTCTTCACTTGTCTTTCAGTAACAATAACAGTCATTCAATCATATATTCACATTCGTATGCATATCAATCGTTCAAATCATTAAATTCAGAAAATCAGAAATCGTACGAAAAATCAGCGGCGTAACGGCAGTACACAGAATTTACACAAAAATCACAGAATTCACAAATTACCAAATTACTACAGAACATTCACAACAACATTATAAGACTTTTATTCTACTGCCCAAAAAATTTCAGACATCATCAGAATTTACAATCAAAATAAAACACCGCCGAATCAAAACTACCCGGTTAAAATTCTCCAGAAAATACTCAAATCGTGTAGAAATATCATATCAGAAACATACCAAAAGTTGTGCGGTAAAACTTTCGTCAATACAAAATTATGTGCGTTTTTCGGTAACGAAAACACAAATCTGAGCACAGAAATACCAAAACTCGAAATCTTCGAAAACAGAAATAGGGTTCAGAGTCCTTACCGCGAGATAAATAATTCTTCCAACAGCGGCGACGGACAAAAAGCGCTCCGCAGCCTCCGAACTCCGGCTTTTTCCTTTGTTTTCCTTCTCCTTCAAACAGAAACACAGCTAAAGGTACCTTTCGATTTCCCGGACACTGCATGCTGTCAAAGATCTTTTCTATTCTCATTATCCAATCTTCAGCAGCCTGGGGTCCTACTGCTCCTTTGAACAACAGAGGCTTCAACTTATGAAACATCTGCAAATGCTTATCTGCTTCTTCTTCTTTACTTCCACTCATCTTACTCTGTGCATCCCCCATCACATGTGCTATAGCAGTGGCCAACTGCATCATACTTTCTGAAGGTACTGGAGTTGCACTATGTTGCTCATTTGGTACACTTGATTCCGGATTATCCATTTACCTTTTCACCTGCACAGTTTAGAATAAATGATACACACATGCAACTATGTATGCAAAGTGATGCACTTAAAGCTACCCCTTCTACCCAACTCTCCATCAAATATTTTTATTAAAAATCTGATTTTTCTCTCTCTTCAAAACGAGCTAATTTTCTTTTAATACAAAACTGATCGTCCCGGCCGATCGTCACATCGTCCAGGACGATATGAACAAAATCCAATCGTCCAGGACGAAATCTCAAGACGATAATTAATTTTCTTGGATGATAAAAACCCTTACTCACTGTCTCAGCTCAAGATCAGTTCCTGAACTAATAGTCCCGGGACAATCCACGATCGGCCCGGACGATTCTGGAAGGAAATCAAAGAAACGAGCTCTCACATCACTCCACCACCGAAGAACCGCTTTCTTCCTCCTCCCTGATGATTCCGACGTCCCTTAAATTTCTGATGAGCAATGTCAAAAACATCATTACACAACCTCTCACCGCCGATAACCACCATATGTGGCAATCTCAAATTCTCAAATTATTTTGAGCAAACAGCTATTAAGGTTTCTTAGATGGATCTTCTCCTTCCCCATCAAGAACCACAACCGTGACAGACGGACAGACGATCCCCAACCCCAACTACAACACCTGGCTCTTGCTAGATCATAATCTAGCAGCGGCTTTATACTCCGTAATCTCACCGAGCATCTTACCTATCCACGTCGCATAACTGCAGAGGGGGAAAATCATCAAGACCGTCTTTCATTTGCCAAATAATTGGCAAGAATGGACATTCTGCAGTTAAATGTTGGCACCCTCACGATGATTAATACAAATCCAAACAACCTATCGCTGCCCTCTACACAACCTCCTCATCTCATCCTCCCACTGAATGGTATCTCGATAGCAGAGCTTCGTCACACCTGATCTCCGACCCAACGCACCTTAAATCTTCTCAACCATACACCGACTCCAACCAAGTTATTCTTGGGAACGGCCAACAACTCCCCATTCACACCACCGGTAAAGATCTCTTACCCTCACCGCAAGGTACGTAGCATACAATTGATTCACCTAAATCTTGTCCCAAACCTTTCATTTAATCTTTTATATGTTCATAAACATATTGCCGATAAAAATTTCCTTATAACATTTTCTTCCCATGGCTATGAACTCAAGGATTAGAAGACCCGCCGAAATCTTCTCACGGGTTCGTGTATTAACGGACTCTATCCAATTCAAGCTCCGCTTCTCAAAAACACTAGCACCTCCCAGTTCGCTCTCATCTCTATTCAGGTGGTTCCAGATTTGTGTCACCGAAGACTGGTGCATTCATCCTCCTGCACATTATCCTATCTTGCAAATCGTTTTCCCAACATTTGTATTTCGTCTATTACTTGCAATGTAACTCATGTAAGATGGATAAAAGCCATCAATTACCCTTCAAAAAGTCTCAAAGCACTAGTTCTATTCCATATTGCTTGGGCTTCTATCTTTAAGGTGAAATTCACCGCTTGAGATAATATCCAGACAGAATTGAGCTCAAGCTTATCTTTTATAAGATATTTCAATCCACCAATATACCGAGCAACGAGTTGGGTTTCCGATTCTTAAAGGTTGTTGCGAGCGCTCAAATGAAAGAACTCCATCTAATCGCTCACAGACTGATGCCCTTGTGCACATTGTTGATACTGTAGATACAATATTTGCTCGTAGTCGGTTGGCAAGAAATGAATTCGAAACAATTGCTTCATCCTCGCCCAACTTCGAACTGGTCCTCGACCTTCACGACGACAAGATTGTAACATTTCAAGCCACCACGCACTGGCACCACCTTTCAAGCGACAAACCACATATTTAACTTGTTTGTCATGGCTGATTTCCATATACTCAAAGAATGCCTCGATGGCCCGTTCCCAATCGAGGTAATCCTTGATGTGTAACATTCCCTCATAAAAGGGTATGTCTAATTTGACACGGAATTCACCTATTCCGCCATGATTTGGTCCTCGAGGTCTGTGGTGATCATAACGATGGTAACCTTCAACTTCGGATTCAACATTCTCATGTTGCGGATGAAAATCGGCTCCATTTTCGGAATCTAAGGCATTAGCAAACACATGTTGTGGCTTCCTAAGATATCTGCCCCGGCCAAGAGAAACTCTGAGAGCCGATACATTCACCGGCAGAGGTTGTCCCTACATTGTGTTAACTGAGGCTTTGAGATCCAGTAGCTCATTTTGTAGTTCGGTGAAGGTGTGGAAGAAGTCCATCCTGAGTTCATTAAGTTGTAGAATTGTGCTAGCTTGCGCTTCCCATAAGGCATCCAAGCTCTGATCGTCGTCGGAAGCTCTGTGCGAAGTTTCTGCAGCCATCAACCTAATGTAATATCCCAAAAAGCCACCGGCAGTGACCTGCATGAAACAGAGAAGAAACAAAAAACCAATGGAACAATATATGCATGGTAATATGATTTTATGTATATGTCTGATCAATACTCCTAGGTAAAGGTATATATAATTTAACACCAATACATTGCTACTATAGTAAAATGGTTATCTAAGGGAAGTGGAGAACGTGCAACAAAAAATAGAAAAGATAGTGACTAGAGGTAGTGGCTGGTATAGAAAAGATATGATGTCTCGCGTAATAGGATAGTCCACATCAAACACTCTCAATCCTCGTCCTCGCCTGCTCTAAAGAAGCATCGCAAAGAAAATTTTACTCCTGGGTTGCTTTTAATGATGGGCTTAAGACTGCTAATGCTCTGTCCATTAGGGGTATTTCTGTGTGCCCTCTGTGTGTATTTTGTAAGTCCGAATTTGAAACCCAGAATCACCTGCTATTTGAATGTGATTTCTCTTTCAAAATTCTTTTGGGTTTCATTCCGAGAATGCACTCCATGCTTCTCAGGCCAAATCTGTGACAGGTTTTCAATGATATCGATGATAAGAAATTGGATAGTAATAGAAAGAATCTGTTGTTTATTACTATCTTTGCTATTGTTTATTTCGTTTGGAAAGCTCGAAATGATAGAGTATTCGGCAACAACATTGATGACATCTCTACCACCATTTCTAAAATTAAGAAGGTTGTATATCACAAGACTTTCAGGAAAAAATGCTTCTAGGATTTGCTCACTTGATCTTAGCCTTTTTGCTGTGGAAGGTTTGGTGCCCCTTGGACGGCTTCTACCTGCAACCAGGGACTGGATGGAGTTTTTGAAGGACAATGATGATGGCAATCTTTCATTTTCCCCTTGGACGGCCTACGACTGCTCCGTTTCCGTCGGCAACCAGGGGATCCCTCTACCCTTTTGGGTATTTTTGGCTAGCTGGGCGTTCATATTGCTGATTGCTTACTGAGTCCTTAAATTTTTATCTGAATTTCCTTTTTACTTGTATTTTTACAGCAGTTTCTTTCTTCTGCAGCATTTGCTGATAGGGTTTTGTCCCGTGCTTAATATTTTTTTATGTTAAGCATTTGGAATTTATTTCTGTAACCTTGGTTTTTTATCAATGAATGGGCTTCTACCCCAAATATTCCCCCAAAAAAAAAAGAGTACAGTTTCATCTGTCAGAGCATGAGACCCATATAGTATAGTAAAAACACATTTGGGAGATACCTGTGGAGGAAAAAGACAGTTGCTTATCATCTTTCAAAACCTCTATTAATTGATTTTGTTCTTTAGTAGTTATCTGCATGCTTTATCTATATGTGTGAAGAATCCCATCGCCATTAGCTTAGTTGGTGGGCAAATATAGTTGGGATTTATTTGATTTCTCTCTCATACGGCACGACTTTTTAAATGGGGAGAAAATAACTGTGTGGCCCTACACCTGTAGGGTTGGTTGCAGGTAAGTCCACTCAGGAATTAGTTATGTCGACCTACGACTCCTTTGAGGGTAACAGCGGGTTGATATCCCATTCTAAGAAAAAAAGTGTGTGAATTTGCTGGTCATCATGGTCACATCAATAATGAGAAAATTTTCACCACCTAAGAGGCATATAAAAGTACTGTTTATATTTAGATTGAGAAAGACGTCTAACAAATTAATTGAGTTTACAAATCAAAATGTAATTATATATGCTTCATAATAAATTTAATTAGTCTTAATAATATGTATTAAGAAGAATATTAAATAATATTTGATAAATTTTATAATCCTGTCATATTGAATACTTGATTAATATTTTTATTAATTAATTATCTATTTATAGATTGTGATGAGTTTTGTTGATTAAATATATGGAAAAAAAAGAAACTGCTTTCACCTTTCAACATGAATCCATCTATAAAAAATATTTAAATGAAAAGCCTTTATTATCCAATAGCCAAGAGAAAATTTATAAAAAAATAAGTTGTGTATTTTCTTGCATATTTTATATTTTAGTATATTTCTCAATCCATTTACATTACATCAAAAAAAAAATTCTGAAGAAATAGAACCAGTTGATTAATTTAATTAAAATGTTTTAATTTGGAGACAGTGATATCATTCCCATCTCATACCTTATAATTAATATTTTTATTAAAATGTTTTTCAATAAATATATTTCTGCCAAATTTACTCATATATAAATTGAATATGTATTATTATTATTATTATTATTATTATTATTATTATTATTATTATTATTATTATTATTATTTTATTGTATTTATTATTATTATTATTATTATGTTATTATTTTATTATTATTACTTAAATATTATAATTATAAATATTTAATGATTTTTGCTCGTTCTCTTCATATTATTGCCCTGCATTAATTTTGTCGGTGCTATTTCTCGATGAATCCCGTAAGCATGAGGACCGAGTTCCGCACGCGCTGGAGGTCACGGCCTTTAAGCGTGCGACCTTGCCCTGTGCAAACCGAGCAAGCGATTTTCTCTCGGGCCCAATGCCGTGCCACCATCTCATGCGGTGGGAGCATGACTTCGTCGTCAATATGTTCTTCGCCGGCGGCATGGCTCGTTAAGGGTTTAGGGTTTTAAGAATACTACAAAAATTAACCCTGCGGCAACTCATTCAGAATGTAAATTATAAAGCGCGATGCCACCTGAGAAAAAAGAGCAGTGAAAGGAAAATGGAATTTTTCCATTTTCCTTTCACTGCTCTTTTTTCTCAGGTGGCATCGCGCTTTATAATTTACATTCTGAATGGGTTGCCGCAGGGTTAATAATATTACGCAACAGAGGAGTAAGAAAAATACTAAACCAACAGAGGAGAGGTTGGCTTGGAGATCTTGAGAAAGAAGAAGATAGAGAAGGGACAAAACGAAGCAGAGAAAGAATGTAAAGAAAGTAATATTCATTTCATTATGTTGTATAGATAATACAGACCTAATAGGGAGAGCTTAAGTTACAAGAAACAGGAATAAGAGATGACACGTCAGCATTATTAAATAAAACAAATCTGTTAAGTGCTAACGTATGGGAAATTTTATATTAATGACCAAAAGAATTACAAAGAAAAATAAAGCCAGGTCCAAAGACGGATGGCACGAAGGCCTCCAATGCAAGCCAGTCAAAAATCTCCGACCCAAAAACATAGCAGCAAACCAGCCAACAAGTGATCTCACAATAAAGCAAAATCCTGGCTACAATCATCATCGTCCAGAATCACAAAAAACCATCCAAGCAACCAAAATCCTGACATCCAATCAAATCAAAAATTGTTGTTATCGTATCGAAGCCATTCAAAATTGCATAGCAAATTCTCCCTGTATTTCCAAAGAGTGGTCTTAAGGTTGAGAGCATGTTTAACAACAAAAAGAACTGTAGAAGGAGAAGCACGTTCTCCAGCAAATCTCTGATTATTTCTTTCTTTCCATAAGAAATAGATAGAACAACTACCCGCAAGGAAGCAGAAATTTTTCTCTAGCAGAGAGAATTGAGATAGGCCATCCAAGAATTCAAGCACTTAAATAATGCTCGGCCGCATGAGAAAACATTTCAAAATCGGAGAACCGTACAGATTACATAGAAAGCATAATCACACTCAAAAAAAATAAATGTTTATGATTTTCATGAACATTCAAGCAAAACGGACAAGCAGGAGATATATCTATCGATCACGCCAAGAGGACATCAGCACATTTAAGCCTTTCCAAAATGGCAATCCACGCATAGGAGGAGAATCTAAGAGCATGCCATTTATGTCAAATATATGAATTTATACCAGTGAAACTTTTGAAGATTAGAGAAGAATTTAAGAGTGAAACTTTTGAAAGTAGGCTAGCTTGTTGGAGCCTTCCCAGGTAAGAGCCAGTTGCTCAGCAATAGGAATCGCCAAAATGGAGTCCTTAAGGGAGACGTGCCAGGATAGGGGAAGGTTCCACCTATTATCCAAGATGAAATATTTAACCTCCTAATGAACCAGATTGGAAGAGAATTCTAGGTCAGTTAAGGATTTTCCGTTGCACCAAGGATCCCACATCATGGAAAAATTGTAGTGAGGAGAAACAGTAAGAACAATAGAGCTCTTAATATTTTGAGCAGCCGAACAGATAAATTTCCAGGCCATGGAGGCAAGAGTAGGGGCTTGCTTGCAGGGAGAGCAGTATTTGGCTTTAAAATAAGAGCTAGCAATAGAGTTTAAATTGAAAAACCGGCAAATGAAAGAACAAGCAGACGCAAAATAAAGAGAATCAAAATAGGGAATGTCAAGACCTCCAAAGCATTTAGGCTTAGCGGTGACCTTTCAAGCAATTAAGTTTAATTTCTTCTCATTAATGCGACTATGGAATAGAAATCTAGAGTAAAGCCTATAGATAGCTTTTTGACAAGTTTTTGTATGATAGCTCCACGAATCCAATAAGCAATAGTAATAGAAATAGGGAATTTCAGGAACTGAATTCTACCTGCAAAAGAGATAAACTTTACTTTTCAACCATCAAGTAGAGTAGAGATTCTATTCAGTAGTGGTTGGAAGTGAGAAAAATCAAGTCTTCTATTAGAAATAGGCAGCCCCAAGTAAGTGAGAAAGTGTACAACACGGGTAATGCCAAGAATAACACAGATATCAGAGATGAAAGAGCCATTCTTGGAGAAAATGATAGAGCTCTTTAAGGGGTTGATATGAAGTCCAGACATTTCAGCAAAAAGCTTTAGAGATTCCTTCAAGTGAGAGGAATTGTGGGTCCTAAACACAAGAAGATCATCAACATATAATAGATGATTAAGGGATATACCGTTCCAATAAAGTCCAGAGAAATGAGGCAGGAAGGTATTCGGTTGCAAGCAGAAAGAAAGGCTATCCATGGCAATTGGGAATAGTAAAGGGGATAACGGGCACCCCTGTCTGAGACTAGAGGTGGATTTTAAAAACCCCTAAAGAGAGCCATTAATGCAAATAGAGAAGTGAATATCAGTAATACACCCGGCTACCCATTTTAATAAATTGATCTAGAAAGCCTTTTTGTTTCAGTCTATTCAAGATGAACACATGGGAAACTGAATCAAACACCTTAATGATATCATGCTTGGCACAAAAAAAAAACTCTCTTTAGAGTTAAAATCTCTGAGGGCTTCAGCAGCTAAGAGGATGTTATCAGAATAACATCTCCAATGAATAAAACCAGGCTAGCTTTCATGAATTATATATGGAAGAACCAATTTCAGTCTATCTGCAATAATCTTTGCCACAATTTTATAAAAAATATTACAAATAGATAAAGGACAGAAGTTACAGACTTTGTTATCCATTTAATACAATACTTTGTTTTTAGCATTATCTGTTTTTCCCTTCATGTCCGAGCTTTTCAGGTTAACCTAAGATCCCTACACCATTTGGTATATTATTTTTGGTTGTATATGCTAAATGTATTTTGCCTCTTATTTGGAAGATTTATCATACCTTCATTATGCTTATGTGGTAGGTAATGTGGGTTTTGTTTCCTTGGTGTATTATTTATGGCTGTGTGTTGAATTTTGGGTTGGTTGTAGCTATTTTGTTATTGCACTTTCTCTTGTATTGGAAGATTATACATGCTTTCCTCTCAATTTTGATCTATATAATATGAGAAATTATTAGGTGCGGAGTGCGGACGACATCTGGGCTCCAATGAAATTAAAAGCATCACGTCGTCTATACATAGTACATAAATTATACACACACTATGTATAAGTTGTATATAGTGTGTATATGTTGCGTAACCTATTTTGATTGAAATCCGAGTGTAAGTTATATTTGTACTCCACATGTAATAATCTCTCAAATAAGTCATAATCCACTAAATATCTAACTAGGGTAAACTATAACATGTTTCGTATCTTCTGAGAAGATTTATAATATTGCTATGTGATACCATCTCAAAAGAAGTTTACAATATATAATTTTCATAATAAATCAATGTAACAAATATTACAGGTAAAGAATTCTTATTTTATGCAAATGGTTCTATCTAGATATTGCCATTCCTATTTGAAATATTGGGATGTTTTTCTCCATATTACTTCTACATTACTTCTATCTTAGCAGTCCCATCCACTGATTCATTTTATAGAAATAAGGTGAGTACATAAGGCTAATTATAGAAATAAGGTGAGCATATAAGATCAAATAGATATAGTAAATTTATGTAGAATATAAAGGAATCCATTAAAGTTATGAAACCACTAGGATTGGTGCCTAAGATCTTTAGATTAGAAATTAAGGAGTATATTGCCTAAGTGAAAGTATTTTGATAAATTTATAGAATGGAGAATTGTAACATTCATGCATCTCAAAAGATTTCATTTGATTTAAATAGGATTTAATACACTTCCTATTATGTATTTATTAATGATGAGTGAAGACACCTATATTTTTCTTTTCATTATGAATATCTCTTTATAATTATTGAAGTGATTCATTTTCATATAAATATTGCAATATATGTCTAATATATTTTTATAGTATGAACTTATTATCATTATTATTAAATATAACATAATTATTAAGAATATTTTCATTCATTGTATTTTTTTAATTATTCTCTTAAATTGTTTATATATGGAGGTATACTTTTATTAACATATCAATCAATTGCATAAAGCATATGGCAATTATAGCTTATTTAAAATGGTATCATTGATCCCATATTTAGAGGAAGTTTAATAGCTTATATTTTTCTTTTAATAATCAAGGCTTTCTATAGACAATATTTATCCGACTATATCTTTATCCCATAGATCTTACGTATTTTAGAGAAGGGTTGTGATTGTTTTTTCTAGAAACATAGATCTAGATTGTTGCTTTGCATGAGCACTTTCTAGTTTGCTACTTCATTGTCCTTGAGGAATTTTTGTATCTTTGATGAGTGTTTTTATCTTTCTATTTTATTTTTTGTTCAACTTTGACATTTTCGTTCATAAACGGATGTTATTGGTGTTGTTATCTTATTTTCCAAGAGTTAAGGTAAAAGAGTATTTTCCGTTGATTGTTGTAGTGGCCATTTTCATAATTGCGATGGTTGTATGCATTTATCATAACTTTAATTTAAGATATAGCTCAAGAAATGCAATCATATTTAGTTGCATTTAATTGAAAATATTAAAAAATGATCTAAAATTATTTAAGGGAAAGTGGCCCTCATGAAAGACAATAAAATGAGAAATGAAAATCTCTTTATTATGAATATTGCATAACTTGTAAGCTTTTTATATCTTATGGATAGCATAAAAAATGCACATTCGAGTACCGTAATGCTCCCAAGCAGGAATTTTAGAATGCAAGAAAATGAATTTAACCAAACAATAGGGAGGAGAGGCCAATGCAAAGTGGCTGATTCCCACCATCTCCATCTTCACAGCCACTATGGATAGCTAAATTATGTGATGCAAATCCACACCTAATCTTGAGAATATCTCTAGAGGATCATTTTACAACTAATCCTATTACCAAACGTTTTGTCCTTTTTTAGTACACAAGCACAGTTTCACCTGTCAGAGCATGAGACCCATATAGTACAGGAAAAATACATTTGGGAGATACCTGTAGAGGAGGAAAAAGACAATTTCTTATCATTTCAAAACATCTATTAATTTATTTTGTTCTTTAGTAGTTATCTGCATGCTTTATCTATTAATTGACTTCGCCGTCTATATGTTCTTCGCTGACGGCGGGGCTCGTTAAGGGTTGGGGGATTTTTATGGTGGCCGAAACCTTATGTGAATTATCGACGTCAGTGTAGTTAGTGATGGCCGACGAAGGTGGTGAAAGAATCTGATGGTGGCGGTGATCCGGTCAGAGGACATCAGCTTCCTGCAGCTCTTCCGGCACCATGATAATTAAGAATCTGAAGAATGGAGCTCTGTGGAGTTGGGAGCTAAGCGTCTAGTATTTATAAGGAGGAAAAAGTGATGTTAACTACAACAGCCTAAGCACCACCGAGAGACATGATACTGTAGGGATAATCTTCCACTATCTCTATTAACCATTTTCTAGCCTCTGCGGTATCATGTCTCTCGGTGGTGCTTAGGCTGTTGTAGTTCACATCACTTCTCCCTCCCTATAAATACTTGACGCCTAGCCCCCACCTCCATAGAGCTCCATTCTTTATATTCTTGATTATCATGGTGCGGGAAGAGCTGCAGGAAGCTGACGTCCTCTGGCCGAATCGCCTGTTGGAATAAAAAAATGCTTTTGGAGCAAGAGAAGACTAAAGAGAACAAGAGAAGGAAACTATGAAATTTTATTTCTCACTTTGTGACTTAATACAAACTCAAAGACACCACCACTATTTATAGTAGTTTTACACCGTTAAGATTATGCCAACACATTTCAATCTAATGGCTACAAAAGACTCTCTAGAGTATTCTAATGACATTAAATGCATATTACTTTTCAATAGATTTCTAGAGTCTTCTTTAATAGATTTCTCTAGATTATGGGCTTCATTCAAAAAGCCCAAATAATAGTGGGCCAAATTAAGTTTAATTTCCAACATCCCCCCTTAAACTTAATTTTGTGACTCCAAGAAAATTTCTCATCTTGATATAGTCTTCATACTTGAGTGGCTTGGTGAAGATGTCAACAAGTTGGTCTTGTGACTTCACATATTCTGCTTGCACTTCCTTCCTTGCAATGCATTCTCTGATATAATGATAGCGTGTATCAATGTGCTTGCTTCTATCATGGAATACTGGATTTTTGGCTAATGCTATTGCAGACTTATTATCAACATGAATCTTCGTTGCTTCTTCTTGAGGCAAGCTTAATTCTTTCAATAAGTTTCGAAGCCAAATTGCATGGAAAACACAAGATGTTGCAGCTATATACTCTGCTTCACAAGTAGATATGCTAACAATTGATTGCTTCTTTGATATCCATGTAAAAGCTGTATCTCCCATGAAGAACACATAACCAGTGGTGCTCTTTCTATCATCCATGTCACCAGCCCAATCACTGTCGCTATATCCTACAAGTTTAAAATCGTTAGATGAGGAATATAGTAAGCCAAAATGAATTGTACCTTTGATATAGCGCAGGATTCTTTTAGCAGTTTTTAAGTGGCTCGTGGTTGGAGTCTCCATATAACGACTGACAAGTTCGACAGCATAGAGAATATCAGGCCTTGTGCATGTTAAGTAGCGCAAGCTCCCAACAAGGCTCTTGAAAAATGTAGGATCGACTCTTTCTCCTTCATCATGCTTTGACAGCTTAACTCCACATTCAATAGGAGTATTTATAGGTTTGCAATTATCCATCTTGAATTTCTTCAACATCTCCTTTGCATAGCTTTCTTGTGAGATAAATATTCCATCTTCCATTTGATGGACTTGAATGCCCAAATAATAGGCCATAAGCCCAATATCAGTCATCTCAAATTCTTTAGTCATTGCTTGTTTGAATTCTTCAAACATCATTTGATTGTTTCTGGTGAAGATCAAATCATCAACATACAAGCAAACGATTAAAACATCTTTATTCTTATTCTTGATGTAAAGAGCATGTTCATAAGGGCATTTTATAAAACCTTTGTCTTGCAAATACTTATCTATCCGACTATTCCATGCTCTTGGTGCTTGTTTCAACCCATAGAGCGTCTTCTTTAGTTTGAGAACTTTGTCTTCTTTCCCTTTGACTTCGTATCCTGGAGGTTGTTGAATATATACTTCTTCTTCAAGAACTCCATTCAAGAAGGCTGATTTTACATCCATTTGATGTATCTTCCATTTATTTTGAGCTGCCAAGGAGATGATTAGTCTAATTGTTTCTAAGCGAGCAACAGGAGCAAATACCTAATCATAGTCGATGTCGGCTCTTTGACTATAGCCTTTGGCCACTAGTCTTGCCTTATATCTTTCAATTTCTCCTTTAGCATTCTTCTTTGCTTTGTACACCCATTTCACGCCAATTGCCTTGTGTCCGTGAGGAAGTGATGCAAGCTCCCATGTGTCATTCTTCTCGATGGCCTTAATTTCTTCGTCCATAGCATCCTTCCACTCCTTATTTTGTATGGCTTCTTGAAAATTCATGGGCTCACATTCTGCAAAGAGGCAAAAGAGTGTAATATTTTCATGATTCTCTGTTACCTCATATATGTCTCTTAAGCTCCTGAATCGCGGTATTCTTTCACTCGAGCTTTCTTGATAATCTGTAGTTGGTGTTGCTGTTGGAGTAGTAGGCTCCTCTCTTGCTTGCTCCATCCTTGGTTGCTCCGTATCTTCATCTTCATATTTGTAATCTTTCTCATATGATCCCCAGTCCCATTCTCCTTCTTCATCGAATATAATATCTCGGCTGATAATTGTCTTTCCAATATTTGGATTGTATAGCTTATATCCTTTTGAGTTGTTGTCGTAGCCGATGAAGATGAACTTCTCACTTTTATCATCTAACTTACTTCTTTTCATATCAGGTACGTGCACATGAGCTAAACTTCCAAACACCTTTAAGTGGGAGATGCCGGGCTTTCTTCCACTCCATGCTTCTTGTGGAGTCATACCCCACACACTTCTTGTTGGTGAACGGTTGGTCAAATAAACTGTACAGGAGACCGCTTCTGCCCAAAATTCCTTCGGCAGCTTCTTGCTTTTGAGCATACTCCTCGCCATGTCAAGGATGGTTCTGTTCTTCCTTTATGCTACTCCATTTTGTTGAGGGGATCCTGGAACAGTTAGAGATCGTTGTATCCCATTGGCATCACAGAATTCTTAAAATTCTTTTGAAGTGAACTCTCCTCCTCAATCCGATCGCATAGCCTTGATCTTGAGTCCACTTTCTTTCTCGACGACTGCCTTGAATTTCTTGAATATGCCGAACACCTCTGATTTTTGCTTCAAAAAGTACACCCATGTTTTTCATGAGAAATCATCAATGAAGAGAAGAAAGTAGTTGCTCTTACTGAGTGAGCATGGCTTTATTGGTCCACAAACATCTGTATGTATGAGCTCCAATGGCTTTTGAGCTCTCGAACTTGATTCTCTTGGAAAGCTTTTCCTGAAATGCTTCCCAAGTAGACATGCTTCACACATTTGATCGGGGTGCTTGATGCAAGGGAGACCTCGCACCATCTCTTTCTTTGAAAGCAGCTCCAGTCCTCCAAAGTTGAGATGACCAAATCGTAGATGCCATAGCCAAGAGACATCTTTATAACAAGCTTTGAGGCACTTTGCAACATCATTTTGAATGTTTAGCAAAAACATTCTATTTCTTGACATTGGCACTTTCGCAATTAAAGTACCAATATTATCTTTTAAGAAAAGATAATTATTTTGTAAATGAATATCATATCCTTTCTCCAAAAGTTGCCCCAAGCTTAAAATATTACTCTTCATATTTGGCACAAAATATACATTGAAAATAAATTGATGCTTCCCATTCTTCAAGCGAATAAGGATATTACCTTTGCCTTTTACTTCTATTTTTGAGTTATCTCCGAAAGAGACATTGCCGCCCACCGATTCATCAAGCTCCATGAACATGCTTCTTTTTCCGCACATGTGATTACTTGCTCCAGTGTCTAGGTACCATGTTCCATCTTCACATCTTTCATTATCTTTGTAGGCTAACAATAATGTGCCATCTTCTTTTCTTTCTTCTTCTATGTAGTTGGCTCTTTCATTGACTTTACTTTTGGGTGCTCTACATTCTTTAGCATAATGCCCAAATTTATTACAATTGTAGCACTTAACTTGAGATTTCTCGTACCTTGAGTTTGAGCGTCCTCTTCCACGCCCTCTTGTTGAATGCTCTTCTCTTTCTTGATTGTTGTTGCTGAATTCCTTTTCTTGTTCAGTTGCACGACCTCGCCCTTGTCCACGACCTCTTCCACGATAGCTTTTATAGCTGTTGTTGAATCTTTCATCTTTCTTGACTGATTTGAGATCTAGCTTGAGGAGTTGTTCGGTAATCCCTTCATTCATCTTCTTTCTTTCTTCATAGGCTTGCAACGAACCCAAAAGTTGCTCTATTGTCATCTCTTGTAGATCTTTCGTCTCCTCGATGACAGTTGTGACACTTTCAAATCTTGATTCTAGCGATCGAAGAATCTTCTCAATGATAGTCACATCTTCTAGTTTCTCACCATTTCTTTTTAGTTGATTAGAAATGGAAAGAACTCTTGAAAAATAATCGGAAACCGTCTCGCCTTCTTTCATTTGCAAGACATCAAATTGTCTTCTTAAGGTTTGAAGACGTACCTTTTTAACCTTCTCTTCTCCATTGTACGAAACTTGGAGCTTCTCCCACGCTTGTTTGGCTGATGTAGCAATTGAGATTTTCTCAAATCCATCGTCATCTAACGCTTGATAGATGAGGAAGAGAGCCTTTTTATCTCTCTTTCTTGAATCCCTTAAACTATCCTTTTGTGTTAAGGATAGAGCGGACTCGTCGCTTGGCTCATCGTAGCCTTTCTCTACAATCTCCCAAACGTCATGCGCTCCAAGAAGTGCCTTCATCTTTATACTCCAATTATCATAATCTACCGTCTTGAGCAATGGAACTTGGAAGGAAGCCATACCTCCATTCGCCATCTCTAGAAAGGAACTTGGCTCTAATACCACTTTGTTGGAATAAAAAAATGCTTTTGGAGCAAGAGAAGACTAAAGAGAACAAGAGAAGGAAACTATGAAATTTTATTTCTCACTTTGTGACTTAATACAAACTCAAAGACACCACCACTATTTATAGTAGTTTTACACCGTTAAGATTATGCCAACACATTTCAATCTAATGGCTACAAAAGACTCTCTAGAGTATTCTAATGACATTAAATGCATATTACTTTTCAATAGATTTCTAGAGTCTTTTTTAATAGATTTCTCTAGATTATGGGCTTCATTCAAAAAGCCCAAATAATAGTCACTACAGGAAAAACGCTGAAAACCGGCGGCTTTTTCCGACGGTTAGTCTAGATTTACCGGCGGTTTTTAATGGTACCGGCGGTCTAACGGCGGTTTATAAACCGTCGGGAAAAATGGCGTAGGAAACCATTTCCGACGGCGTGTTACCGGCGGTTTATTTTTGCGGCGGTTTTCCGGCGGCCGATACCGCTGGTAACCACCGGAATTTTAACCGTCGGTTTGCCGGCGGTTAGGCCGCCGGTATTTAAACCGCCGGTCAGCCGCCGGTCACGTTACCGGCGGTTTTCCGGCGGTTTAAAACTGGCGGCGTCTGGTTCGTAGACCGCCGGACGGCGCCGTTAGACCGCCGGTAAATTACCGGCGGTGGACGGCGGTTATAGCCGTCAGTAGTACCGACGGTTTAAACCGTCGGGTGTCCATCGTAGAACCGCCGGCGGCCGTCGGTTAGCCGCCGGTAATTACCGGTGGTGTAATATTACAACCGACGGCTTATCTTGTCCGTCCGGTATCGTAGTTTCCGGCGGCCAAACCGCCGGTTAGCCGCCGGAAACCTGTAGCACCTGAAAAAAAAAATTGACAGCATCCCCTCTATTTGAGGGAGGTTCACCCTAAAGTCTAAACCTGCAGAAAAAGCAATATATGTTGGGCAACACGCCGCTATATTCATCACAACCAGAAAATACAAACAAAATCAAAAATTCATCATAACATTACAATCACAAATTCACAAGATAGTTCATGATAATGTTACAATCACAAGTTCAGAAGTTCACAAGTTCTAATTAATACATTCATCAAACATAATAAACATCTAATCATCATCGGTATCCTCACTGTCTATAGATGGCTGCTCCTGTTGGTCCTTCCTTTGTTTTCCAGCTCTGTAGGATTGCAACTCTGCTTGCATTTCATTCTGAGCCTTCCTCATTTCTTCAATCTCTCTAGCTTAAACCCTTTTCATCTCTTCAATCTCTCTAGTAAGTGCTGCAACCCTCTCACTTACAGATTCTTCAGCTCCACTTGGATCATGAAATGCAGAGGTGTATGAACTGCCCTCAATAGCAAAAGCCTGTGAACCCATGTCATATACCCTCCCCCTCTGTCTTCCACCAACAACTTCTGACCATGTCTGATACTCAGAAATATGGGCCGATCCAGAAGATGATCCCTCGCCAGTGGACTGCCGACTTTCTCTAGCTCGTAAGAAATCATCCTGCGAGTTACAAATAGTTTTATTAAAATAAATTTTTATTCTAAAAATCCAAAAAAATTTACTCACATGAGCCTTCTTAGACTTCTCATCAACCCACTGCTGGTCAGCTTGATGTTGATGAGTTCTTGTATGCAGCTCCAATGGTGTTGGCTCCCGACCCAGGTGCTCTTTTTGAAAATTTGATGCATAGTTATACTAACATAAATGTATGTAATAAACCAATTCAAAACACTTACCAGTCGCCGCCTATGTTCTGTATGAGGTACAGATCCACCAGTATGAAGAGAGCTTCCTAAACCGCCGCAATCAGAGGCTCTGTTCTGTTTATTCTGCTCTCTCACTTTTACAAACTCCGGGGTTGCTCCTCTCCTCTCAAAATTTGATCTGATCCTCGTGCTGTACTCAGGCAACTACCTAAATTCTTTCTGTAAAAATTTAGACAATATCAAAAAGATTAGTACAAATTAAATCATATATTTGAAATCATACCAAAAAAAACATATCTGAAATTCTTCAAACCACATATCTCTAACTGGCTTTGGGATCTTCTTCCAGGATAAGTAAGGAGCATCATACTTATTCTTTATTATATCCCGGATCATATGTATAGGTGGCCTTGAAGGATTGAAGCTGCAAGTGACTTTGTTTATCAATAACATGTAATATATCAAAATAAAAACAACTTAATAACTTAAATTGAACTTACTTATCGCTGTCAGGCTTGATGTATTGACACTTATCTGTTGCTGCTGCAGGATCGCTAGCGCCAACCTCTGGTGGTCGTGATGGTCCACCCTGTTCATGCTGCACCGGATAGGGGTAGTAATATGGGTAAGGGTAAGGAGGATGAGGACCAGTGGATGGACCAGCAGCCTGTGATGATGGTGGGGAGTAATATGGATAGAATGGAGAAGCATGTGTCTGATCTGGAGAGGGTAAGCGAGGACTCGTCGAGCTGGGAGGGAAGTGGCCAGGGAAGTATGGAGGTACAACAAGAGGTGGATCTAACTGTCCCTGACCCTGCTCTGGTGAAGGCTGCTGGCTCCTAGCAGGTGGTGGCGGTGGTGGTGTAGGTAGATCTGGTGCAACTGAAGGCCCCTCACCTACCTCAGTCTGTGTGGGTCTGCTAGTCGTAATCTTCTTCCGGCGGAACTTTGAGGCAAATGATTTAAGAGGAGGATCGTCGCCTGAAGCCATCTGCAATATTAAAAAAAAAAAATTACTAAATCATTGAAAAGCAGTTAATAAAGCAATTAATGAAGCAGTTAATGAAGCAGGTAATGAATTACGAAAAGCAGTTAATGAAGCAGTTAATAAAAGACAAGGTGGCAAAATACAATATCATTTCTAAGCAGTAAAAATATTACATAACATTTAAATTCTACAGTTCTAAATTACAAAAATTAATCAGAATCATCAAAACTATTTTCATCACTCTCAAGGGTATCTTCACTTTCATCCTCGTTCTCTTCTTCATCTGAACTAGTTGAACTATTGACATCTTCTAACTCCATTTCAATAGTAGAGGTTGTAGTTGTCATCTCCTCAATTTCAACAGGCATATAACTTGATATCTCATCCTCTTGATGTACAGTTGCTACAATGTATTGTTGATCAATTATTCCCCGTGCTTTTGTTTTTATGACAGCTAGCCAATCTTGTTTGTCTATGCGACCACTGGGATATTTGCTGAAATAAACTTGAATAGCTTGGCTTGCTAACACAAATGGATCAAACTTTTCATATCTTCTACTATGTTTAACATCTACTAAACCATACACAGGATGAACCCTTGTGCCTCTATTTTGTACTGGATCATACCACTGACAGTTAAATAAGTATACAAAGTTCTCATCTTCGCCTGGGTATTCCAAGTCAAGGACCTCATTCAAAATACCATAATAATCACACTCATCTTCTTCATGAGTGTTTCCTCTAACACATACTCCACAATTTTCAGTTTTTCTTCCTTCACTCCACGATTTGGTATGAAATCTGAACCCATTCACTATATATATTGGCCAAGTTTTTACTTTTCGCATTGGACCCCATGCTAATGCTTGCAAACCTTTATCGAAATATTTGTTATCAGGATTTTATACCTAAAAATATTTTCAAATTTTAGTATTTTTGATAATAAATAAGATTTAAATTTATAAAAAAAAATGTACTCACATATGATCTGAACCAAGTTGGAAATTCATTTGCAACAGCTTGCTCAATTTCCCTTGAATCTGTCAAAGGCAAATTGCTTATGAAATACCTGGTGACAAATAATACATAAGTATTTTAAATAAATATTACTAATTTATTATTAACATTATGTTAAAACTTACTCTAAGATTGACTCAACTTCTTCACTGTTCAGTAGTACATATAAATTTGCTGTATTTTTTTCTAAATCATTGAGATATCTTTCAACACATTTGCCACTAGGCTTTCCTTGCCTTCTAAATACTGTTAGTGTAGCATGTGATTATTCTTCTACATCGAAGTCCATGTTACGACCCATTTTTGTTCTTGTACTCCTTACATGTGGCTCGAAATAGTAGGAGCAAAAGTGAGTTGTTTCTTTAGATAAATATGCTTCACATATCGATTCTTCTAGTCGTGCTTTATTCTTAACATATTTCTTCAACTTGTTCAGATATCTATTAATCAAATAAAAATATGTTATCTTAACTGATTCAAAAATATTGAGTAATTAATAAAAATCTTAACACATTTACCTTTCGAAAGGATACATCCAACGATATTGTACAGGTCCACCAACTCTAGCTTCGTAAGGTAGATGGACTGGAAGATGTTCCATAGAATCAAAAAACCCGGGGGAAATATCTTCTCTAACTTGCATAGGATGATTGGTATGTTATCCTCGTACCTCCGTAAAGCATTTTCACTTAGTTTAGATGAACATAAATCTTTGAAGAAAATGCTAAGCTCAATCAACGGATTTGATATGTAATCGGGTAACATACTGACTATGATCGGAAGAAGAACCTCCATAATTATGTGACAATCATGACTTTTGAGTCCAAATAACCTTGCAGATTTCAAGTCAACACATCGCCTTATATTTGATCCATAACCATCCGGCATTTTTAAATCTTTAAACCACTGACATATCATTATTTTTTGCTCTAACGTGAAAGAGTAAGGAGCTTTGGGCTTCATGAGTTTACCGTCAGTTGTTGTTACTAACTCCAAATTTTTTCACAGACAAAACTCTTTAATGTCCATCCTTGCTTTGACATTATCTTTACTCTTGCCTTTAACATCCATAATTGTATTAAAAATATTATCCAGAAAGTTCTTCTCAATGTGCATAACATCCAAGTTATGTCTTATCAAATTAGTTCTCCAATAAGGTAATGTCCAGAAAATACTCTTTTTAATCCAATTATGTTGAACACCATAACCCGGAAATTTAGATTCTGATAGCATTGGATAATCAATAATTGTTGGAATGTTGGAAAGTCTCTGTAGTATCTCATCACCACTTAATCTGGGTGGAGGAGGTGATCGCTCAATTCTGTTTTTAACAAATGCTTCTTTATTTCTTTGGAACTGATGATTAGCATTTAGAAACATACGATGACAATCAAACCAAGTATTTTTCCCTCCATGTTTTAATGTGAAAGCTTTACTGTTCTCCATGCAGTAAGGACATGCTAATTTCCCTGTTGTGCTCCAACCAGACAACATACCATAAGCTGGAAAATAACCGATAGTCCACAGCAAAGCAGCTCGAAGGAGAAAATTTTGTTTTATTGATATGTCATATGTGAGCACTCTTTCTTCCCATAATAATTTGAGGTCATCAATTAATGGTTGCAAATAGATATCAATCTTTACCTTCGGATTATGTGGTCCAGGTATAATCAGAGTTAAGAATATGAACGGAGTAGTCATACACATCTCTGGTGGTAGGTTGTATGGTGTTAATATAACTGGCCAACAAGAATACGGTGTAACTGTTTGACTATAAGGAGTAAAACCATCAGTACATAATCTCAATCTTATGTTGCGGGGTTCAGCAGCAAATGAAGAATGCACTCGATCAAAATATTTCCACGCTTCAGCATCTGATGGATGAGAAAGAACATCACTTTTTGCTATTTTCTCCTTATGCCATCTCATATGGCCTGCTGAACTCATTGATGCATAGAGCCGCTGAAGTCTTGGAATGATTGGTAAATAAAACAAACGGAAATATGGCACATCTTTTTTTGGACGACGTTGTTTTCTCGAGTTTTGCTTAAAACGAGGAGCATTGCAGCTGCGACAAATAACTTCTGCTGCATCATCCTTATAATATAACATACATCCGTTGATACAACAATCAATCTTTATAGCAGTGAGACCCAGCTTGGATACTAATTTCTTTGTTCGGTACAAGTCTGAGGGAATTAAATTGTCAGCAGGATTAGTTTCCTTCATAAGACCAATAACGTCATTAAAACACTCACGGGGAATATTATACTCAGTTTTAATACTTAGCATCCTCACTGCAATGGATAATTCCGAATGCGTACTACAACCTTCCCAAATTGGCTTTTGAGCTGAATGTAATAACTCAAAGAATTTTTGTGTCTCTGCATTTGGTGGCTCTTCCACATTAGACCTTAAATTATGACCTGCTACATCAAAAATAAGGTCTTCATAGGGTCTACTCATTTGATCTTCATCAAATGTTTCATAAGCTGTAGATGAACCGGCATGAGCATCTCTATGTGGCTCGTACTCGCCATGTGATGTCCAAATCCAATAGTTTGGAAGAAATCCCCTACGATATAAATCAAGCTTGACATCATCGGGCTTTAGGAATGCTAGATTTTTATGCTTCGAACACGGACATCTAAACATTTTATCAAACTGAAAGGAAGGCAGTTGAGATGCAACTTGAATGAAAGTTTCAACTCCCTCTATAAATTCAACTGTCAATCCTTTTCGACCCGGCAATAATCTGTTATACATCCAATATCTCTCTTCTTGGATAGTCATTTGCACGTTGAAGTAAACGTACCCTACATGTTGGAGGCATAAACAATCTGTTATACATCCAAATAGATTTTTATGCTTTGAAGGACTTAATCATGCTCTAAAAGAACAAAAGCTTATCCATATGTTGCATTTAAATAAAATAAACGCATAGATTTGATTTGGGGCCTAAAGGGGCAAGGTGGTCAACCCTGGTTGACTTGGTCAACCGGGTTGACCCAGGGTACAAGTCTAGGCCCAACAGACTCGACTCGACTCAATGAACCTGTAATATCAAAAATCTGCTCCAGGATCGTCCAGGACGATCTGGATCGTCCTGGGACGATCAGTTGAAAAATTTGCTCCAGAATGTGCCCAGTTTGCTCCAGGTGATTTTCTGTACACATCGTCCAGGCCGATTGAGGACATCGTCCAGGCCGATCGGCACTGTAGAAAATGTCGGCCTGAGAATAGTTCTGGGAACCGTCCAGGACGATCCAAAATGGTCTGATCGTCCTGGGACGATCTGGCGATCGGCCGGGCCGATCTGAAGTTTTTAAAGCTGATTTCAGCTTATTTGGAGGAGAGAGAAAATCAAATAAAACGAAAATATCTTTTGAGGAGAGAGAAAGTCGAGAGAAATTTGGGAAAAATTGATTTTCGGACGACGCGGAGCCGTTTTCGTCCGAGGAGACTGTTCGAGATATTGCTGTACGTAAGGTAAGGCACATTCCGCCTTTCTCAATTTTCAGAACCGTCGTATTTGGCGGTATATTCTGTCCGGATTTCGTTTCCGTTAACGATTTTCGTCCGTATCTGTTGATTGGCTCAGTTTTTACCTCGTAACTTTCCGTATATTGTTGACGTGCCGAGTGTGCACATTTTGGTTATTTTCTGAAGATTTTTGCCCGGGTATTTTTGATTCGACGGTGTTTTTCGTCGATTAGATTTTTCTGTGTATTCTGAAATTATCTGTGCAGTAGAATAAATGTTCTGAAATGTGATTATCTATATTCTGTGCGAATTTGGTGAATTTTGATTTTCAGGAAAAATTGTGTAAATTCCGTATACTGCCGTTGTGCTGCCCGATTTTTGTCTGATTTCTGATTTGCCCGGATTTATTCTGAATTGAAATGCTATCTGTATATGCTATAAAAAGAGAGTTATAAGGGGCCTGGATCCTATGAGATTCAGTTAGTGTCTGGGAAATCTGAAATGAGCTCAAATATGAAATCTGATATCTGTTCTGTTCCGGATCCGAGGAAATCTGTTTAGGTGCTATAAGCACTATATATATGTATTCTGGTACGATAAGTACATTTGTTCTGGTGCTATAAGCACATCTGTTCTGGTGCCGTGAGCACAAAGGGAGGCATAAGGGGCCGGAATCCGTAGAGATTCCGTTAGTGTCAGGGAATTTAGCTATTAATTATATATATATCTGATATCTGATATCTGAGAAATGATTCTGATTCTGATATGATTCTGATTCTGATATGATTCTGATACGATTTTGATACGATTCTGTTTTGATACGATATGAGCTGAATTTCTGATTTCTGTACGATTCTGACTCTGTTGATTTAATCCGTTCTGATTTGTACTCTGATGTGATCTGATCTGTACGATTCTGATTCTGATTTGATATATGTCCATATATGTTCTGATTTGATCTGTTTTGTTATGAACTGTCCGATTCTGATTTCAGTACGAAGATTCTGATTTCTGTCTGATGAGTTTGGTTTTGGATTCTGAGAGTTTTGATTGGAGGTTTGTTGCTTTGCTGAGCTGTTGAGCTCACTCTTATTTTCTGGTGGTTTTTCAGGTTCTGGGAAAAGGAAGGAAGTCCAGGACTAGATTTCAGAGTCTGATCAGTATAGGTATTTTGTACTTTTTGTTTTTTTTGTACAGTCATGGCTCTTTCTGTTTTATTTTTCTGTCAGCCATGCACTGTATTTGTAGATGATTGTTTTGAGGAAAAGAAAGAAAAATATAGATGATTTGTTCCGCTGCATTTGATGTTCTATAGTAGCTCTGTGTGTTTGTTTTGTGTATAACATTTTGGAAGATTCAGTTCAGTAACCAATTCCAAAGCCAGATCCTGGTTAGTCTGTTTAGGCTGGTCGCAATCCGGCTCGGGCGGGATCCGTCCCCGTCGGGTCGGGTCGTGACAGAACCCATTGGAGAGGGTCTTGGGGTTCGACTTGGTCAATTAGACCAAGTCAACTCTTATTAATGTCTTGATCACCCAATGCCATAATCCCCTCACAAGGTCTATTACAACTAAAAGTACACATCATATATTCAGTTATAGATCTATTGAAGCGAAAACCTTATAAACTTTATAGTTGACCTCCATAATTCATGTTTTCCTTCAACTCCCTTTCTAGTCTTATCAACATGAAGAATATCATCAGTAAAAAGCATACACCAAGGTACATCCTCTCACAAATGTCTAGTGAGAACATCTATGAGTAAAGCAAAAAAGATATGGACTTCTTGCTGATCCTTGATATAATCCAACCGAAATAAGAAAATACTTGATCAAACCACCATGTATTTGAACACAAGTAATAGCTCCTACATACATATCAATAATGATTTAAATATAAGCATTATTAACTCCTTTCTTCTTAAGAACTCTCCATAGCACTTCTCTTGAAATATTAACATATGTTTTCTCTAAATAGATAAATATTATATATAGATCCTTCTTATTCTCATTATATTTCTCCATCAAACCTCTCAAAAAATGTATGACTTCCATTGTAAACCTACCAAGCATTAATCCAAATTGATTTTGAGAAACATTAGTATCACACCTAAACCTATGCTCCATAACTCTCTCCCACATTTTTAAAGTATGAAACATTAACTTAAAAGATAATATAACATGGAGTAGCACCAAATAATCAAAGAAAAACCATGAAAAATAACCTTAAAATAGAAATCGGATTGTTTGGGGTCGGAATCAGTCGGCGGTCGGGCGTCGGAGTAGACTCGTCGGCGGCGGTCGGACTGGGGTCGGCGGCCGGAGTTCCTACGTCGGGGGTTGATTGGACGAGCGGAGGACACGCACAGCGAGCGACCGAGAGAGAGAAGGAAAGAGCGAAAATGAAATGAGCGGAGCGAGGCGGCTCGTATAAGGGCTTTTACCGGTGGTTTTCCGGCGGTCTGGACCGCCGGAAAAAAATCACTTATCAACGGCGGTTTAAACCGCCGGTAAACCGCCGATTCATATTGATATCCGGCGGTTTACCGGCGGTTTATAGACCGTCGGTATTACCGGCGGTGTATCGTAGCTAAGCCGCCGATTTTCCCGTCGTTAGAGTCCGACGGCTAGACCGCCGGCGACGCCGCCGGTAATACCGACGGTCCATAAACCGCCAGTTCAAACCGCCGGTATTTGACATTTCTCCTGTAGTGAGTGAGCCAAATTAAGTTTAATTTCCAACACCGCCGTCGTCGTCGAAGTCATGATCCCACTGCATGAGATGGTGGCGCGGCGTTGGGACCGGGAGAAAATCGCATGCTCGGTTTGCACAAAGCAAGGTCGCACGCTTAAAGGTCGTGACCTCCAGCGCGTGCGAAACTCAGTCTTCATGCTCACGGGATTTCTTGAGAGATAGCGCCTCAAAAAAGCACCAAAGGAATATCATGTGTGCTAAACTGGATATCAAAAAAGCAATTGATTCCATTTATAGAGAATTTTTTGTTTTTGAAGATGGATCAAAAGTGTTTTCCGTCTACTTTCATAAGTTGGATCAAAGCTTGCATTTCTAATGTTTATTACTCTATTTGTTTGGATGGTAATCTGGAGGGTTTCATCTCTTCTTCTGTTGGTTTGAGACAAGGTTGCTCGTTAAGCCTCTACTTATTTTGCATCGCCATGTATGTTTTTTTCCTGCTTGTTGGACTTGAATGATAATGGGGATGGCTTTAAAGCTATTGAATGCAAATATGTGCATATTTCACATCTATTATATGCTAACAATGTCCTTGTCTTTTGGGAGGCCAATCTTAACAATTGCTCTATCTTAAATGGGATCTTGGGTACTTTTGCTAAGGCTTCTGGGCTTCAGATAAACCATGATAAAAGCTCTCTTATATTGCACCAACACTCTCCTATTGCCCATGACATATGTGCCTCACTTAAAATCCCTACCTTTTCTTTCAAAATTACTTATCTGGGATTGCCTATATCCATTAAGAGAGCTCATCTTTCTTACTTCACCCCTCTAATGGACATTATTTCTAACAAGATTTTCGGTTGGAAAGAAAAATATCTTTCTTTTGCAGGTATGTTCCAATTCCTCAAATTCTTTATCTGGAATACTATAGCCTATTGGATTCGTGGTGCCATCATACCCAAGTCTTGTAGCAAACAACTTAATAAGCTTTGTTCCATTTTTCTTTATTTTGGTGATATTAATGTGAAGAAAATGCACCTTATTTCTTGGTCTAAAACTTGCAAGTCTAAAATTAAAGGGGGTTTGGGACTGCCAACTTTTGATGCTCCCAGATTTGCCTTTGATTGCTCTCACTGATTATCAGATTTTATAATTATGCCTCTTTGCTCTCGTCTTGGTTGTGTAATTAATATAGCTCTATGTGGAAGCCCATTTCTAGAGATGCCTCACCTATGTGGAAGAGTATAAATAAAACGGCTCTTAAAGCTAAACTTAATTTCAGTTTCAATATTGGTGCTTATAGTCCCATCTCTCTCTATTGGGATCACTAGTGTAATTGGCAAGCTCACTATGCAATGAAAATTTCTAATTCTATCACGAATCATTTTCCTACTAATGCTAGGATTGATGTGTTTATTAGTCCTAATGGTTAGTCTTTTCCCCTCTCTCTAAATGAGACCTTATGCTGCACCATTCGAGCCATTCCCCTTTCTTTAGAGAGAACTTCTTGTTGTCTGGTTTGGCTGTCAGAAAATGGGTCCTCTTCTTCTTTTCATGCTTTTTTTTTTTTTGAATACTTTAAGGAGGAATGTGATGTTAATTGGTATGTTGCGGTGTGGCACAAGCATTATATGCCCTTAGATATTCTATCTTTGGCTGAATTACCATGGCGGGCAGGCTTAAAACAGCTGATACTTTGATTAGGAGGAATATTTTGATGGATCAGGTGTGTGTTTTATGCAAGCAAAACATGAAACGGTAGCTCGTCTTTTCTTTAAATGTGACTTTTCATTTGCTGTGATTTCTGGCATTTTTCACAGCTTCAGGTGTTTTCTTCTTCACCTAAACCTATTTTTAAATTGCTGATTTTCTACTTGAAGGGCATTCGGGTAATCGTGTTAAGCTCTCTCTCTTAATATTGTGGTGTTCTGTCTATTATATATGGCAAGAGCGAAATGAAAGGAGGTTTGCTTCTACTGATAAAAGCGCTTTTATTATAAAATAACTTATTAGAAAAGTTGTTTTGATGAATATATTAAGGTGGAAGAATGGAGAAAAATTTAAAAGCATTTTGTTGGCTGGTCTCTAATTGCATCCATTTTGCTCGGCTGCCTATTTTTTGTGGCTTTTCCTGGGTTTATGCAGCTGCTGGTTCGATTTTTGTTATGGCAGAAATTCTGCTTCTATTTTGGTTCTAGGCTGAGAGCTGCTCTTCTCTCTGTTGGTTTTTCGGCTGATTTTTCTACTCTTGATCAAGGTTTTTTGGCTTTGAGTTTGGTTTTGGGGCGATGATGAGTGGATTGCTATCCTCTCCCCTCGATGGCGACTCTAAGCAACTCGGCTCCCCTTGGTTGGCTTATTTCGCAACCGGGGATTTCTTTTGTGCTGGATGGATGCAATCCACATACTGAGCCTTTTTTCGGGTGCTAACACCTTTTGTTTACTTATTTTATTATTTTGTTGCTCCCTGTGTGTATTTTATACACGTTTTTGTTCTCTCTTTCATGTAATTTTTCATTTACTTGTAACTATTTTGATTAATGGAATTGGGCTATGCCCTTAATTGTCCCAAAAAAATCATTTTCATATTCTCTTTACTGTTTTAAGAATACTGTAAATTGTTTTCCCTTTTTACTTCTTTTACCGAAGATAGATTGCCTTTAATTTCACGGTTTTCTATATATAATATTTATGTCACTATATCTTTATCCCATAGATCTTACGGATTTTAGGGAAGGGTTGTGATCAATTTTTTCTAGAAGCTTAGATCTAGATTATTGCTTTGCATGAGCACCTTTTAGTTTGCTACTTCATTAATGTCCTAAAGGAATTTTTGTACAACTTTGAAAGATGAGTGTTTTGACATTCTATTTTAATTTTTATTCAACTTTTACATTTTCGTTCATGAACGGATGTTATGTTATTTTCCAGCAGTTAAGGTAAATGAGTATTTTCCATTAATTGTTATAATGATCATCTTCACAATTCTGATTGTTGTATGTATTTATCTTAACTTCGGTTTAAGAAATAGCTGAAGAAATGCAATCATAATTAGTTTCATTTAATTGAAAATATAATTAGAGATTTAAAATGATTTATGTAGATGAAAATTATTAATCTCACAAACCCCATCGATTAAACCTACAAGCATGCCTATGTGTTTGCTTCTCTGTAATTTTGATCAACACATTAATCATTATGTTCAAAGTAAGTTCTAATCATTGCTAACCAAGAACTTCTTATCATTGATCAACCATGAAAATAGCTTAAGAAATGCTTAACAGAGAGCTTTCTATGAGAATAAGTTTTTTTTTTAGATAAAAAACCTAGAGGATCATTAAAACAGTTAAAGTAATATAACCTTTTATACTCGGAGAAGACCAAATGAAGGCCTCTAGATAGACACTTAGCAGAAATAATAAAAAGAGCAAGGGATAAAGGATCACCCTACCTGACACCTTAACCACCTTTGAAAAACCCATGAGACTTATCATTAATAATAACATAATACTACACATTCTCAATAATATTGCTATTCAAATTGGTAGAATTGTCAATAAAACTAAAAAGTTTTAGAATACGATAATTAAAGGGCCAATGTATGTTATCATAGGCTTTGGAAACATCCATCTTTAAAATCATATTATGACCGGCCACCTTATAGTTAATATCATAAATAATCTCTAGAGTAATAAAAATATTATTAGCATTCCCCCTCCCCTTAAATTAAATAAGCTGGTTTGATTAATGGAAATGATATTGGGAAGGATTAAAGACATCCAGGAAGCCAAATTTTTATAGGCAATCTTATTAAAAGTAGTATATAAACTAACAGGTCTAAAATCACTCCAATGTTCAGGATTATCACATTTAGGAATAAGGACAACAAAAGTGCTGAAAAAAAAAAGATTTTTTTATTTTGGAGAAACATTGAAAAACTATTAATAGCCTTACAAATATCATTTTCAATAATATTCTAACATTTTTGAAAAAAAAACACGGATAAACCCATCATGCCTAGCAACGAAATCTTTATTCATAGGCATAAGAATATTGTGAATTTCAAACTCATCAGGACATTTACAAAAAATGCTATTCTCACAATCATAAATTATGGAAGGAATACAAGAAGGATTGGAGATATCCTCCACATTCTTACACTAACCTAAAATATTCTTAAAATGAGTCACAACATAATCAGAAATAGAATCATCAATATCCAACCAAGACCCATAGTCCAATTTGATTTTATGGATAGTGGCCTTAACCTTTTTATTGTTCGCACGAGTATGAAAGTATTTAGTGTTGTTGTCCCCTTCAAAAATGATTTTCTAATGCCAATAAACTTCTTCTTTAAGATACAATGAAACCAACATCCCCAAGCAGGAAATTTTAGAAAGGATAAAATTGAATTTAACTAAACAATGGGGAGGAGAGGCCAATGGCAAGAGATGGATTCCCATCGTCTCCATCTTCTTTGTCACTGATCTCTCCATATTAAATCCCCAAACAAAATCACGTCAATCAAACACTCCCAATCCTTATCCTCGCCAGCTCTAAAGAAGCCTCGTGGAGAAAATATTAATGGCTGCTTTGTCATTGGCAACTGCTGAATTATGTGATGCAAATCCACACCTTATCTTGAAAATATCTAGAGGATCATTTTAAAACTTATCCTATTACCAAACTTTTTGTCTGTTTTTAGTTACACTGAATACAGTTTCACCTGTCAGAGCATGGAGCAATTATTACGTCAGGTCACCTGACGAGTCCAAAGACCAATAATCACGCGCCACGTAACCTGAAACTCGGTATTGAACACTCGGTATTGCTCGGTATACGTCCGAATTTCTAATTTTTTGTCCGGACGTAATAATTATTCCAGAGCATGAGAGCATATAGTATAGGAAAAACACATTTGGGAGATACCTGTAGGGAGGAAAAAGACAGTTGCTTATCATCTTTCAAAACCTCTATTAATTGATTTTGTTCTTTAGTAGTTATATGCATGCTTTATCTATATGTGTGAAGTATCCCACCGGGCTTAGCTGAGTTGGTGGACAAATGTGGTTGGGAACCTCCAACTCATGTTCGATTCCTCTCTCATGCTGCGTGACTCATTAAAATGGGAGAAAATAACTGTGTGACCCTCCACCTGTAGAGTTGGTTGCTAGTAGGCCCACTCAGAAATTAGTTATATCATCATGCGTCTCCTTTGGAGGTGGCAGCGGCTTGATATCCCGTTCAAAAAAATAAAGTGTGTGACGTTGTTGTTCATCGTGGTCACATCAATATTGAGAAAAATTTCACCACCTAAGAGGCATATGAATGTACTGTTTCTATTTAGATTGAGAAAGACGTCTAACAAATTAATAGAGTTTACAAATCAAAATGTAATTATATATGCTTCATAATAAATTTAATTAGTCTTAATAATATGTATTAAGAAGAATATTAAATAATTTTTGATAAATTTTATAATCCAATTATATTGAATACATGATTAATATTAATATTTCATTAATTAATTATCTATTTATAGTTTATGATGAATTTTGTTGATTAAATGTATGAAAAAAAAAATAAAGAGACTGCTTTCAACATGAATCCATTTATAATAAATAAATAAATAAGCCTTTATTATCAAATAGCCATGAGAAAATTTATAAAAAATAAGTTGTGTATTTTCATGCATATTTTATATTTTAGTATATTTCTCAAATCCATTAATTTACATTACACCAAAAAAATAAAAAATAAAAATTCTGAAGAAATAGAACTTGATTAATTTAATTAAAATGTTTTGGAGACATTGATATCATTCCCATCTCATACCTTATAATTAATATTTTTTATTAAAATATTTTTCAGCAAAATTTACTCTTTATTTGATATTTAATATTTATGATTATTATTATTATCATTATCATTATTAATATTATTATTATTATTTTATTATTATTATTATTACTTAACTATTGTAATTTATAAATATTTAATGACTTTTGCTCATTATCTTCATATTATCACTCTGCAATTCCATCGGCGCTCTCTCTCGAGGAATCCCGTGAGCCTAAGGATCGAGTTTTGCACGTGCTGGAGGTCACGGCCTTTAAGCGTGCGACCTTGCCCCGTGCAAGCCAAGCATGCGATTTTCTCCCGGGCCCAACGCCGCGCCACCATCTCATGAGGTGGGATAATGACTTCGCCATCGATATGTTCTTCGCCGGCAGTGGGGCTCATTAAGGGTTGGGGGATTTTGATGGGGGCCGAAACCTTATGCGGATTATCAGCAACGGTGTTAGTGACGGCCAACAAAGGAGGTGAAAGAATCCGGCTGCGGTGGTGCTCCGGCCAAAAGATGTCAGCTTCCTGCAGCTCTTCCGGCGCCATGATCATCAAGAATCTAAAGAATGTAGCTCTGTGGAGATGGGAGCTAGGCGTCAAGTATTTATAGGGAGAGAGGAGGAGTTCCGTCGTAAGCACTCCTTGTGGGGCCGGAGAACTTTTTAGGTTTCTCGTTGGCCAATAGAAAGATGACGTGTGGAGAGCCTTTGAATGTGGAAATAATTTTTTTATTGGAAAGCTTGAGTTGTATATATTTTTTTAATATTTTTATTTGCCTTGCTCCTTTTATTTTTTATTATTTTATATATTAAATTGAATCAATCGCTTATATGTTTTACTTTAAATTATGTCTTTAAATACTTATAACTCTCTTTTTTTAATCAACGCGTAAGTCCCTATGTGAGTTTTATGATTAAAAAAATGGAGAAAAATATAAAAAAAATATTGCCAAAAGATTCGAAATTAAATTAATCAATATCAAGCTTCCCAATATAAAAATTATTTCCACGTCAAAAGCTCTCCACGCGCCATCTTTCTATTGGCCAACGCGAAACCTAAAAATTTCTTCGGCCCCATATGAAACTTTGCACCAATCAAGTATTGAAATTATTAATAGCCAGTCTTCAGAACTAGATATCAAAGGTCCTTTGGTATCAAGTTCTAAAGACTAGCAATTAATATTTTCAACGCATGATTGGTGCAATGATTATCAAACATATCTATAGAATCAATACTATTAGTTCGAGTAGTCTTGTGCTAATTCTCTTTATTAATTTATAGTAATGGCGTTTTCAACCATTTTTTGCATATCTTATAAATATTTGATGCATGCCATTATGAGTAGAGAATTGCTCAATATAAATATTAGAATGTCTTCTATGTCCTATTTGAACTTCACCGTACGTCCGGAGACCAATCAGAATGTGCCACGTCAGCGATACTGAGCGGTACTGAGCAATACCGAGCTCGGTACGAAAAAGTAGTGATGTAGCTCATTCTGGTTGGTCTCCGGACAGGGTTCAACATCCCCAAGAATAATTTCACCTAATATTTAATAACATATTAAGATTCAAGTAGAAAAAAGATAAACTCAATTACAACAAATCCATCATAATAAATTGGATAAACATCATTCTCAATCAAAATAGAAATAGTACTTGTATATATAAGCCTCTTAGGTGGTGAAATTTCTCTCAATCCTGATGTGACAATGTTGTCCATCAACTTTGCACACACTAGTTCTCGGATCTGTATTAATTTGTGTCCTGCAATCTTTAATTCAGGTAGTGATTCATTTTTATGCAATTGGTTGGATTCAGCCATTGTTTCATATCGAGCTAAAGAACGGCAGCAAGCGGTCTCTTCAGGAAGATGTTTGGGTGGCATTCAAGAATTCAACAACTTAATTATGTTCTAGGCGAGATCACAACTTATCGCCAGTGAGCTTCATCACCGCCAATTATTTTTCGTTTTAGTTAAAATTCATAAAAGAGCATACATGTTAATATATCAGAAAAGGGTTATATATCCTTAATAGGGATCAATAACTCGCTAATGCTCACACAGATACAAGCAACAACAACAACAGCATCAAGCCTTTATCCCACTACGTAGGTTCAGCTATATATATGAATCTTTTTTCTCCATTATGTCTAGGTAAGAGTCATATTCCCATTTAAATCTAATAAACCTAAGAGTCAAAGATCCCAATCTAGATACAATCCACAAGAAAAATGAAAAGGTCATCAACAAGCCAAGACCCAAAAATCCAAAGCCCGTAGCTCAAATTAACATTAAGCCCAGAAAACATAAAACAACAAAATCCACATAAAGCTCAAATTAACATTAAGCCCAGCTTAAACACAAGAAACTATCAAAAAGAGCCGAGCTCCCATCAACAAGGAAAATAATACCACAAAACAACAACCAAAATATAAACATAACCTTACACATAAAAATGAAAGTAGCAAAAGCAAACACCATAGCACCTTAATAATCTCTAACAAGACCACCATAGCTAGCCCCAACGTTAAAGACTGCACCATCAATATTTAATTTGAATTGAGCCACCAAAAACTTGTTCCAATTCACATAACTATAATTGTTATAACTATTATCAACATCCAAAAAGATGTTAAAGAAAGAGACCTTACTCTTATCACCTTTGAAATGCTTGGTAAGAACCACCTTATAGCAGAGACAAGCTGGTGAATTTTATTCTTAAGGGCTATAATGATACGGTTAGAACTCATCTTAAACCTTGGTGCTTACAATAAGAATATAACCATCATGCCTATTATGAAACCAGTGATCAAGAAGAGTATAACAAGTAGTATTTAAATAGCTCATGTTAATCCCCAAAGCAATATCCAAAAACAAACCAAACACCAATGGCAACAGGGCCATCCAAAAAAAACATACTTGATGGTTTCCAGTTGAAAACAACAATGAAATTTAGAATTAAGTAATGAAAAAACCTTTCTTCTTTAATTTCTCACTTGTACTCCACATAATGTGTGGAAACATGGGTGCTTACTTTTCGGACCTCCTAAAAAGGGCAAATCAAGCTTGATTGCGGACATGGATAAATTACCTTAAATTTGATATCTATAATAAGAGCATCAAGTACACAACTCATCTTGGTCTGTTGGTTGTGAGATTAGGTTACCAATTAAGAGGCATTGGATTCAAATTTTGTGTATGTGATATGTGTGTGAGTCTGCCTTAATTGACCTAAATGTTCCAAAAAAATGATATGAGCATCAAGGAGGTTAGAATGAACTTTGGGCTTAAGAGGCTGCTTGTTGGAATGACGAACAAATCAATGCTTGTTATAGAAGACATAGACTGTTCAATTGATTTAAAGAACATGGACGAGGATAAGCATAGTCAAAGCAACAAATCTCATGATGATCGATGAGATAAACCTTTCTAGATTGTTGAACTTCATTGATGGGTAGTGGTTGACAAGCGGCGAGGAGTGGATCATCGTAACCCTAAACTAATAATAAAGACAAGCTCGATTCTGCATTGCTTATACTTAGAAGGATGCAATTGCTTATCCTCATCCCCTTTCTTCAATCAATGGAACAGTCAATGTCTTCTATAACAAGAAATGATTTTTTCGCCATTCCAACAAGCACCCTCTTCAGCATGATTTATTATTTTGTGCAGAGTCCAGATGGCGTCCGAAGACCAATGAAAATGTGTCATGTCACCCCATTGCTCGGTACCGTGCTCGGTACCCATGCTCAGTAACACTCAATACTGCTCGGTACTGAGTGCTTAACCGGACGGTAGAACCGTCTGGTGTACGCACAGAATAATAGCTCCTTGAGCGCAGAGTACCTCATGGATATCAAAACTATGGTAATTAGCCATGGCAGCAATCAAGCTTTATTTGCCTGTTCTAGGATTTTTTAAAAGTAAGTACTCACGCTTCCATGCATGTCTTTCCAATCTTTTTAGTGATTTTGAAAGTCACAAGATCTATGGGATGAAAATAATTGTGGGAAGAAGATGATCTATAAAAAACTGCATGCAATTAACCAAAAAAAAAAAAAAAGATATTGAACTTCCTATAAACCAGGGAGTGAAGATATCATGTAAGAAAAGTTATAATATAAATGTGTTTTATTCAATAGAATGATATCTTGATACAAATGTATCTATATATACAAAAAAGTAAGAGAGTAATAAGGGAAAAAATAATGAATAAAAATATTCTTAATAAGAAGCACCTTAGCAAAGAAGCTGGTGATGAATTTTCTTCATAAGGGCTATAATGATATGGTTAGAACGAGCTCATCTTAAACCTTGATGCTTGCAATTATTTCTATATATCAATCCTTAAAAATAAAAAAAACCAACAAAGGAATGACAACAAGAATATGACCGACATGTCTATTATAAAATCAGTAATCAAGAAAAGTGTGACAAATAGTATTTAAATAGCTCATGTTAATCACCAAAGCAATATCCAAAAACATACCAAACATCAATGACAACAGGTTTCCAGTTGAAAGCAATATTGGCATTTAGAAGTATTGAAAAAATATTTCTTCTTTAATTTCTCACTTGCATTTCGGGCCTCCTAGAACGGACAAATCAAGCTTGATTGCTGACATGGATAAATTACCTTAAATTTGATCATATCTACGATATGAGCATCAAGGAGGTTAGAATGAACTTGGGCTTAAGAGACTGCTTGTTGGAATGACGTATAAATCTCTGGTTGTTAAAGAAGACATTGATTGTTCCATTGATTTGGAGAACAAGGATGAAGATAAGCATAGTCAAAGCAACAAATCTCATGATGATGAGAAAAACCTTTTTGGATTGTTGAACTTCATTGATGGGTAGTGGTCGACAAGCAACAAGGAGAGTATCATCATGTTTATAACTAATAATAAATACAAGCTCGATCCTGCATTGCTGATACATGCATGGAAGGATGTATTTCTTCAAATCAATGGAACAGTCTATGTCTTCTATAAAAAGCAATGGTTTATTCGTCATTCCAACAAGCACGTACCCTCTTCAGAGCGATTTATTATTCTGTGCGGAGTCCAAATGGCATCCGAAGACCAATGAAAATGCGCCTCATCACCCCATTGCTCGATACCTGCGTTTGGTACCACTCAATACCGTTCGGTACCGAGTGCTAATTAACTAAATGGTTCTACCGTCTGATGTACGCACAGAATAATAGCTCCTTCAGCGCAAAGTTCGTCATGGATATCAAAACTAAGGTATTTAGCCATTGCAACAATCAAGCTTTATTTGCCAGTTCTAGGATGTTTTAACAGTAAGTACTAACGCTTCCATGCCTTTCCAATCTTTTTAGTGATTTTGAAAGTCACAAGATCTATGGGATGAAAAAAATTGTGGGAAGAAGATGATCTATAAAAACTACATACAATTAACCCCCAAAAAAAAAGTTATTGAACTTCCTCTAAACCAGGGAGCGATGATATCATGTCAGAAAAATTATAATAGCAATGTGCTTTATTCCATAAAATGATATGTTGATACAAATGTACCTATATATACAAAAAATAAGAGAGTAATAAAGAAAAATATAATGAATAAAAATATTCTCAATAAGTATGATATATCTCATAATAATGATAATAGCTTCCTACTGTAAATATTAGTTAGATGTTGTAATATTTATGTGACATTGAATCACTCCAACAATTATGATAAAAGATATTTTAATAAAAGTGAAAAAATGAGTATCAAAGAAAATTTTGTCAGTCTTCACTCACAATCAATACATGCATAATGAGAAATGCATTAAATCCTATTTAAACTAAATGAAATTTTTTGATAAATTACCTTAAATTTGATATCTATAATATGAGCATCAAGTACACAACTCATCTTGGTCTGTTGGTTGTGAGCTTAGGTTACCAATTAAGAGGTATTGGGTTCAACATTTGCGTATGTGATATGTGTGTGAGTCTGCCTTAATTGACCTAAATGTTCCAAAAAAAATGATATGAGCATCAAGGAGGTTAGAATGAACTTTGGGCTTAAGAGGCTGCTTGTTGGAATGACGAACAAATCAATGCTTGTTATAGAAGACATAGACTGTTCAATTGATTTAAAGAACAGGGACGAGGATAAGCATAGTCAAAGCAACAAATCTCATGATGATGATGAGATAAACCTTTCTGCATTGTTGAACTTCATTGATGGGTAGTGGTCGACAAGCGGCGAGGAGAGGATCATCGTAACCCTAAACTAATAATAAAGACAAGCTCGATTCTGCATTGCTGATACATAGAAGGATATATTTGCTTATCCTCATCTCCGTTCTTCAATCAGTGGAACAGTCAATGTCTTCTATAACAAGCAATGATTTTTTCGCCATTCCAACAAGCACCCTCTTCAGTGCAGAGTTCACTCTAACCTCCTGTAGGCTTATATCATAGATATCAAATCTAAGGTAATTAGCCATGGCAGAAATCAAGCTTGATTTGCCTGTTCTAGGAGGTCTTAAAAGTAAGTACCCACGTTATAATAGCAATTTGTTTTATTCAATAGAATGATATGATACAAATGTACCTATATATACAAAAAAGTAAGAGAGTAATAAGGAAAAATATAATGGATGAAAATATTCTTAATAAGTATGATATATCTCATAATAATTAATGATAATATATAGCTTCCTACTATAAATATTAGTCACATGCTGTAATGTTTATATGGCATTGAATGATTCCAACAATTATGATAAAAGAGATTTTAAAAAAAAGAGAAAAAATGAATATTAAAGAAAAATTTGTCTGTCTTCACTCACAATCAATACATGCATAAGAAGAAATGCATTAAATTATATTTAAACTAAATGAAATCTTTTGGGGTGCATATATGTTACATAACTCCATTCTATCATTATTATGAGATATATCATAAATTTTAAGAACACGAGCACGCCAGATGTCCCTACCTGCCAAACAAATCTCTGCAACAATTTTGTGGATACTTAGTCCATATGGCTCCCATATTACCTACATAATTAATAAAATATGTTATAATCTTTCTTTTTTTTTTTTGTTAAAACCCACAAAGGGGCCTACGCTTTGATACGAAAAACGGTTACAAAGTCCTTAGGAGGTTCCTCCAGCTCCCTACTGCTCAAAAGAGCTACAAAATCAAATAAAACCAAAAAACCTACGAGCCGGAGGATCCTCTTCCTACTGTTACAAAAGTAATATAGAACTAAACCCGGGCTGTGAGTAAACAGCACCCAAAAAAGGAGAAGCCAGATAATCTTAACACCTTTCAGCACAGCTTTCCTGCAAAACTTGACAAAAAAAACCAGAAAGGAAAGAGAAATAACAAAAGAACATACCTTGTAGAGAAAGCATATCCATTTGCAAAACCTGCATATCTTCCTCAATAAAAGTATCATATTCACATAATCACCAAAAACAGAACAAGAAAAATAATCACCTTTCCACGAACCCACGAATCCAGTAATCCCAATGTAATACAAACACCAATTGCCCACAATCTTCAGACTAGAACCAACAGAATTATACGGAAGCATCAAATAAAAAAACACCTTCATACCAATCCTCCCAGGCAACCACAACTTAACATACCCAAAAACAACCCCTTTCCATTTCCCTCCAACCATCCAGCACTTAAAGAACAAACTGAAACAGAACCCAAAAACAACAGTTCTGATGCCAATAACCACCACGAACGAAGCAGAGATCGAAAAAATAGACAAAGGAACAATCAGAATAATCAAAACACAAAAAGAACCACAATCACCCATGTCTAATATAGGGCAAAGAAGCTTTATCCACTAACAACATACCTCTGAAAGAGAGATCTAGATTAGAAATATCAATTCCCTCATAGCCCACAAGGTGAGAACCTTTATTAGCTAACCAATCAGCACAAACATTACCTTCCCTAAATATATGCGAAATCTTAAAATTCATTAAATTCAGTAAGTTCCTAATACTTCTCATAATATAGAAATTCTGAGCATTACCATTATAATTCTCAGTGATACTAGAAACAACAAGCTTAGAATCCACTTTGATCCAAACAGAATAAAAACCCGATTTTAAACAAAGCTATAGACCAAGAAACAACGCATTAAGTTCAGCCCAGAAAACATCCAGCTGCTGCACATGCGCAGCGAAAGCAGCTAATAAGTCCCCATTAGAGTCCCGTATGAGCCCACCCGCACCAGCATTCAACAAACCAACCGACCCATCTGTGTTTAATTTCACAAACGGGTACTGAGGCTTAATCCAGTAAACAACAGAATCCATACAGACATAATTATCTAATTCCAGCTGGATACCCAACTTCACACCAATATTCCTACAATTAGAAAAAGCTTTCCAGGTAATAACCTTACAGGTATAAAGATGCATAATTTTTTTTTAACATTATCAATAATACGATGAATCTCATCCATCTTAATATTTTCATGTTTAGCCTCATTACGAGCTTTCCAAATATACCATTAAATAAGAATCGGAATAAGGTTGAAAATATGACCTTTCGTAGGAATGAACCAACTATCCACCATAGAAAACAAGTTATCCGGAGTAAAACCACATTTTTACTAGTCATTTGATTAAAATAAAACAACACTTTCTTCGCAATCTGACCATTAATAAAAAGATGATTAATATCTTCAACATTAGAACAACATAAACATTTGGACGCTAAAATGAAACCTTTCTTGTGTAAAAGGTTATCCACAGGTAAAAAACCTTTAAAACATCTCCACACAAAAGTAGAATAAGTAATAGGAAAATAGTTATGCCAAATGGCAGCAAATCTAGCAGATTTCTCCATAGAGTAGCGAAACTTATCCCAAAGCTTACGCATTTGAAATTTACCATTAGAAGAAGCAGAGCAAATAATTATATCAGAACTGTTCACATTCAGAGGAATACTCATAATGATATCAACTAAACAATTAGGCAAAAGATTCTTTAAAATGTCCACGTTCCAACTATTGCTTATAATAAATTTAGAAACTTTAATGGGCTCCAAGGTATGCGAATTCAAAAAGGAATCTATAGAAAAATCCTCCAACCATTTATCCTGCCAAAAATAAATATCCCCCCTACCCAGCCCCCATTGGATAAACTTTTCAGCTTCCCACTTAATGTTACATAACCTTTTCCAAGTAGAAGAATCAGTATTTTTAAAGTAGCAAAGAGTCGGATGCCTATTAAAACAATATTTAACATTCATGAAGCGAGCTCATAAACTACTATTAGATCTTAAAGTAAACCAAATTTTATGAGAAAAAGCAATAGCAGTGTCATACAAATTCTTACATCCCAGCCCTCCTTCGTCAAAAACACCACTATTTTTATGCCAAGCAGTCCAATGAATAGCTTTGGAATTGTTTTTAGAACCCCAGAAAAATTTGTTAATCATTCTCTCAAGTCTATTACACAAAGCCGTGGAAGGCATAAGAGTATGAAACAAATATATAGGAATCGAATTAAGCACAGCTTTCACCAACACCAACCGACCACCAAAAGAAAGTAAACTAGTAGACCAATTAGCCAATTTCTTTTGAATTATAGAGAAAATATCATCAAAGAGGAAATTCTTTTTTTTCCCTTTGAAAATAGGAGTACCCAAATACTTTATAGGTAAATTTTTGGCTTGGAAACCACAAACCCTTTGAATAGCCAAAATCCTATTATGATTAATGGACTTTCCCACAAAAAAATTGCTCTTATCTTTACTAACTTTAAGACCACTACATTTATGAAATTTGGAAAGGAATTTCATCAAAATTTTGATATTTTTTATCGAACCATTAGCAAAAAGAATGAAATCATCAGCAAAACTCAAATGAGATATAGAAAAGCCTCTTATATTCCTATAATTAAGGTTAATATTCTTAGCAAAAAGGTCATTTAAACCTCTAGATAAGTATTCCATAGCTATAATAAAAAGAGCAGGAGAAATCGTATCACCTTGTCTAAGACCTTTAAAGGATTTAAAGAAGCCATGATTTCTACCATTTATAATAACAGAGAAGAAACAGTTATCCACACTATTCCTAATCAATAATATGAATTCCTGACTAAAACCAAATAAAGACATAATCTTATAAAGGAAATTCCAATCTAGATTATCGTAAGCTTTGGTGATATCCAACTTAAAAATAATATTTCCCCCCGGAACTTTAGTATTAATATCATTGACAAGTTCTTGAGCAAGTAAAACATTATCACTAATACTTCTCCCCTTCACAAAACCAATTTGATTTAAAGAAATAATCTTTGGTAAAATCTTGGCCAATCTACTAGCAATAATTTTAGAATTAAGTTTATTAAAAAAAGTACACAAACTAATAGGCCTAAACTCAGTCCATCTTTTGGCTCCATCATTTTTAGGGATAAGAGCAATGTTAGAAGACGAAAAAAAACTTAGGATAAAGGATTACCTCTAAAGAAATCTTGCACAGCAAAAATAACATCCTCTTTCACCATATCCCAAGACTTTTGAAAGAACTTAGTCGTAAAACCATCAAGGCCAGCAGTAGCATCTCCATTCATATCCCTAAGAACATTAAAAATTTCAGTTTCCGTAGGTAATTGACAAAGCATAACATTATTTTCATCCAAAATACATTTAGGAATAACCTCAGGATTAGATATAGGAAGAATTCTTTCATTACAATTGAACAAATTCATAAAGTAATCCACACCCGACTTACAGATTAATTCAACAGAATCAAGAGTAATACATTCATTATTAATAATTTTGTGAATTCTGCTTTTAGTCTTATTCTTATTAGCCAAAGCATGAAAAAATTTGGTATTTCTATCTCCCTCAATAACAAATTTAGCATTAAATTTTTGTTGCCAAAAGCCTCTTCTTGAGCATGCAAGTTAAGAAGGTCATTCTTGGCCACATTCAATCTAACACTAATGTCCTCTGAAGGATTATCAACAAGGATACCCTCCCACTCAATAACTTTAGCTTCCGCTTCCACAATATTAGAAAAAACATTTTGAAAATATTTTTATTCCAATACCTCAGACATTATTTCAGTCTAGACAATTTGGCCCAAAGCCTCAACATACCAGAAATATTATTATCAGGGAACACAGGAGCTTTCCAGTTATTATCCAAAACCATTTTGAAATTATCATGAAGTAACCACATATTAAGAAATCTAAAAGCAAAATTATCAGTGTGATTAATAACATTAATATTTAAAAGCAGAGGCGCATGATCAGAGAGAGTTCTACTTAAATGCTCCACATTAGTGGCCGAAAATTTAGCCAACCAATCATGATTAAACAAGAATCTATCTAGCCTTTGGAACAAGTTAGCCCTATTCCAAGTGAAAGGAGAACCACAGAAACCTATATCATTCAGGTGACAATTATTAATCATCTCATTAAAATCTTCCATAGCTCTAGAATTAGGACATTTACCTCCCCTTCTCTCGCTAGCATTAGCAATAATGTTAAAATCCCCACCAACACACCACGGTCCTTGGATATTAGCAGCAAAATTAGCCAGTTGTTCCCAAAAAGTAATCCGATTAAATCTAGTACAAGCAGCATAAACAAAAGAAGCATAACAATTCAAACTACCCACCTTAATTTGATAATGAACAACTTGATGTAAATCCATAACAATGTCTACTTCAATATGGTTATTCCACATTATCCATACTTTATTCGAGCAATTAGCAAAATACATACGAAAACCCAAAAATTTAGCAGTAGCAGCTATTTTATCAGCATTAATAAGATGTTCACTCAAAATAAGAAGTTGAATATTGTTAATTCTACAAAGATTTTTCACTCTAATTTTGGAATCCATACCACCAATACCCCTCACATTCCACATAAGAGCTTTAATCATTACCTTCTTTGTAAGAATTATGAGCTCTGGTAGATCTCGGTGTAGCCGGGCAGTTATTTTTACCTAGTTTTCCTTTTTTCTTACCACCTTTAGAAACCAAATCCTCCTCCACAACATTATGAACCTTCAAATTAGAAGGTGAAGACGAGGTATCTTGATTATTAAGAGAAGAAAGATCAACCTTAGATACAGGAATAACTTCCCCTTCCTCATATGTTTCCAAGTTTGAATTAGAGTCGCCATCCCCTAAATCAGTAATGTCCTGGTTAGCAATCAAAGCATTTTCAATAGCCACGGAATTTGAATTGATGGGCATTTCATTTAACATATCATCAACTAAAATAAAAAGCTTAGGGTCAGAAACAATTTCATTTCCCTTGTTGTTCAAAACAGAATTACCAACGTTATTTAAAACCTCCTCTGATTTATCCGGAACGGTCTCCTTACCAGAATCCTTTTCTCCCAAAACATTTCTTTCACCAGCATCCAAAGACACATTGTGCATAGCAGAGGACGGTTCCGTCTGAAAAACCTTTTCTTCCAAGTTTTTATTCACTATGGGCACATACACTTTGTTATTCACGGTAGATCCAGGTCCTCCGCTCGGTTGCACAACATTTTTCTTCAAATCCGGATTAAGTTTAAAACATTCAGCGACGGCATGACCATGCATTTTACAGTGATTACAAAATTCTGGAACTTTCTCAAATTCAGCTTTTTGCATATATCCATAAGCTTTAGAACCCACCCAAACTTCCTTCGGGTGTTTTTTCGATATATCCACCTCAACCAAAACTCTAGCTACAGAGGGACGGGTTTTAGAAGCAGTAGCCTGATCAGTTTGGAGAGGTCTCCCGAAGATAGAACCCAACGCATGCAGCACTTTAGAATTAAAAAAAAGCAATCGTAAGTTCGGAAATGAAATCCAAATCGAAACAATCGGAGATTCTTCTTTTATATCAAAAAATGGAGTCCATTTCAAAACACGCATTTGACAATTATAAATGAAGTAAGAACGTCTAGCGAACACTCTACTATAATCAAGATCATTTGATAATTGAATCGCAACATGTCTAGCATCCAAAAGCCCAACAGAATAAAAACCCGAAAGCTTCAAAGAGGCGAAAAAATTCCGAACTTTCTTAATTTTGCAAGCAACCTCAAACTAATTCTGAATGATAGACATACCTGACTTTGAAGAAGACCATATAACTCATTACTATATTTTGATGTTTCCAATGGCATGTCCCTACCCATTCTTCATTCCACCTATATATTTCATGCATTAGTAGGTTTGATGTACATCAACTGTCTAATACAGTGCAAACCAACTGTCCTGATGGCTGCAATGAATATTGGACATTTAATTGGTCAATCTTGGATCATGAGCATGTGTGATGTTCTCTCTAGAATTGTCCCCTGTAGATTACAATTTTGTTTAAAATAGACATTTTGCTATAGGAAGAAATTTTTCAAAATTGATAACTGGTCAGAGTGGGCTTCTCTATCTTTGCCTCATAGACTAGCGATGGTGGGAAGTACATCCGATGGTGCAGGCCCATAGGTTGCCTCCTAGGTTGCTTTCTAAATCGCCTGTCTTCTAGGTCATGTTGATTCATGTGTCATTGCATTTATGCTACTAATTCACATTAAAGTAGAGAACATAATATTAGTAAAACATGATGTTGTAGCAAATTATTATGGCATGATAATGATAATATCTATAATTAGTTATTATAAAGAAATTTAAAGAAAAACTAAATTTTAATATATAATGATATGTTTAGAATAATGAGAACTTTATAATTTTTTAAAAAATTAACATCAAAGAGAAATTTTAAAATAGTATAATTATGAATAATGAAAACTTCTGTCATAATTTTTTTTATTAATTAGGGATCATAATGATAATTTATACACTTAACATTAAAAACATTAAACACCAAAAAAAATTTCTAAAAATTAAATTCATTTTTTAATTTTTTTTTACATGAAACTTGCATCTCAGTACAAATAAATACAAAAAAAAATTCAAAAGTAACTACATTTTTTTTTAAATCAAATATTTATCCCTATCTCTGGAAAACACTAAACTCATTCCAGATCCAAAATGAATATGTATTTTTTCAAATCAATAATAAAAAATAAACAAAATATACAACAAATTTAAAAATAAAAAAATTTAATAAAAATATGAACACTCACGAAGAGATCGGCAGGCGACAAAATTCCTCTCGGACACCAGAAATCCAAAGAACTCAACCTGCTATTTGGAACGACTGCTAGGAGAGAGAGGGAGAAATGAGATGAAGCTGCTGAGAAGATAACTATAGCTTCGGCTTTGTTTGGGACGGCTTTATTATTGCTTTTTAAAACGGAGTTTTAGTACAAAAATAAAAAATTTTGTACTAAAACTCCGTTTTAGAAAGCAGCAAAAAAAGCCGTCCCAAACGAATGTAACTCGCCCGTGAATTTTTTTTAATTATAATACGACCGCTGTCCGCTGTTAAAACGTAAAAAAAAATGAACCATCACAACCAGTCGCTGGGGTGTTAGGTCAGGTGACCTGACGTAGCTTTACGTTCATACACAAATAATATTTCATCATGTTTTCTTATTTATTACCGCGCGGCCCGACGACCCGACCCGGACCGGAATCGAAATTGCTATGTTTGCGTATTGCTCGGTATTGCTAGGTATTGCTTGGCAAAAATGAGAAATGCCGCTCTGTGAAGGTCAATACCCACAGAATGGTATTTCTCGTTATTGCAGAGCAAAATCGACAAATACCTTGCAATACCAAGCAATCCGGGTCCGTTCCGGTTCGGGTTGTCGGGCTGCACGGTAAAGAGTAATAACACGTGGCACTATTTTACTGGCGTCCGAACGTAGATCTACGTTAGGTGACCAGACCAAATAAAAGTGACACAACTCGAAACCTGACATGAAAATTTCGGTTTCGGATCAACCCGAATTCGAAATGGGTTGGATTTGAGTATGATTTTGGACCCATTTTGAATTTTAGGTCGGGTTCGGATTAACCCGAAAATTCAAGAATGGACCGGTTTTGATCAAAATCGGCGTTGTACGGGATTTGGCCGAAGAAGTTAGAAGCGCACGAAACAGAGAAAGTTGTTCACAGGGAGCAAACTCCGGTCGTTGCTTCAAGGACCTTCACATCGACTCAGCAAGTGAACTCCTGTCGTTGCTTCCGATCAAAATGTCATAACATCCGATCCGACAGGAAGAGAATGCCGTCCAACGAGCAAAGTCGAACAACAACGACTGAACAAAGGAGCCGGCGAGGCAGCAGCGAACTACCGTCGTTGCTTACTTGCTTTGGTGCTTCCGATCAAAATGTTGTAACTTCTGATCCGACTGGGAGGGAACTTCGGCCAAGGAGCTAAGTCGAATAGCAACGAAGGAGCCGGCGAGGCAGCGACTACTTCACAGCGAGTGAACTCCCGTCGTTGCTTCCCATCAAAATGTTGTAACTTCCGATGTCATCTTGTCCAAGGAGCGAAGTCGAATAGCAACGATGGTGCCGGCGAGGCAGCGACGAACTCCTGTCGTTACTTACTTGCTTCGGTGCTTCCAATCAAAATATGGTATCTTCCGATCCGAGGGGAAGAGAACGCTGGAAATTGTTGTCAAGTCCTCAATACCTTCTTATTCTCTTATCCTTTCTCTCTCTCTCTCTCTCTCTCTCTCTCTCTCTCTCTGGAACTCCAGCCGATCCCAACCCTCTCTATCGATCAGTCACAGCAAGCCCAAGCCACACCGTCCCAGTAACTTCCCAGACCAAAACTGCACCCTTGACCTGCTTCTTCCTCCTAACTGTACGAGCCACTCCACCTTCCAGTCAATCGAGCAACAGCCCAAGATCCCAACACTTCCAGTCAAGAAGAATTTGTTGTAGCTAGCTATCAGCTTTCATATTGTTCATCCAGATTGTAAGTCCTTACGACATCTAATCGAACACAACTTATAGCCGGTGGAGCTTCATTGCCGCCGATTGTATTGTTCAACGACATTGACCGAGTGATCGCAATCATTACTCCTTCGCAACATCTCCCTCATCAAGTGACTCAAAGGTTCTCACCATCTGCCTAAGCCGCCTTAATATGAAATTTCTTCCAGTTGCCAATAGGATCAAATTCCTACTTATTAAATATTACTATATTAGTTGATTGATTTGCTACAGTGCGAAGAAGGAGCAATTATTAGGTCCTTTCACTGGATGTAGAGGAAGGTTCGGTTTTAGGCAAAAATAGGTCAAAAAGTGCAAATACCGAGTTTTTTGAAAAACTCGGTATTTTTTCAAAAAACTCGGTATTTGCATTTTTTTAGGCAAAACCGAACCTTCCTCTAGGTCCTTGCACCGGACCAAATAAAAGTTCGCGAAGAAGAGACTATCCAACGTCAACAGTTTCTAAATAACTCAATGGAATTGTCTTTCTATTCTCCATCCAACGGCAAACTCGACTACGACTACTTGCTCTATGGCTTCGTGCTTGTCTCCATTGATACAAAGCACCGAAAGTCTAGTTAGAAAGAAGAATAAAGGAAGACTTTTACAGTATATTCAATGTTCACTAGTAGCCATTACATCCCATATATGGATGGGTTAAGTACATTTGTTATACATCAATGGTTGTGATTAAAGAGCAAAGAATGAGTGAATAGGATTACACAAGAGTCAGAGGTTGTGATAAAGCAGACTTGGTGGCATGGGCACATGTTTGCTAACACCGTCCCTTAAGTTGACGATGGTTCTTGAATAGTCAACTTGGAACGAAGCTGAGACGTGGATCAAGTTGAGGAGAGTGCCTTTGTCAAAATATTGGCCAGCTGATCCTGGGAGGTAATATGATGCACAGTGACTTGATGATTCTTGATGCAATCATGGATGAAATGGTAGTCAACCTCTATAAGCTTAATTCGTGCATGAAAGACCAGATTTTTGGCAAGTGCAAGTACAAATACATTGTCACAGAAGAGTGGTGTAGGAGCAGCTGGAGTAAAGTGGAAATCTGTAATAAGCTAGTTTTCGTAGCCAAAGGACGTCACTAGCAGTAGAAGCTAATGCCCAATATTCTGATTCAGTTGATGATCTAGCAACAATGTGCTATTTTTTAACAAACCAAGACAGAAGAGTACCGCCTAGGAAGGTGCAAAAGCCAGAGATAGACCGACGGTCTATGGGATTTGAGGCCTAATTAGAATTAGTAAATAATTGAAGATTCATGTCAGTTACAGCAATAGGAAAAAGATATTGTTGAGTGTCATGTAAGTAACACAGAACCCATTTGAGGTAGTGAAAATGAAGAAGAAGTTGGTTATGCATATGCTGACAGAGGTGGTTGACAGCAAATGCAATATCGGGTTGAGTTATTGTGATGTATTGGACATACCCAACAAGCTATTTTTAGATGTGAGGTTAGGAGAATGGTTATGATTGGTCTGGGCTGGTATAAAGTTTTGAAGGTACGTAGAGGACTAAATACTGGTTTACAATGTTGCATGCCTGATTTAGTTAAGAGGTCATGGATGTATCAAGACTGGCTAAGAAGAAAGCCATTTGAAGTGGTGGTAATTATTTGAATGTCCAAAATTGGGAAATAGGACCAATATTTTGCATATGAGACGTAGAATGCAAGTAATTGAGGAGGTGAGTAGATTCAGAAGGAGTGTAACTTGTTAACAGGAGATCATCCATATAAACAAGGACAAACATATGTCCCTTTTTGGAAGGTAAGGAGGGATGGATTAGCTTGACTAGATCGGAAGTCATACTGTAAGAGTTGGTTAGAAAACATGGAGGAACACTGTCATGGTGATTTTTTAAGTCCATATATGGCTTTATAGAGGCGACATACATAGTCGTTGAGATGTTGGGGATCAACGCGAGCGGGGGGGGGGGGGGGGGGGGGGGGGGGGGGGGGGGCTAGATTTATCCTGTTTTGATTTAAGTTGTGTTGTTTGACGTCGTGTGATCATAGGATGCCGAGGAGGCTAGGGTGGTTAGATTTATGGAAAAGATGGCTTGAATGGAGGAAATTATACATATGAAGTGGGTGAGGTATGTGAAGGACAAGGTAGATGTTGTTGTCCGCTAGAATAAGATTGAGGAGGATCTTGGTTTACAGCGAGGATCGAGGCCGAGACAGGTACAAGTGTCAGGGGGAAAATTGTTGGAAATGTAGAGGACGGTGGATGTGGTTGTGGAGTTTTAAAGGAAAAGACTGACTCAAACAACTGGACATCTCACAAGATGTGGATATGACCAGTAAGAAGATCCAATCATTTATATGCTTTGGATTTGGTGGCATAACCAAAAAATACACAGGGAATTGAACGAGGTTGTAGTTTATGTCAATTTTGTGGGGGAATCCATGGGTAACATAAGCAACCTATGACATGAAGGTGTTCATAATGTGGTGGTTGATGACATAGAAGTTGAAAGGGAGATAAATTATGAGTGTTCGGGGAGGAAAGAAGATTAATTAAGTAAACCGCAGTGATCAAAACATCAACCCAATAATGAATAGGAATGTTTGTAGTGAATAATAAGGCACGAACAGTCTCTAAGAGGTGTCGATGCTTGCTTTCAGCCACCCCATTTTATTGAGGAGTATATGCGCAAGTAAGATGATGCAAGATACCAAAGGATTGTAAGTGATGGTGAAATGCATTGTTTAGAAATTCACCGCCACTATCATATTGAATCATTTTAATTTTATCGTGAAATTGATTTTCAACATATATTTTGAAACAAAGAAAAGTATGAAGAACATCATATTTTAAATGAAGAGGATGTACCCAACTAAAGTGTGTAAAGTCATCGACAATAATAAGATAATATTTGTATTTTGTAAAGACAGAATAGGGGAAGGACCTCATACATCCATATATAAAAGTTGTAAACATGTAGTTGTTTTAGGAAAAGCTAAATGAAATGGTAAATGATGACTCTTTGCTCTCACACATGAGTCACAGTGCAATACATCTGAACTATATGAAAAATAGGACGGTAGCAACTATTGATTGGTGGAAGAGGGATGTCCAAAACATTGATGCCAGGCAGTATAAGTGGTGCTACAACTGAGGAAAGAGATCGAAGGTGATGTAGTAGCGGAGTGTGTGGATGTTGCAGGAAGCTTAATGGGGTAAAGACCGTGGAAACTGGAGCCTAAAGAAAACATTTGATGCGACTTGGTATCCTTAATAGAGAATCCATGAGAGTCAAATAAAACATAACAAGGATTTTCATAGGTGAGGCGATGAACGAATAAGAGATTGTGGGTTAATTTTTGTACATGAAGTATATGAGGTAATTAAAACTTACACAAAGGGGTCAATAAAATGCCTTTTCTAGAGCGAGAGATTGGAAGTTGAGATCCATTTCCGCCCTGCCCCTAAGAATTACCATGGTATGGTTGCAGAGATTGTAGCTGTGACGCGTTAAAAGTTAAGTGATTGGATGAGCCAGAGTCTAGAAACCAGTGGTGCTTCATCTTGACCAAGAAAGGCTTGATTCATAGTGTTGCCATTAAAAGGTTGATACGATAAATTTGCATGATGTCAACATGTTGTAGCAGAATGCCCGACCTTCTAGCAAATCTGACATTCAATTGTAAGTTGAGGACGACAAACACCACGGGAGGAATATTGAGTAGAACAACCACCTTGAAAGGAATTGAATCTGCCTCGGTAACGACTGTGAGAGCTATCTCGAGAGGCAAGTTTGATTTAAAAAAGTGTTGATGTTTTGAAAAAGATTAATTTTCTTTAAGAGAATTTAATTTCTGGAATTTTTTATTTTAAAATCAAACACGTCATTATGAATGATACATCACCTCGGCAGGTGAACATATCATTCCCTAATGAGTGCAAATTATAAAACTTTGACTTCATACTGATTATCGTAGTCAAATTCAGGGAAAAATCACATATGAACCCAGAGGGTCAAAATGAAATTTGATCAAGAATATGTTAATCTAGATAAAGAGATCATTAATTTTATAATTAAAATTATGATAATATAACGATATATCTTTCTGGAGAAAGAAGATGTAATTTACTATCAATCATTTAAATATGATGATAATAATCATCGAATTTGATTTTCCCAAAGATAATTGATTGAAGTTTTGAAAAATTTAATTTTTAAAAATTTGATCTGAGTTTTTAAATCTCTTATGAGCACAAGCCTCATAGTTAATTATATCGTATGGAAACCAGAATTTCCTACGAACACTCTCAATTAAAATAATGATACAAATTTTATTTAAGATTTGAAGGCTTAATGTCAAAAGAAGTGAGGTTGGAAATTCAATAGGGATTAGATCAAAGTTGAAGACTTATTTTTAGAAGTCAAATGAGAAAAAATAGGAGGTGTTTGGGATTCTAAAATAATTCAGAAACACCTCAATCTACCCTTTTATAATAGTAGTATAGATATAGGATGTCATGGTTAAAATAATTAAAGCACTTTCACTCTTTTTGGACACTTGTGGCGTCAAGTATAGAAGATTTCCTCTTTCTTATTCTTCTTATCTTTAGAAGCTAACAGACATAATCATAACTCTATAATTTGTCTATGGTAGTAGCACATGAATTGTGAATGTTTTCATAATTCTATCAATAAAATAGTTACCCAATCCAATGTTATTCATTATTTGCATTTTATGGTTCACAATATTATTATTTGGTGATTACTGTGAAAAGTTGGTAATCGGAATCATTACTAATGAAATATTATTTACTGAATGTTTAAATTAGTGTTGATTGAAGTAAGTTATTTTCAATTTAAATAATATATTTGGTTTTAAAAATTGAAATTATTTAATATTATTCTTTTTGAATTTGGACAACATGAATTCTTGTGGGGAGCATGTTTGGACAATTGCATGACTTTACATCCAAGTTATTATTAAAAGTTTGATTCATCTCATCGAGACCTCATTTTCTGATACTTGAACTTTTTCTTATTTTTTAGTAGAAGGGGATGTCAATATCATTCATTGGCTTTTATTAAAATTTGAACGGTCAAAACAACGTTTTTGTGGGCGGGTTGAATGACTCAAGCACGGCTTCTTATGGGAGGCATAAATGCCCTCAACTGTCATGCCACAACATGAGCCACAAAATAACATTTTTTACATATGAGTGTTCTTTATTGTATTTTTGTAGAAGTTAATCAAACTAGGTTGGTAACTTGCAAATAAGTTTGATTTTATATCATTATCATTGGAGTCTATATGTTTCTTGGATTTCTTCTACCAGTAAAAGCTTCTTTCATGGAATATTGAATAAGTTTGAATTGTCATCTTCTTTTGACTCCTTTTAATGTAATGCATGAGGAGGAGTTGCATTAAGAAAGATGATGCATTCATTACTCAAATTTATGATCTATAATACACAATGTAAAACTCATATGGTTGAAATATTCCAATGAGTTTTGTTTATGCGTACTTTATCTTTTTTAATTTTGTTATTATATCTTCTTATATTTTGTTATAGGCTCATTCTGATGTGAAAGATTTATCTAATAAACTATTATGTTCTATCTTAATTCAATTTACTTGAATTTTGCCTGGTTGCTACTAACTATTAGTCTTTTTAATTATAGTCATTCACTATTGTTTTCATGATAAATTTATGCTTTTGTAGATAATGCTCTATGATTAGCTTATTTTTTTTGTTATGAGCAACTAATTTAATCATCCGATGGATGTTATATTGATGCCAATAAATCAATCAATTAGAAACCCATAGTCTCTACGTAAGCCAGTTTATTTTATTTTTTATCTAATTTTAATTAGCGTATTTCAATGATAATAGAAGTTTGATTATATATAAATCATCTATATGTATAGAATTATTATATTTAATATTGATATAGAATTTAATATCTTTGATAAAACATGTCATTTTTAAAAAAATTATTATATATTTTTAATTTTTAAAATTTTATGCACGTGCACACATTTAAACTAGTATTATTAAAAAATTCTTAAATGGATCTTCAATAATCACACAAGTTTCCCCTCAAAAAATAAAAAAAAATAATAATAAATTAAAAAAAAACTGTGAAGATATCATTTGCAAAATAGTATTTATAAAAAGACCTAGAAAGCATGTTATCTAAAAAAATAGATAAAATGGGCTTTCACTCATTCTTTCATTCCAAAAATAGAAATTAATATATATATATATATATATATATTAATGATTATCTTGGATAATAATATTATTGATAACGTGGTGAGAGGTAATACCTTGGTGAACATGTCAGCCAGTTGATTTGTATATTTGATTGGTAAAAATTTGATAGATCCATCAAAAACCTTATGACGAACAAAATGGCAATCGATCTCTATAAGGTTTATTCTAACAAATGCGATATATGGGCAAGACAAAGCAAGATAGATAAGTCTACTCCCGAGCCTTCTGTATTGCATAGTATTAGTCAAATGGTCACCATCAGAAGCATTGAGGCAAGTCTTCGAGTCGATATTGGGTGTGAATGATGGTTTGGTCCCAAGAAATTCATTTTTCTTCAAGCAATTGTAGAGTATAATAATGGCATTGGGATAATGTTATACTAGATGTGGATTGTGCTATCTTGAGTCGAAGAAAATATCTTATCGTGCCCAAATCCTTGAGTTTATATTGTGTATGCAAGAAACTTTTCGATGAAATATTGAGGGAAATATTTGAACTTGTGATTATGATATTATCAAGATAAACTATCATTGCAATAAAGTTAGAACAATTTTATTTGGTAAAAAGAGAATTGTCTGATTTTCATTGAATAAAATCAAATTTGTCAAAATTCTGGTTTTATTAAATTTCTTTAATTTGATGCACGAACCCATTAGTTTTATGATAAATTTAAAATTTAAGGCAGTAATTTTACTAATAAAAAATTTTGAAATTAACATTATAATTGGGTTTATAAGCATGATTATTATTAAGCCAACAGACACTATAGATCGATTGGACTATTAGAGCATGCTGCGTAGATATTTCATTAACGGAAAGTTTGGATAAGCCTTTCTTTTTTTTTTTTTTAATTTGTTTAAAATTCACATAGGAGCCTACACGTTAATTAAAAAAAATAATTCTCAAATTTATTTTCAACTAATGCGTCATCTGTCCAAGCATTAAGCTTCTTTTATTGTGCTATTGTTTTTTTTTTTCGTGGGGCCAAAAACTTGGCTTATTAATTGGGAGCTTCGACAATCCATTATAATTTTAGATCGATTGTCCATATTGTTGTGTCCATCTGTGTTATAATTAAATATGCTAGAAAATTCAATAAAAATTTACTTTTATATTTGCTTTTATGAAATAAAAATTAATATAGAGATCACATTTTATATATTAAAAAAATAGAAAAAATAATGCAAGAAAAGGAAGCAAATTAGGTGAAGATAAGAAAGAGAGATTAGCCTAGTGATGAGGCAGAGATGTTAGCCACAATAACTATATGACATCAGCATCTAACCCTGGCAAAAATTATTATCCCAAGGTACCATATAAGTTATGAAGGGGATCAAATATGTTATCAGTAGTCAACACATTAAGGAAGATGTTGGCAAATAGACAAACAAGCCTTTGGAAAAGGCTCCGGAATTAAGCGATCTTGGACTCATTGAATTTCTCTAATTATTGGAAATTTATTTTGATCAAAAAATATTTAGTCCCTCAAACCTTTTTTTTTTTTTTTTGGGGGGGACCCTCGGAGGGGTCTACACGTTAATTCAAAAAAGGATTACAAGATCCTTAAAATGAACCCCCAGCTCACTAATGCTCACATGAGCTATAAAATAGAATAAAATAAAACATAAGAGTCGGTGATTCCTTATATATACTAAGAGTAACAAAATTCCCTAATAACATTCTAGGACTGCAAGTAGACAGCACCCAAAAAGGAAGAACAAGAAAAGAACAATCAGCACAGACTTCCTGTAAAGATAGTAGGCTAACCTCCAAGTACCAAAAAATTTAGAGCCTACGATCTCCCTGCAAAAAATGCCAAGCCAATCATCGAGCTCCAAATATGTATAATTAAGAAACTCCAACACAAAAGGGTAATGTGACAAAGAAGATGGAACCAATAAAGACAAAGGTAAAAGGTCAAACATTTGTTATTAATAAAATGAGATAAGGTGGCAAACCAAATGTCAATCCTATGTCAATCTTACTACCAGTATCAATGAAAGTAAAAACAGCAGCCTCGATCAGAGTAAGGGGTAGCAAACTACCACCAATATTGTCACGACCCGACCCGAGACGAGACGGATCCCGCCCGCGCCGGATCGCGACGGAGGATAATAGCTAACCAGGATCTGGCTTTGGATTAGGTTACTGAACTGATCTTCCAAATTCTTAGCTCAACCGAAGCACACAGAACAACAGAGCTACTAAAAAACATCAAATGCAGCGGAACAAAACATCTATCTTTTCATTTCCTCAAAATAATCATCTACAGAACAGTACATGGCTTTCAACAGAAAGAAAGACAGAACAGGAAAGCCATGACTGTACAAAAATCAAAAGTACAAAAGTACCTAATCTGATCAGACTCTGAAATCTAATCCTGGACTTCCTTGCCCTTCCCAGAACCTGAAAACCACCAGAAAGCAAGGGTGAGCTCAACAGCTCAGCAAAGCAACAAACCACCAATCTAAATCCTCAGAAAACAAAACCAAACTTATCAGACATAAATCAGATCAGAAGTCGGAACAGAATCGGAAATCAAAACTTACGGACAGATATCAAATCACATCAGAGTCGTACAGATCGTATCAGAACAGAACAAATCAACAGAGTCAGAAACAGAAATCAGAATCGTACGGATCATATCATGTCATAATCACAATTTCGTACAGAACAGAACAGATACAGAAAATAGTACAGATACAGATAGCTAAATGCCCTGACACTGACGGAATCTCTACGGATTCCGGCCCCTTATGCCTCCCTTCCCAGACACTGACTGAATCTCATAGGATTCAGGCCCCTTATGTCTCCCTTTGTGCTCACGGCACCAAAACAGATGTGCTTATAGCACCAAAACAGAATTCATCGGATCCGGAACAGAACAGATATCAGATTTCAGATTGAGCTCATTTCAGATTTCCCGTTTCACTAACTGAATCTCATAGGATCCAGGCCCCTTATAACTCCCTTTTTATAGCTTATACACATAGCATTTCAATTCAGAAGAAATACGGACAATTCAGAAATTTCTCAAAAAATCGGGCAGCACAACGGCAGTATACGGAATTTACACAAAAATTCCTGCAAAGAAAATTTACCGAATTCGCACAGAATATAGATATCAACATTTCAGAACATTTATTCTACTGCACAGATAAATTCCAATTTCACAGAAAAATCCGGTCGACTAAAAACACAGTCGAATCAAAAATACCCGGACGAAAATCTTCAGAAAATAACCAAAATGTGCACACTCGGCACGTCAACAATATACAAAAAGTTACGCGGTAAAAACTGAACCGTTCAAAAGATACGGACGAAAATCGCTAACGGAAACAAAATCCGGACAGAAAATACCGCCAAACACGACGGTTCTGAAAATTTAGAAAGTCGGATTGTGCCTTACCTCGTGCACAGCAATTTCCTCAACAGTCTCCTCGGACGAAAACAGCTCGGCGTCGCCCGAAAATCCGCTTTTCCACTTTTTCCTTCGTTTTTCTCTCTCCTCAGCTTTTTCTCTCTCTTCAAAATATCTCATTTCTATATATATCCAGACTGATCGTCCTGGACGATCGAGCTTCGTACCAGACGATCCATGAAGAGAAGAATTCCGTCCAGACGACAAATCACATATCGTCCCTGGCGATGGGTTCACGGGAGAATTTTCGTCCAGACGATCTAATTTTCGTCCCGACGAATTATACAACCAAAACTGATTTTCTGCACAACCTGTACCGATCGTCCCGGACGATCCAACTTCGTCCCGGACGAACCTGGAGCAAAAACTGATATTACAATCTCCCCAACTTAAAAAAAAATGTCGTCCTCGACATTATCCAATCCAACCTCCGTCAAAACAAGTACGGGTACGACCGTCTCATATCAGACTCCTTCTCCCAAGTTGCTTCCCGTGCAGTCCGGTGCTTCCACTGGACTTTAACCATCGGAATCTCTTTATTTCTTAACTTTCGGACGTCGTACGCCAAAATAAGCTCTGGCTCTTCCTTGTACACCAGATTCTCCTGAATCTCAACTTCATCAGCAGACAACTTCTTCCCAGAGTCTGAAACCCACTTCCTCAGAGTGGATACATGAAACACATTATGCACATCAGGCATAGATTCAGAAAGTAATAACTTGTAAGCAGTTTTTCCAATTCTTTCCGAAATCTCAAATGGTCCAACATACCTTGGACTAAGCTTGCTCACCTGACCAAATCTGCTCACACCTTTCATCGGGCTGACTTTGACATACACAAAGTCACCGACCTGAAACTCAACAAATCTGTGCTTCTGATTGTAATACTTCTGCTGACGATCTTGAGCGGCTTTCAATCTTTCTCTTATCAAATTGATCTTCTGAGCAGTTTCATCAGCAAAAGTGGCCCCCAAAGCCTGTCTATCTCCGAAGGAGGTCGGAGTCAAAGGAGTACGACACTTCCTGCCATACAAAGCCTCGTACGGTGCCATACCGATACTAGACTGGAAACTGTTGTTATAAGCAAACTCAATCAGCGGAATATGATCCTCCCAACTTCCGCTAAAGTCCAGAACACAAAGCCTCAACAGATCTTCCAGTACCTGAATCGTCCTCTCAGACTGTCCGTCGGTCTGAGGATGAAAGGCTGTACTGAAATGCAGTTTCGTACCCAAGCCTTGCTGAATGCCTTTCCAAAGTCTGGAAGTAAAACGTCCATCTCGATCAGATACGATCACACGAGGCACACCGTGCAATCTGACTATTTCCTTCACATAAATCTGTGCCAAGCGATCAACTGAATCCGTCTGTCTGATCGGAAGAAAATGGGCTGACTTCGTCAATCGATCTACAACCACCCAAATGGCATCATGACCTTGTCTAGATCGAGGAAAACCCATCGCAAAATCCATCGTTACCTCCTCCCATTTCCACTCAGGGATAGGCAACGACTGCAACAGCCCACCTGGTCGCTGATGCTCTGCCTTCACCAACTGACAGGCTTCGCATCTCGACACAAACTCTGCCACATCTTTCTTCATCCCAGGCCACCAAAACAAAAGCTTCATGTCAGCGTACATCTTACCACTGCCTGGATGAACAGTGTAGCCAGAATGATGAGATTCACTCAGAATCTCCCGCCTCAAATCTCCAGACACAGGTACCCACAACCTGTTCTTACAGAAAATAACACCAGAATCAGAAATTCGAAGTTCAGGAGTCTTACCAGATCCAATCTGTGCAATCAACTTCGAATAACCAAAATCTGACTTCTGGGCTTCTTGAATCCGTGCTTCCAAAGAAGGTTGAATACTCATCTGAGCCAACTCCAAATCACTGGAGGAAATCACCTCAACTGCAATCTCTCCAAATCACGAACCAGAAAGTCATCACAGGTAAGCTGAATACCTGAGAATCCAGAAGACTTCCTGCTCAGAGCGTCCGCTACCACATTCGCCTTCCCAGGCTGATACTGAATAGTCAAATCGTAGTCCTTGATCAACTCGAGCCACCTCCTCTGTCTCAGATTCAGATCCTTCTGAGTAAAAATATACTTCAGGCTCTTATGATCAGTAAAGATCTCACATCTGACGCCATACAGGTAATGACGCCAAATCTTCAAAGCAAAAACAACTGCAGCTAACTCCAGATCATGCGTCGGGTAATTCTTCTCATGTGGCTTTAACTGTCTCGAAGCATAAGCAATTACCTGACCATGCTGCATCAGGACACAACCCAATCCTTTCAGTGAAGCATCACTGAACACCTGGAAACCCTCCGTACCTGACGGAAGTACCAACACTGGAGCTGAAGTCAAACACTCCTTCAATCTCTGAAAACTCGTCTCACACTCCGGTGTCCAAACAAAAGCTACTGACTTCTGAGTCAGTCTCGTCAGAGGAGTCGAAATCTGTGAAAAACCCTTCACAAATTTTCTGTAATATCCGGCCATACCCAAGAAACTACGTACCTCAAATACCGTAGTCGGCCTTGGCCAATCAGCAACAGCCTGAATCTTCTGGGGATCTACAGAAATGCCTTCTCCGCTAATCACATGCCCCAGAAAAGAAATGCTCTTCAGCCAGAATTCACACTTAGAGAACTTGGCATACAGCTGATGCCTCCTCAAAGTCTCCAACACAATCCCCAAATGTCTGGCATGATCATCCTCAGATGCAGAATATACCAGAATATCGTCAATGAAGACGATCACAAACTGATCCAAATACTCCCTGAATACACGGTTCATTAGATCCATGAAAATCGCAGGCGCATTGGTTACCCCAAAAGGCATAACCAAAAACTCGTAGTGCCCGTACCGAGTACTGAAAGCAGTCTTCACCACATCAGTTTCCTTCACCTTCACCTGATAGTATCCGGATCGCAAATCAATCTTCGAAAATACCGAAGATCCGGAAAGTTGATCAAACAAGTCGTCAATCCGAGGCAAAGGGTACTTGTTCTTGATCGTGACCTTGTTCAAATCTCTGTAATCAATACACATACGGAGTGTACCGTCCTTCTTCTTCACAAACAGAACAGGTGCTCCCCAGGGCGAAACACTAGGACGTACAAACCCTCTGTCAACCAACTCCTGAAGCTGAACTTTCAACTCATAAAGTTCTTTCGGTGCCATCCTGTACGGAGCTTTCGATATCGGAGCTGTACCCGGAAAAACATCGATAGAGAACTCCACATCTCTATCCGGAGGTAAACCAACCAACTCCTCAGGAAAAACATCGGCAAACTCCCGTACCACAGGGATCTCAGAAACAGAACCAACCTCCAGGTTCAGATCCCGCACCGAAGCCAAAAATACCGGACATCCTTTCTTCCACATCCTGCTCACCTCCAACGCAGAAACCAGACTGGAGAGAACACCTCGTAATCCCTGAAATACTACTCTCTCTCCAGCCACAAGCAAACTCACTTGCTTCTTCAGACAGTCTATCTGGGCCTCATACTGACTCAGCCAATCCATGCCCAGAATCACATCATACGAAGAAATCGGCAATCGAATCAAACTCGATTTCCACTTCTTGCCAGAAATCTCGATTTCACACAAACAAAACTGTCGAGCAATCAAAGGATTCCCAGCCGGTAAAATCACAGACAAAGAAACCGGTAAAACCATCGAATCCAAATGTAAAATCTCAAAACAATGCTCGGACAGAAAAGAATGACTCGCTCCAGAGTCAAACAAAACACGACAGGGCTGATCAGAAATGTAAACCATACCTGTCACAACATCCGGAGCATCTCGAGCCTCCTGCTGACTCAGACTGTAAACTCGTGGCTGAACTGGAACAGGAGCTGAAGCAACAGAACTACTCTGCTCCCTCTGAATCGTAGGTGGTCTCCGTGGTGCAGAACTAGAACCACCACCTCTACCAGCAAATCCCTCAGGGCGAGGAGGAACAGTCCTCGGTCTTCCTGCTGCTGAACCAACAGGTCTGACAAAGCCCTCAGATCGCTGCTCAGAACGCTGATCAAATCCCATCTGCGGACATTCTGCAATCCTATGTCCCGGCTGACCACATCTGAAACAAAGACCAGCTATCCTGTAGCACTGGCCATGGTGTCGTCGTCCACAACTCTGGCACACAGGTGCCGTACTGACAGATCCAGAACTAGTCGTACTGGTAGCAGTACCAGACGATCCTCCGCTCTTCCTGGAATCTCCAGATCCAGATCCAGGAACAAATCTCCTCTTCCCAGAGGAACCACTGCCAGATGTCTCTCCTCCAAACCTCTTCCTACTCGCAGTCCACCGCTGCTGAGTAGCCGTCATGTCATTCTCAATCAGACGAGCTCGCTCCACAAGCTCAGAGAAATCAGTAATCCGGAACGGTATCAGAGGCTGCCTCAAAGTGTCTCGTAAGCCTCTCAGAAATCTGTAGCACCTCTCAGCAGACGTGCTAACCAGCTGCGGAGCGTACCTGGCTAATGCAGTAAACTCAGCCTCGTACTGCATCACCGTCTTGCTCCCCTGAACAAGTCTCAGAAAATTCTCCTGCATCTGCTGTCGTGCAGAAGGGGGAACAAACCAGTCCCGAAATACTTCAGTGAACTCCTCCCAAGTGATCAAAGAGTTCAATCTGCCTTGAAATCTGGCTGCCTGCTGGCCGTCCCACCAGTGCTCAGCCTCTCCGTCCAACAGAAAAACAGCTAACGGAACTTTCCTGTCTGCAGGACACTGCATCCCGTCAAAAGTCTTCTCCAATCTCCTCAGCCACTCCTCGGCTGCTCTGGGCTCAACAGCGCCCTCAAACCTCGGAGGTTTCAACCTCAGAAATAACTGCAAATGTCGATCAATGTCCTCAGATCTAACAGTCGAAGCTCTGCTCTGAGTCTCGCTCATCATCTGAGCAACAAGTGAAGCAAACTGTGAAAGCGTATCAGCACCGACCACTGGGGCTGTACTCCCCACTGGTGCCGCCTGATCGTCACTCTGACCGTCTGTCATGTCTGGGTCTGGCTGATCCATACAGAAAAATCCAGAAAATCCGGAAAACTATCACAAAACAACACAAAATAACACAATAAAAAGCCAAACGACTCAAAACTACCTCCCAGACAGACTCACTGATCACTTCCTAGAGCTCTGTTTTACAATCCAACCTGTTTCCAAAACCAGTGCTCTGATACCAAAAAGCTTGTCACGACCCGACCCGAGACGAGACGGATCCCGCCCGCGCCGGATCGCGACGGAGGATAATAGCTAACCAGGATCTGGCTTTGGATTAGGTTACTGAACTGATCTTCCAAATTCTTAGCTCAACCGAAGCACACAGAACAACAGAGCTACTAAAAAACATCAAATGCAGCGGAACAAAACATCTATCTTTTCATTTCCTCAAAATAATCATCTACAGAACAGTACATGGCTTTCAACAGAAAGAAAGACAGAACAGGAAAGCCATGACTGTACAAAAATCAAAAGTACAAAAGTACCTAATCTGATCAGACTCTGAAATCTAATCCTGGACTTCCTTGCCCTTCCCAGAACCTGAAAACCACCAGAAAGCAAGGGTGAGCTCAACAGCTCAGCAAAGCAACAAACCACCAATCTAAATCCTCAGAAAACAAAACCAAACTTATCAGACATAAATCAGATCAGAAGTCGGAACAGAATCGGAAATCAAAACTTACGGACAGATATCAAATCACATCAGAGTCGTACAGATCGTATCAGAACAGAACAAATCAACAGAGTCAGAAACAGAAATCAGAATCGTACGGATCATATCATGTCATAATCACAATTTCGTACAGAACAGAACAGATACAGAAAATAGTACAGATACAGATAGCTAAATGCCCTGACACTGACGGAATCTCTACGGATTCCAGCCCCTTATGCCTCCCTTCCCAGACACTGACTGAATCTCATAGGATTCAGGCCCCTTATGTCTCCCTTTGTGCTCACGGCACCAAAACAGATGTGCTTATAGCACCAAAACAGAATTCATCGGATCCGGAACAGAACAGATATCAGATTTCAGATTGAGCTCATTTCAGATTTCCCGTTTCACTAACTGAATCTCATAGGATCCAGGCCCCTTATAACTCCCTTTTTATAGCTTATACACATAGCATTTCAATTCAGAAGAAATACGGACAATTCAGAAATTTCTCAAAAAATCGGGCAGCACAACGGCAGTATACGGAATTTACACAAAAATTCCTGCAAAGAAAATTTACCGAATTCGCACAGAATATAGATATCAACATTTCAGAACATTTATTCTACTGCACAGATAAATTCCAATTTCACAGAAAAATCCGGTCGACTAAAAACACAGTCGAATCAAAAATACCCGGACGAAAATCTTCAGAAAATAACCAAAATGTGCACACTCGGCACGTCAACAATATACAAAAAGTTACGCGGTAAAAACTGAACCGTTCAAAAGATACGGACGAAAATCGCTAACGGAAACAAAATCCGGACAGAAAATACCGCCAAACACGACGGTTCTGAAAATTTAGAAAGTCGGATTGTGCCTTACCTCGTGCACAGCAATTTCCTCAACAGTCTCCTCGGACGAAAACAGCTCGGCGTCGCCCGAAAATCCGCTTTTCCACTTTTTCCTTCGTTTTTCTCTCTCCTCAGCTTTTTCTCTCTCTTCAAAATATCTCATTTCTATATATATCCAGACTGATCGTCCTGGACGATCGAGCTTCGTACCAGACGATCCATGAAGAGAAGAATTCCGTCCAGACGACAAATCACATATCGTCCCTGGCGATGGGTTCACGGGAGAATTTTCGTCCAGACGATCTAATTTTCGTCCCGACGAATTATACAACCAAAACTGATTTTCTGCACAACCTGTACCGATCGTCCCGGACGATCCAACTTCGTCCCGGACGAACCTGGAGCAAAAACTGATATTACAAATATCACCAATAAGAAGCACTATAACAACCGGGTGAAGAGCACCAGACTTCCCAGAAATGATCCAGCCACAATTCTCAGCACACATATCAACGGTACAACCATCAAACAACCCAGAAAATAAAGCAATAATAAATAACATCAAAACAAAGACCTCAGACGCCAACATGAAGCATCAGCAAACAACCACCAAAAGAATGTTAGAATAAACAGAAACCATACCCAGCCGCACAGCAGCCAACACAAAAAAACCAACTCCATATAACAGTTAACAACCCAATTCTCCTGAAGCAAACAGATAAGGTGAAGATATTCCCACTGCCAAACTTGCTACCAACACAATCATACCATAAGTACAGACTCACATTAACTAAAGAGCTGTCAAATAGAGGAATCCAAGGCAGCAAAATCAGAAATAGAAAAGAAAGAACACCATAGAAAGATCCGTCAAGCATTACAAATATAAGGAAGCCTGCATTTGTCCAGGTTAACCAATCCTCTTAACAAAGTAGGAAGATTAAAAACATCAAATTCCTATAAAACGTTAGTTTGACACCCAAATTTGATCAACCAATCAGCACAAGCATTACCCTCTCGATAAATATGAGAAATAGAGTAGTTAAGAGCAAAGAAAGAGTGCTTACTTTTTCTAATGATATAGAAATCATGAGGATTTCCAGACAACTCATTCTGAATGATTTGAATTAAAAGCTTAGCATCAACCTCAATAACCACATGCTCAATTCCCATTCTATGACAGATATCCAGCCCATGGGATATATCCATTAGCTCGGAAATAATGATAGTACATAAATTAAGCGAACCAGAAAAGGCAGCCATAACTCCACCATTATGATTGCGAATGATACCACCCATACCCGCAAAAATAGTACCAACGGAGCCATCATAATTAAGTTTAACATAAGGGGGGATGGTTTGAACCACTTCACAATACAAACAAATTTTTCCACCACCCCACCTCAAACTGTATTGTAAAGCTTTTAACATAACGTTCTAAAGCTTGATTTTTGGGTCCATGTGGACTTAAATCAAAACTATTCTTATGTCGTTGAGTTCATCTAATTGAACCTTTCATTTTTCTTGTAAGTTTGTTAAAAACTTAGTTCATATGCCTTCTAATTTTATTAGGAAACCTAATTAGATGAATTTTTTCTTATGTTGTATTACTATATACATTCATACATACATACATACATACATACATATATACATACATATTACTAATACTACTATTACTACTATTATAAAAGTCACTTGAGTTTCTTCCAAAAAAAAGCCTAACCTTTCATTTTAATTATTCAAATATAATATTGACATTTGATTTTATTATCTTTTTATGATTAATTAATAATTTTAAAAATAAATAATATGTAATTAATTTTCATTTAAGCAAATAAATGAAAAAAAATTCTTTAAATTTTAGAATGCTTCTTATTCTTCCTTTATATTTATTAATTATCCATTTGTATTCCCTATGTTTCATATTTCTTTTTTGATGAATTTAATTCATATGCTCATTAAATACACATTCATATTCCCCTCTTCATATCCATTATACTTATTATTCTCTTTTAATACATATATGCAGTAATCCAGTAACGTAGCATCTTGTGTCTGAGCATGACCCAATCTACATTTGAAAATGGTTGCAATTAAAGAATAGATGTAGTGGGAAAGAAAAATACCTTTCTTATGTGTGGCTTTGAGATATCTTGGAATATGATGAGCAGTGGTTGAATGTGGTTTTCTTGGGTGAGCTAGATATAGGCTTAGCTTGTGGACGACAAATGTGATATATGGGCAAAACAAAGTAAGGTAGATAAGTCTACCCACAAGCATTTTGTATTGAGAAGCATCAGTCAATTGGTCACCGTCAGAAGCATTGAGACAAGTTTTGGAGTCAATGGGTGTAAACATTGGTTTGGTCTCAAAAAATTTGGTGTCTATGAGCAATTGTAGGGTATAATGGCATTGGGATAATGCTATACCGGATGTGGATTGTGTTATATATCTTGAGCCCAAGAAAATATTTTAGTATGCTCAAATCCTTGAGTTTATATTGTGTTTGCTGGAAACTTTTCAATAAAATAATGAGGGAAATATTTGGACTTGTGATTATGATGTTATAAGTATAAACTAATAATGCAGTAAAGTTAGAACAATTTCCTATTACAAAGATAGAAAAGTCTAATTTGATTGAATAAAATTGGCTTGAAGGAATGAGATAATTTTGCATACCATTGATGCGAGGCTTATTTAAGTCCATAAATGTTTTCTAGAGATGACATGCCATTTTTCTATTTGTGTTAGTAACCCCCCTTACTTGCATATCTTTGAGAAAGAATATTCATGTAGACCTCTTCAAATATATCACCATGAAGAAAAGTATTATTGACATCAAACAAGAAAAGAGACAAATTTTGTATAGAAACGAGAGCTAAAAACATTGTAATAGTATTCATTTTGGCAAACGGGGAGAATAATTTTGAAAAGTCAAATCCTTCTTGTTATATGTAGCCTTTGGCAACCAAGTAAGCTTTGTGTTTATTGAAGTTAAGAGACTTAATGAACTCACCAACATGATTCAAAGCAAATCACCCACCTACTTGGCCCCACAAGTAGATTAGGCAAATTCATCCAAAGCTTTCAACATAACAACTCCCTTGTTTACTTGACCCCAAAGATCGACTAGGCATATATTCATTCAAAACATTTAACACAACAACTTGTCAAGACTTGACCAAGTTGGCCAATGACTTCACATGAACTTATTTCTATTTTATGATAAGCCTTCATCATGCTACAATAATTTATATTTTTTCTTAAATATAATATTTTCTATTAAACAATATCATTATTCCCACCTACAAAAAATGAGTCAACCAACAGACTGGCAGCCCCTATCACAAATTTAATGATATTGAAGTAATAGCAAAGAGTTTAAATAGTTTTCAAATAGAAATTTTGAGATAGGATAACAATCCATGTTAATATTGTTTCTTTTTGTTGTTTAATATTAATCGGGAATCCTCATACTTGATGGCTAACAAATCTCCTTATTTACACTATTATGTAAAGCATATAGGGAAGGGGTATAAAATTACTATCTTTTTGCTTGAAAAAGTAGTAGTTACAAGCATTTAAGCCATGAGCAAGAGGCATTACAAGTTGTGTTTTTCTTGAATTTGGGATTTTCCTAACAGAGAGATTTTTTACAAATAGTTAAAAAAACTAAAAAAAAATCAAATTCAAGAAAAAACACAACTGGTAATGCCTCTTAGTCATAGGTTAAAGCTTGTAACTCCTACTTTTGCAAGCAAAAAAGAAAGTAATTTTATATATCTCCCTATATGCTTTACATAATAGTGTAAATAAGGAGATTTGTTAGCCATCAAGTATATATGAGGATTCCCCATCAACATTAAACAACAAAAAGATAAGATATTAACAAGGGCTGCTATCCTATCTCAAATATTCTGTCTGAAAATTATCTTAACTCTTTGTTATTTTTTTAATATTATTAAATTTAAATCTTTTTTTTATATTAACACGTAATTCCTCTGTGAGTTTAAACCCCCAAAAGGAAAAATTGTTATAAGGGCTGCCACAATCATAAATTTAATTTGAAAAAAATTACAAGGAGGCAAGGAAGGGCTACGTCAGGAAGAAGCCAAGAAGGATCTTTAATTCTTTATGGTAGTGCTTAATCCTTTCATGGAAGGAAATAGCATGCTGAAAATAGCGAGTGCTGGACTAACTTCTCATTTACCTATAAGTTTAGGTTAGAAAAAAACGACAAGCTCTATAAGGATTAAAAACTATATGTAGTAAAATACATGCTTAAATTTTAGTATTTGAAGTATTCATTTTATTAAAAATTTAAGGCTGACATTTTATCAATACAAAGTTGAATAAGAAGGCCTAGTAAATTCTATTAATAGCCGTAATATCTTCTCTGTCTTGTCTGACGGACTCAATAATAGCAAGATTGTGAAGCTGATCATTCAAAGGTGCTCCAATTAACTCGAACAAGTTTCAATATCTACCGTTGCATTGATGAATGTAGTAGTGGATTCATATCTCTTTTTCATATCAGCAGATTGAAAAGCAATGACCTCAATGCTGCCAACCTTCTCAGCTTTTGATATTTTACCTGAGCATGAACATTTTCATGAGATGGTAGGAACATATTACATATGTTTGCTTATTGCCAGTCTCATTTCCTTCAACAAGATTTCTCTCAAATATATTTCCTGAAAAAGGCTGGTGGCATAGCTGATGTAATTGCGAATGAGGCACTAGGTTGTGATGCAGTTCTCGTTCTCGTTAATGGAGAATTCGAGCCTAATGTAAAAGCTAGGATAGGAGCTAACTTCCTAATATTTTCAAATAGGAATGACAATATCTAGATAGAACCATTTGCTTAAATTAAACATGAATTCTTTACCTATAATATTTATTACATTGATTTATTCTGAAAATCATATATTGTAAATTTCTTTTGAGATAGTATCACAGAGCATGGTAACAATTTTTTCTATAAGATAAGAAATACGTTATAGGGTATCCAATTTAGATATTGAGTGGATTATGACTTATTTGAGAGATTAGTATGTGTGGTTCATGCATAATTTTGATCCGGACTCCAATCAAAATAGATCATGTCACCTGTATACACTATATACAACTTATACACAGTATGTGTATAATCTATATGCTTACAGCCAACGTGACACTTTTCCATTAGAGGCCAGATGTCGTCCTCATTCTGCACCTAATAATTAATTTCTCATCTTATATAAACCAAAATTGGCAAAAAAACCTGAGAGAGAGAAAGAGAGAGGGAGGTTACAGTTAGCTACAGCTAGTAATGGTAATAAATGTTACATTCATTTTTTCTGAATCATAAACTCAAGGGATCTGCAGCCATGGACCGTTACCAGAGAGTCGAGAAGCCGAGGCCCGAATCCACCATTAATGAGAGTGAGATTCGCATCACCACCTAGGGCCTCATTCACAACAACATCAGCTATAACACCAGCCTTCTTAAGGAAAAATATTGAGAGAAATTGCGTTGAAGGCAATGGGACAGGCAATAAGCAAAGCTGTAGCGATTGCTGATATTATAAAGAAGAGGATTCCTGGATAGAACCAAGATACTAGTATTAGCTGAGTCAGTATTACTGATGTTTGGGAATCAATTGAGGAGAGTCTTGTACCATTGGAAATGACTGCTCTCCTTAATTTCTATTTTAATAGGCCCATCCTTTGATTCATTTTATAAAATTAAGTTGAGTGCATAAGGCTAATTATAGAAATAAGATGAGCATATAAACTCAAATACATATATTAAATATATGTAGACTATAGAGAAATTCATTAAAGTTATGAAACCTCTAAGAATTGTGCCTAAGATCTTTATGTTAGAAATTAAGGAGTACATATTGCCTAAGCCAAAGTATTTTGATAAATTTATAGAATGGAGACATGTAACTTGCATGCATCTCAAAAGATTCATTTGGTTTAAATAGGATTTAATACACTTCCTATTCTGCATGTATTAATGATGAGTGAAGACAACTCTATTTAATTTTTCTTTTCATTATGAAAATCTCTTTATAATTATTGAAGTGATCCATTGTCATATAAATATTATAACATGTCTAAGATATATTTATAATAGAAATTTATTATCATTATTTCTTAAATATAACATAATTATTAAGAATATTTCCATTCATTGAATTTTTTTATTACTCTCTTACATTGTTTATATGTAGGTATATTTGTATTAACATGTCATTTAATTGCATAAAGTACTTAGCTATTATAGATTTTTTAACAAGGCATCATTGATCCCAATTTTAGAGGAAGTTCAATAGCTTATGTTTTTGCTTTAAGTAATCATGATTTTCTTATAGATAATATTTATCCCATTATATCTTCATCCCATAGATCTTATGGATTTTAGGGAATTGAGGATTGTGATCATTTTTTTTAGAAGCATGGATCTAGATTGTTGCTTTGCATGAGCACTTTCTAGTTTGATCTTCATTGTCCTAAAGGAATTTTTGTGCAACTTTGATGAGTATTTTTGTCGTTCTATTTTATTTTTTGTTCAATTTTGACATTTTCGTTCGTGGACGGATGTTATTGTTGTTGTTATATATTTTCCAATAGTTAAGGCAAATGAGTATTTTCCGTTGATTGTTATAATGGCCATCTTTACAATTTTGATGGTTGTATGCATTTATCTTAACTTCAGTTTAAGAAAGAGCTCAAGAAATGCAGTCATATTTTAATTGAAAATATAAAAAAATGATTTAAATTATTAAAGGGAAAGTGGCCCTCATGAAAGACCATTTAACTTCGAAGTTTTTATATCTTGTGTGTAGCATAAAAACTGCACATTTGAGTATCGCAACCCTCCCAAGCAGGAAATTTTAGAATGAAGGAAAATGAATTTAACTACAATGAGAGGCCAATGCAAAGAGGCCGATTTCCACTGTCTTCATCTTCACTGCCACTATGAGTTATCTAATCTCTCCAAACTAAATCCCCAAACAAAATCACGTCAATGAAAAAAAGAAAAGTTATAATTCCTCTAAACCAGGGAGCGATGATATCATGTCAGAAAAATTATAATACCAATATGCTTTATTCAATAGAATGATATATATGTTGATACAAATGTACCTATATATACAAAAAAGTAAGAGAGTAATAAGGAAAAATATAATGAATAAAAATATTCTTAATAAGTATGTTATATATCATAATAATGATAATAGCTTCCTACTATAAATATTAGTCACATGCTGTAATATATTTGACTAATTAATATTTATATGACATTGAATCACTCCAATAATTATAGTAAAAGAGATTTTAATAAAAGAGAAAATTTGAATATTAAAGAAATAATTTGTCTGTCTTTACTCACAATTAATATATGCATACTAAGAAATGCATTAAATCCTATTTTAAACTAAATGAAATATTTTGGGGTGCATATATGTTACATAACTCCATTCTATCATTATTAAATTATTATGAGAAATATCATAATTTTTTAGAATATTTTAATTTATTATATTTTTTATTACTCTCTTGTTTTTTTATAGATAGGTACACTTCTATCAACTTATCATTCAATTGAGTAAAGTATATTGTTTGTTATTATTGAATGAATATTCACTCTAAAAAACAAACTATATTAATATTCACTATATCCCTTGTTTCAGGACAACTGTAATGATTGTTAGAGAGCTGCTGTAGTGATAGTGGTTGTGTCAATCGGGGAGAAAGAAGGTTTGAGAGATTGGGAGGGGAGTTAGTTATGATCTTGTGTAGGGTTGTCAATTCGTGTCGGCGGGTCGTGTTCGGTTCAGATTCGAATTTGACCCGGCTGTATCTGACCCAACCCGGATACGACTCGAAATAAGTTTCGGGTCAATTCTTTGGACCCGACCCGGATCGGGTTCGGGTCAACACGACCCGACACGGAATTTTGAGATATGCGGTTTTCGGTCACGAAGTAGAGGCAGGCGGCGGCACGCACAGCGGCCGGCGGCAGCAGCAGCGGTAGGCGGCGCTGCGGCGAGGCAGCAGCGGCAGTCGGTCGGCACGGCACTGCGGCGGCGACAGCGGCAGCGGCACTGCGGCAACGAAGCCGCGAACGTCGAGACTGCGACTCGACGCATGCCAGTCGCCAGAGCGGCAGTCGGCAGAGGCGAGACAGCGCCAGTTGCTAGTGACGTGATTGGGAGTTGGGACTGCGACACGACGCGTCGAGTTGATTCGCGGGCAGGGTGGGCACGCCGGGCAACAGAAACGGGCAAACTCATTTCCGGGTCATTTTCGGGTTTCTGGGTCAACCCGAACACGACCCGTAACGCAAATCGTGTCAGTTCTTTGAACCCGAACCCGACCCATTTGCTAACCGGGTCGACCAGAACCCGGATTTTTCCGGGTCGGGTTTGGGTCGGGTTTCGAGTCGTGTCAAAAATTGACAGCCCTAATCTTGTGTGAGGAGGCTGCTGATTTTAATGGCAGGAGGGATAAGAGGATAAGAAGGTATTGAGGACTTAACAACTTTCCTGCTTTTAACTATCAAATGAAATCACTACTATATTGAAAGATGTCGACTAGCTTTCCAATTACAAGATATGGCCATATTTATTTCTTACAAATAAAACAAAACACAGGAAGTGCTCCGATTTTGCTTTGAAAGATTGTAACATTTTCACCAATCTTTTTTTGGAGAAATTATTATGTGCGGAGATCAGACACAGAGAACTGTCTGGTTTGTCTCTATGAAGAGTAAAAGTGTGGTAAGTTAAGCTTTTACTGTTCACCACTGCGCTTTTACTGTTCACAGAGACAAAGCCGAAAGGTTCTCTGTGCCTGATCTCCACACGTAATAATCTTTCCTTTTTTTGCTTTATTTTAGATGTTCACTGGCAGTATATATATCTATGCCTTTTTGTACTATTTGAGACAGTTCAATATCAAATTCAAATGTAATTTGGAGCTTAGAAATCACAGTTATTCATTCATTAATTTCTTCTGTGGCATGAACATACATCATTTTCTATCTCTAAGCCTTTTTTACTTCATTGATTTGTCATGCCCTATAATCTAATTAGGAAAAATTATTCTTTCATCTTTTAATAAATAATTAGAACTATCTAATTTCTTTTATCAATATAAATATAAGTGAAAATAAAAGCACGTATATCTCATGATTCACATCGCTAATCTCGTATAAGGCCTCTCATGAGATATACTATCCCAAAAATAAATAAAGATATATACTATCCCTTTTTAGTCACAAGTAGCATTATCTCATGATTCGCATCTAAATAGAAAATCGACTAGAACTCAATTCCAACACAAATATCCATTTCTCTTTTCATACTTCCAAGAAAGACAAAGAAATGTGTATTGTTAGTTCACTATCAAGATGCTTCATCAATAACTTGAAATAAATAATTGAATAAATCTTTCACAAATGGTCATTAAAATTCATTAAGAGAACGAGTTACAAGATTTATACAATTATTTGAATGCAAGTAAACAAAACATGTCATGAGAAGCTATTAACATTTCATAGTTCATTACAAGAGGTTAACATTTATCAAGAACTGATAAAGAACACACATGAATGATTTATTGGAGACCAAATTCATACACATTTCCAATCTAATCATAATCCATCACATACACATTGTTGATGAGCAATATATTTAATACATGATTTGTCAAAACCTGTTTAAATACCATAGAGGATTGTAAATGAGTTTTTTTATTATTGTATAAAGTATCTTTTCTTTCACCAAAAATTTGTGTTATAAAGTATTCACAATTTGCTTGGAGAATGTGCGATATTCCATTTTTTATTATAAGCATACAGAAGTGAAAAGCAAGAGAAATGTAAATGTACATTGTTCGTATTCAATGCTTTCATGTGTTATTAAGTCCAAAGTATGTGTCATTTGGGGCACAAAAATACGCATGGTGACTCTCCAAAAACTCATTTGTTGAAATGAATTTATGCATACAATTATATATAAACTCCTCTAATCAACTACATTTTGTAACTCTTATGCTCTTGCCAAGAGACATAGCCTATCATTCGATGAATCAACTAGTTATTCATCTTCTTCTCTTAAACTATTACATGTTGATATTTGGGGGGCCTCTCCAATTGCTTCAAACAATGGTTTTCAATTTTATTTACTTTTAGTGGATGATTACTCTCATTACTCTTAGATTTTTTGACTCAAATTTAAATCCAAATCAACAACTACATTCATAACATTTATACCATTCATTGAAAAACAATTGAACAAACCAATACGTACTATATGCACAAATGGAGGAGGCAAATTTCTTAATTCCACACTTAAAGCATTCTTACCTGGCATGACATTCAACACCAATACAGTTGTCCCTAAACCCCTCAACAAAATGGTGTTGCTAAACGAAAGCACTGTCATCTCTTAGACGCTAGACATACTCTTCTCTTTGAAGCCAATCTACCTACACACTTCTAAGTTGAAGCTCTCCTAACAGTTGTCTATCTCATTAATCATCTACCCTCCACCAATACATCCTCTATCTCTCCTTTTTAACTTCTTCTTAACTCCCCCTACTTACAATCACTTACGTGTTTTTGGATGTCGTTGTTATCCTTGGATCGAAAGCTGAAACAGGAACCAAAATAAAAAAAAAATGATTACAGGAAGAGCAAATAAAGTAAAAAGGTTTAGAGATAGAAGATGATGTCTATTCATGCCAAAGAAGAAATTAATTAATCATTTGGGGTGAGAGAGGAGCGAAAGGGAAAATAAAAACTGTGCTCGAGGTCATGAGTTACGAGAAAAGAGCAAATGATAAAACAAATCATTGATGCTTTTCATGTGTAAAAAAAATATGATGGCTTCTCTGGATTAATATATAACTTTAAAAATTATAAAAATTAGAGCATGTTTTCTTATTGATAGACTTCTTACTCTGTTAAGCCAGAAAAAATTAAGTAGGTTTCATCTTTCCGTACACCCACAATGGAAAGTCATTCCTCCCTCTCTCTTTCAATATTTTACCCCATTAATCTTTCTCTCTCAACAACTGAAGTATTGCATGGTCTCAGCCCATTAATTAGACTTTCTCTCTCAACACCTAAAACATTGCATGGTACCAAAGCCAAAAAAAGGTTGGTGAAAATGTTATAATCTTTCAACGCAAAATCGGAACAATTCATGAGTTTTGTTTTATTTGTAAGAAATAAACATGGCCTTATACTGTAACTGGAAAGCCAGTCGACATCTTTCAACTGTCTAACCTCCTCTCCTTCATCGAAAGGTGATAGATAAATTACGCACTCTGGTGCAACTTCCTCTTCTTCTTCCTCTCCCCCACTTCCTACTTGTGATACTTGAATATTGGAATCCAATGCTGCATTTCCAAATCACTCGACTCATGGCCGAGCAAGCTGCGCGCCAATAGGAATTGGCGTCGAAACCAAGTGCATCAACCAATTGCAATTGCGCTGGTGATGCGGAGTATGATGGAGACAAGCACAAAGCTAAAGAGATAGTAGTGGTCGATTGGCTTTTGTTGCTAGGATGTTAGAGGAGAAGAGGAGAAAACTTGAACGGAGCGAAATTTTGTTCAATGCTCGAAGCTCCCGTGATTTTTGATCTGACATAAAGGAAACGTCATGGAAGGGGCGAAGTTAAACAACAAGGAGCCGATGAAGGGACTCGAGCAAAACTCTACTTGACACGAAGCCATGACAATATGGAGAATAAACGATGATTATCCCTCGCCTGCGTCTCATAAACTATTTTTTTGTTTTGTTTTTTTTTTTTTTTTTTTTTTTTTTTTTTTTGCTCAAATTGAGCAGTTTTATTTACCCGTAAAATGAACTAAGGTGAGGAGTTTTGGATTTTTTTTTTTACTCCTTGTCAAATCAAACATGTTAAAAGCTAAAATATAACTATTTAATTTACTTTACACTAAGTTTATTGTTAACCAAATAGCCCCTTAGTCAATCTACCTATAAAGTAGGTGGTTGCGATGACTAGTGCATGTGGTCTATTGATGCGACAATGATGGCTAAGGGCATCTCCAACGGAGAACTTCATTTTTCACGCCAAAATATCGCAAAACGCAAAAATGGCGTGGTGATGCTCCAATCGAACGCCATTTTTTTACTTCTGCGCGAAGGTAAAGATCCTTCTCCTTTCGCTCGTTTTTCCGGTTGAGAGAGGAAAATAGCGTCGGTGAACAGTGCAACGCCAATATTGGCGTTGTCCTGTTCACCCGCAAGCAAATGGCAGACGTTTTGGCGTTCGGCTGGAGCGACCGAACGACGCCAAATGCTCGTTTGGCGTTCGATTGGAGATGGTCTAAGGGGATATTGTGAATCGGTGATAGCATTGATGTGTAGCTAGCGACTGTAGTAATTAACAATGACTTTTGAAATCAATCAAAACCATTAATTTTAAAATATGACAAAAAATAAATTAAAGAATGAGTTCAAATTCTCAAAATCTTATTTTTAATTTATTTTTTATCAAATAACTATATTTTTTAAATCTCTTCTTTGAAAAATTTCCAAAATCTTTTAAACCAAACATATTTATAAACTTGCATCACACATTAAAATAAAAGTAAAGTTGTAAATTGTAATCATGGCAGCTCTAATCCATCTTCCCTGTGCTCACCCTCTGCGCTTCTACTCAAAGAATACTCTATTCTCAAGAGAAGAAAACCCTATAAGAAAGAACTTGGAGAAGGTTGAGATGAATCAATGGTGGAAGAAATCCGTAGGCCAAAGCCTGAATTCAGCGGGCGTCGCTTCGTTTCTGAGCGTCGCAACAAAAAAGCCCCACCTTGCCCTGCCCCATATATCCGTTCCCGATGTTCGCTGGATCGATTGGTCGGAGCTCAAGCGGCTGGGGTTTCGCGGCGTCGTCTTTGACAAAGATAATACCCTTACTGCTCCTTACTCGCTCTCCCTCTGGCCTGCGCTCTCCGGGTCATTCGACCGATGCCAGGCCGCTTTTCCCGGAAAAGTTGCTGTTTTCAGCAATTCCGCAGGTGAATTTCTTTTTTTAGCTCTGTTTTGTTGAAGGAATTGAAACTTAGGAATGTTGAATTGGAATCAGTTTTCACCAGGCTACTAGTTTGAGGAGAATTTGACTGACATATTTTTTTTTATTATTTTTGTTTCGTCGGTTATGAGAAAAAACAGAATCTGTGTGACCCAAAAAATATAAGCTCCCAACTGGAATGTTGAATTTCATACCCCTCCCTTTTTTAAACGGTCAGATTTATTGATTGGATGATTTCAGGTTTGTATCAATATGATCCTGATGGCTCTGAAGCGAGGACTCTGGAGGAATCAATAGGGGGAATTCATGTTATAAGGCATGGTTTGTATATTTCGATCCTAGTTACTCTTTTTTTTTTTTTCTCGTTAAATTTTACTGTATAAATGCGTTGGTGGTGGCGAGCGAAAGAGAATATGTTGTTGCACCTTAGAATAACATTTTTAATGAATTTAGAGAAGTTCTGTTCTAGTTCATGATAGGGAATGCAGTTGGTGTTTGAGTTTTGTATGTTTGCTAATGAGTTGGATTGAGAAAGATCAAACCGCTTAGTAATATCTTTTGATCTGCTAGGATATTTGTGTGAGAGCTCATCTTTTGATCTGCTAGGATGTTTGTTTACTTTTCATTTTTTGTTGGGGGCTACATACTGCATTTCGTGTAGTGTAGCTCATTTATTTAAAAAACTTTTATTTATGCTAAGTTTGTGCGTCTGTTAAGAATCCACAAAAGATATGGACATCATTTCTAAAATATTAATTCTATCTATTGTGTCTCTAAGACCAAGTATAAGTTCAGGAAAATACATTTTGAAATCGAACTGGTCTTAGAACCAATATTCAGTGATTAAGAGCCCGATTTAGTTTAAACATTGCTTCCTTCTTTGGTTGAAAATACTCACTCTCTATAGAGTATTTCTTCTTCCACCTTTAGAGTACATGACAATCTTTAGGATTATAGATACTTTGGTCACTATTATGACATTTTTTGAAATTACAATTCATTAAGGATATATGGATATATGCATCAACAAAAAATTTTGTACCCTATCTCCAAACTAGATCTCATGATTTGAATAGGTTGAGAAATCAAATAGCTCAAATATCCCCCTCCCCTTCTCCTTAACCCCTTTATATGGGTAATCATAAGTATGATGAGTGCATTCATCAACCTTCATATCCTCAATTCATTTTTCTTTATTTTTACAAGCAATATATTCTTTATCATGTTTGTAAGTAGCCCAATTCTGATGTTCCTTCTCATATGCAGGCTTCAATTGATCAAAGTATGCATTTTGTTCATGTTTTGACGTTTTGTGTTTCAAAGCAAAATCCATTTCAACATGCATTATGTTTTGCATATTGACAACCTTATATCTATTCATGAGTTTATACACTCAAATATGTGATGTATCGACAATTGCATCTATTTAATGAAATATTATATCCTCATGACCTTAATTTATGTATTGAAATCCAAAAGTAATACCCAACATTTCTTTTGTACAACTTACATAATTGCACTCAATATTTTATGGCTGGAAATCTTTCATCATATTCACCAACAAACAAATTATATGCACATTCAGTGCAACTGTGCAAGGGTAGACGAGGTTAAATGTAAGATTAAATTTGTCATATATTATTTAAAGTCGTTGAATGGGAAGAAAAAAAAAATGGTGGATGTTATGATACGTAAAAGGATAAATAGACTTATTTTTAAGAAATTAAATGGAAATGAGAAAAATCCAAGCACATCGGATAAGTTTACAAGTTACATAGATAAAAGTCATTCAAAATGATTTGCGAAAAATACCCTAAAGAACTTAGAAAAGATTAAATAGAAAAGAATGAAAATAAGGGTTCATAACGATCCTAAATAATTGGAGTATGGCTAATGATGGTGATGATGATGATGCAATGTATGTAAAGTCATATCAAATGCTTCCTAATTATTAATGCTTGTAATCCCTTTCACCCAGTTTATTCTACTATATATGGTGATTATGCATGGCAATTATTGTCAATATTATTTTATTTGCTATGACAAATCCAATTACTCACGCGTTTATAAATATTATCTTATTATTAAGTAGTTTAGTCTTATAAACAGTTTTATTGGCAAATCCAACGGCATATTTGTTTATAAATATATATTTTTTAACTAATATGCAAAAAAAAAACAATAGATTTATTGTATCTGGTGCTTAAGATGTAAAAGCTTATCAAAATTGTAGAATTGAAGAAACCAGATGGAACTGCCGAAGACATAGAAAAGTACTTTGGCTGTCCAGCCTCAGACCTTATCATGGTATAAAATATAAAACTTAAAACTTTTATAGCAGTTCTGTTCTCCATTATGATTCTCCTATATTCTATATTATTTTTTTTTATTTTATCAGGTGGGTGATCGATATTTCACCGATATTGTATATGGAAATCGAAATGGCTTTCTCACCATCTTGACAGAACCTTTAACTCTTTCGTTGGAGCCCTTCATTGTGAAGCAGGTAAGGTTTTTTTATAGCAATCATTTTTTAAAATACTTTTATGCGTGTATTTGGAAATTTTTATCCATATTCATCATGCATTAAAGCATCATTTCAGCTTATGATAATGCTAAGAATTGTTGTAAGTCTCATGTATTAGACCTGTTTCTATCAATTTTTATCCATGCATTTATCCATCAGCTTCATGTATGTCTTCTTAAAATGGAATCAATGCTGAGGGTTTTTTCGAGTGCTCCAGTGGAAGATAAGATTAGAGATATTTATCTTAGATGGTTTGTTCACATTAAATGGAGGTCTTCTGATAACCCAGTTAGAAAAGTTGAGGTATTAGATTTGTCTTATGTTAAGAAAGGTGGAGGTAGACCTAAAAAAATTTGGCTATAAAATATTAAAAAAGATATTTCTTTATTAGATTTAAATGAGAATTCGACTTTTAACAGCGCACAATGGCGAAAAAAGATTCATGTAGCCGACCTCATGTAGTGGGATAAAAATTTGATGTTATTGTTGTTGTTTGCTGCTGCTGTTTAATGTAAATGTGTTTGCAAATATATTATAAGGGAAACAATTTTTTTGAAAATTGTTAGGGGCATTATAAATATTTTCTTTCTTTTTAAAAAATTATAGACTAGCTTTCATACAATTATTATGTAGTATATCTACTTGTGAAAAGGAGCTTTCCAACACAAAACTCAAACAAAGATGTTGACTTCAGAATTGTTCATGAATCACACTACAACATACAACATACTAAGAACACTGAACGAAAGAGAGCAAATAAATAGAGAGAGTGAAAGAGAGAAAATTATATAGTAAGAAGCTTTGAGATTGATCCATCTGCGCATTGAAACCCACCTTGGTTAGATCTTCTGACTCACGATTGATTGATTCCTAAGAATCCATAATCCAGCTCATGGCAGTACTTTCATTTGGATAAAGTATTTATTTACCTTCCAGATAAATTTATTTTTCTACATATTATATTAGAATCAACTAGTTCTTATGAAATTATAAAGTAAAATACATTTATATTCCCCTGAATTGCTTCGAACGAAACAGACGCATAACTTTAGAATCTGAAACTATTTCAGGTGAGGAAACTGGAAAGCTACCTTGTCAAGCATTGGCATCATAAAGGCTTAAAACCAGCCAAGCATGTGTTACTTCCTGAATTTCATCACTGTATAAACTCTTCTCTTTCCTAATTGTTGTAGCCTTTAATGAGCACCCCAACATTCTGGAGAAATTATTCTATGAGGACATCGGACAATTCTCCGTCAGGATTTGTTGCCCTTTTGCTGCGCTTTTTCAAAAGGGCCGTAAAATGACAACAAATATTCAATTATGAATGTTCTTTTACTGTCTTTTTACTGCCCTTTTGCTAAAGCGCAACAAATATTCAATTATTTAATAAATATTAAATATTTAATGATCTTTTGCTGCCCTTTTGCAAAAGCGAGGCAAATGGACAGTAAAAGTGCAACAAATTTGGAAGATTCTCTACATCTGGTGTCTGCACAAAATAATTAGTCAACATTCTGAGGTCCATGAATTCTTTGGTATCTTACTTCTGCAAATGAATAAATCATGTTGACAGTAGCATTCAGCACTTGCACTGATGACTACTGAAACATGAAATTTTTTGTGTAAGCTTCTTATATTTTCTTGTTTTATTATGGCTCTACTTTTTTTTTCCGGAATCTTTGCTGAAATTCTGTTTTGCAAACACAAATTATACGCAATTTAAATTCAAAGCTCTAACCCACCGTTGCTTAGCTTGGTTGGTGGGCGAGTATGATTGGGAACCCCCAACCCGTGATTTATTTCCCTCTAGTGGCAGCGCCTCTTAAGTGGGGCCGGATCAGGAGGTTTTTGGGGTAGGTGTCTCTTCTAAATCAGCCGAGAATTAGTCACACCACCAAGTGCCTTTTTAGGGATGGCAGCGGTCAAAGCTCTGTTAATTGGCTGCTCTGCTCTCCTCTCATGCATGTGTTGCAAGTGTAACTTCTTGAATTGTTAGGTTGATAAATATCTTCACATCTATCCAAATATCATAGTCCAAATATCTTGGAATGAGATCCTTTTCTAGAAACTTCTAGTCTTGTTCTTTATTCGATTAAAAATAAAATTATTCAAAAAAACTAATTATCTTGAATTGTTTTGTTGATAGGTGGTTTGCATCTTTCCAAATAGCACATACTTATTCTTGGATTGAGCTCATTTTCCACAATCATGTAGACTTATTATTTATTAGATTGAAAAAATGAAATTATTTTCTTAATCTCCTATCAAATATTGACACGTCATCTTGGGTACATCTTATCTTCATAATTACATAGAGGATAACCCAAAATTTTACATATTATATATATATATATATATTAAAAAAAAAGATGTTTGATTGGATATTGGGTTTGTAAATATATAAACTAATTAATTTTAATTTAATATAAAAAAATCCAATAAATCTGATAAATATCAGATAAAATATATTATGTCATATAATACTATCTACCAAAAATGATGGTAAAATAGTTGAAATACCTAAAATAACCATAGATCATTAGCTTTTGCTCGTGTTATTTGGTAGAGAGAATGATTTTAGGCGGGCTATGCAAATAAAAATATTTCATGGGACTTTATAAGAAAAACCGAAGAAGGCACACAAGTTCTTAATACTTATAATTACATAAAAAATGCAGTTATTTACATTACAAACCTCCATCACCACATTGACAAAAGATCTACCCAATACAAAAGGTTCAACCTCTCAAAGTAAATGAAAATAAAAATAAAAATAAAAAAACCTCTCAAAGTAAATGGTAAATTTGTAATGTATATCTGCTGCTTCAACGGTGCTTGCTCCTTGTCTCTCCACTGTACATCCTACAAAATAAAATTTACATTCATACCGCAACAAATTTTTTTTTGCAAATATTTTAAAATATGGTACTTTTATGAAGAAAAATACAATATAAAACAATGATCTAATTACAAAACTTAAAAAGGATTACAAAAATACCAGTCGTAAACAGTAGGCGAATTTGGCTGAGGCTTGTCAAAGAGATCAGCCCCTATGGTCTTGGTGTTTATGTTGCTCCCCGGGTTGAAAACGCTCCGCCACACGTTGGCCTTCTTCGCCGTCTCCGGCGGCATCTCCGGCGTTCGTGGTGTCTCCGGCATCGACGTTGATCGTCGGTACACCTTGCCAGCACTGCTTTCTCCTTCACCATCTTCCCCCACCCCACAAAAATGCATGAAAATTTGATCATTAGTGCAAGATAATTATTCATAAAAAATATAATTTTAAATATCAGAGAGAGAGAGAGAGAGAAGTGGAGGACAAAGAAAGAGAGGTTGTAGAGAGAGAGATGGAGGAGAGAGAAAGGAAGAGAGAGAGAGTGTGTGTGTGTGTATACCTTGGTTGATGACGAGGGGCTTGGGGGAGGCCTTCCGGCGGAGCTTGCCGAGGCCTCGGTCGGGTTGAGGTCCGGCGAGCACATCGTCCCATAGCTTTTCCAGAAGAACCATTTTGATATTATTATTATTTTCTTTTAATCAAATTGTTTCTCTCTCTACTTTCTCGCAATGCTCTGTTTTTTTTGTATCTGTGATGGATTGGTGCTTATTTATAGAGGAAGGAAAGGTTTGGCTTGATTTTAGGTAATCTTACCTTGATAAGCGAGAGACCAAGAGAAGGCAATGGTGAAGAAGTTTTTTTAATTTATTTATTTTATAAGGATGTGCAAAAATTAGTGGTTTTGGGTTAATGTGACCCGGCCCGGCCCGAGTATTGGCCCGAAACTTCTAATAATTTTAAAATATTAGTCTTAATCATGCACTAAAAAGTTAATTCAGTTTGAAAGAAATTTATAAATTTAAACTTTTTAGATTAATATAATATATAAATAATGTATATTGCATTCTTTTTAAAATAAATTTAAAATTTTTAAAACTCAGAATATTTTAATTTCATTTATTTTTAAGTTGTATATTAATGTCTTGAAATATAATAATTTTAACATAATTTTAAGATCTTAAAATCCTTAGAAGATGGACTCAAAAGCAAGGTTGTGAAAATTGGACTGGCCGGTTCGTTCCTTTTGAAAACCAATCTAGCATTAAATTAGAGAGAATCGATTTGAACCGCCAGTTCAACCGCCCGACCATTGAATGGGTCACGATTCAATTCATAAAATATGATTCCATCCATGTGGGAATATTATTACATGCGGACGACGAACACATCCGAAGGCCAATTCAAACGCGTCACATCACCCAATACACATTACATTGGATGACATAGCGCGCCCGAATTAGACTTCGAAAGTGTCCAATGTGAGCACATAATAATCTCTCCCTCATGTGGAATCTTGACTCATGGGTATAAGAAAATATATATAAACAACACATTATGAAAGTCCTAAGTGATGTGGGACTAAATAACTAGCAGTTTCAAGTTTCTATAATGTGTACATGGTGAATGCTTCAATTAGAATTTTTTGAAAAAATTTTGTATAGAATACTCAAATTAAAAATGATTATTATTATTTTTAAAGTTCTTAAATTTATAATTATTTAAATAAAAAATAACTATTTATAATTTTTAAAATTCTAAAACTTCTCTCTAAATATGAAATTAAATAATAATAATAATAATAATAATAATAATAATAATAAATCTAAAATAAATAATGTTGTATGAATTTATAAATATAATTGTATGATGTGAAATTTATATATAATTTGTAGATGTAAATTATACCTAAATATATAACATAAATTAGCAATTATTTGTATTAAATATATATGTTTATATATAAACTAAACTTCTATTAATTATGAATTAAAATTGAAGATTGGAGATATTTATATTTAAATTTTAAATTAATAATTATTTATATTTAAATATAATAATTATTTATATTTAAATTTAAATTTATGTAATATAATATATTATACAACAACAATAATAATAACATCAAGCCTTTGTCCCACTAGTGTGGTCAATATAATATATTATATAAGTATAAATTTTATTTATTTTTTAGTCTCAAAATTCTTAAAATTATGAAGATTTTAAAGTTAGCTTGTCATAATTTTATTAAATTTTAATAATATTTTTATTTATTACATCATCCGATTCGACCCTGGTTCAAACTAGTCGAACCGTGAACCTCTTCTTCCGGATCGTTGTCAGATCCGATTTTCTCAACCTTGCTCAAAAGTTTTAAAAAATAATTTCAAAATTAATGTCTTTGATTTAATAATCAAAATGGCTATCTTGTTGAGAGATATGCCTAAATTTTGGTTGAAATTATGCATTACAAACATACAAAGAAGCTTTATTTAAATTCTAAAAAAATCAAGACTTGAAGCCATCTAAGAAACAATTCAACTCCTTAAGGAAGCTACTTACAAGCTCAAAATGAAGTGAATAGAGATCTCACACTTGCAAGTAGAGCTGTCAACATTTGACCCGACCCGAAAACCCGACCCGAAAATTTCGGGTTTGGGTCAACCCGAACCCGAACCGGGTCGGGTTCGGGTTCCAGAAATCGACCCGTTTGAAAAACGGGTCGGGTTCGGGTTGACCCGGCGGGTTGCCGGGTCAACCCGAAAACCCATTTATTTTTGAATTTTCCCACTCCTGCCCGCTGCCCGCAAAGCTGCCCAGCCTACCCGCGCTGCCCCGCTGCCCAGGAACTGCCGGCGAAGCTGCCCGCTGTGCCTCGCCTGCGCCACGCGCGCGCTCGCTCGCCTGAGCAGCTGCGCCACGCGCGCGCTTTGTCTGCCGCACTCGCACCCGCTTCGCCTGCCGCGCTCGCACCCGCCACGCGCCCGTTCGCCTGTCGCGCTCGCCACGCACCCGCCGCGCTCGCCTGCCTGCGCCACGCGCGCACCCGCTCGCCTGGGCGCTCGCCAGCGCACCCCGGGTTCCGTGTCGGGTCGGGTCAACCCGGCAACATGCCGGGTCGGGTCCAGGTTCGGATTTTCGACCCGTTTCTCTACCCGGGTCGGGTTAGGGTCGACCCGTTTTGCACCCGGGTCAGTTCGGGTTCGACCCAAACCCGATCCGTGACCCGAAATTGACACCCCTACTTGCAAGCAGTGCAAAATATAGATACCCTCAGCAATAACTTCATAAGAATCACCATTTATTTAAAGTGGCATTGCCACTAAGAATAAAAATTTATCCTCAATAAAGGTACATAATTGTACCAAAATCCTCAAAAAGGCAATAAGAATCAAATTGTGTGCACAACTCAACACCACAATATATATATATATATATATATAGTGATAAAATTAAAATGAGAGATTTGCATATATATCACTATATACTACTCTATTTACATATTCAACATCTAACATTTTAATATTATATACATATCACTCATAGTTCACTTTCATATCAAATATGGATGGTAGGAATGAAATATATTAGTGGTAGAAATGAAACATGGGTGGTAAATTTAATATTAAAATAATATAAAATGATATATATGTAATATTAAAATTTTTAGTATTAGATATATAAATAAAGTAGCATAAAGGGGTATGTATGTAAATCTCCCAATTAAAATTCAAGCAAATTCCATCATAAATTGAATAAAAAATTAGGATTACGAAAATAAAAAATTAAATATTTTTAATCAGTATCCTTTAAAGTTTGAATTATAAAATATTTTGATAAAAATTTACATTAATATTTTTAAACGAACAGACAAATCCAGATCAATCTAAACTCGTTAGTTGGCCTTGCTCAGCTCATGAAACGTCCATTGAGCAAAGCCCGAACGAACTCATGAGCCGACTTAACTCAATTACACTGCTAAAAGAATTCACCATCTTCATCGGTGAGATGTTATGATTATTATAAAATCAACATATTTTTACTTCTTTTTTTTAATCTGAGAACTAATGTATAAAATGAACATGGTATGCAAGGAGGTAACATTTTTATGGCATATAATAAAATAAAAGTTTGGGAGGATATTGAGATGAATGACTATAAATAATATTTATCTTCATGAAATTATTTTAAACTGCAACATATAAAAAAAAACAAATAATTTAATAATATCTTTGTTCAAAGATGCAAACTCAAACAACTCATGAAGCATGATTGCTTTACTGCTTCATGCATGAAATCGGTAGAGAAAATAGTATTACCAATACCAAGTGAGCAATTTATTAAATTCTCATTGACAATTTGTTAAAATCATGAAATCTAAAAAAGTTAAAAAATTTAGATTTAAACAAGATCTAATGACAAAAACTCATAAATCCGAAATTACAATATAAAAAAGCAAGTTGTATCCTTGAAAATTACATAGAACCATAATACTAAATTAGGTGTTGCAGATATGAGGATGTTCAAGTGAATGAGTGACTTTACCATTAGAGAAAGGATACGAGAAATGAGCATATCCGTGAAAAGTTTGGAGTAGCACCAGTGGAAGATAGGATTAGAGAGAGTCACCTTAGATTGTTTGGTCACATAAAACGGTGGCCCTCCGATGACCCATTTAGGAAAGTAGAAGTATTAGATTTGACTTATGTTAAGAAAGGTAGAGGTAGACCTAAAAAGACTTGATTAAAAAATATTAGCAATGGTCTTTCTTTATTAGATTTAAACGAGAATTTGACTTTTAACCGGACACAATAGAGATAAAGGATTCATGTAGCCGTGATGTTGTTGTTTTTTGTATCCTTGAAAACAAAAAAAAAAATTTGAATACATTTATAATTGATAATTTGATATCCAAAGTTCATATCAGTATGGGATAATTCTAAAACACAAGGAATTGAGTGAAATCATATGCAAAGATCTATACATTTTAATGTGAAGTACACTCATAATGAACATCAAGATCAAAATGATCCTTAAGAAGAAAATAATAAACAAACAAAACAGAAAAAATAGTAGCCAGAAAGACAAAAGTTAACATGGCTTCTTAATGTCATAGTTGGAGAACGTGATTAAGTTTATCTAGAGCACCAGATTTAACCAGCATAAGAATTCTAGGCAGTTCCAATTGATCAGTTATACTATCAGTTAAAAACAATCATATTTATGGAATAATTTTATCAGTTTGATTTTGATGTTCTTCCTATAGCGATAAAGTAGATTGGTCCAGCAAAATAATGGAACACAGGACACCAGTACTTTTGGCTATGTCAATGCAAAATTTTGATGTCTGGTTCAAGAGAGTTTCTCCTACCTACCTAACCAACAGTTTACTTGCCAGAATAAAATATTTAAGAGTTAAGGACCAGTTTTTCAAGGACAAAAGAAATTTTAATTTAAAAGCAGCTGTAGCTGTCATATATTCCACTATGAATTGAACTGTAGCGATGCAAGAAGTGGACCTTTGAATGTTAGTACGTTTTAAATATATTTTACATTAATAGTTTTAAACAAACTGCCTGCAACTGATGAGTCATGGCTCAAATTTAACTCATTAGCTAATCAAACTCAACTTAAGAGAAGGCTTTACTTAGTTGCACCCCTAATTGAGATGGAGAAAAGTTGATGGGATAATTCACAATGTCCAATAAAGAGAATGACTAAGACTTCATTTGGGACGGCTTTCTTATTACTTTAGTACTTCTTAAAGCAACTTTCAAGTACAAAAATTTAAACTTTTATACTAAAAATTGCTTTAAGAAACAGAAAAAAAACCGTCCCAAACAAAATCTAATTGATTTGGAACAACAGATTTAACAACACAAGTATCCTAGTTCAAACAATTTGGTTTGTGGATTACTTTTATCAGTTTAATTTGATGCTCTTCCCATGGCAATAAATTAGACTGGTCCTACAAAATAATGGGACACAGGACGGTAGTACTTCGGCTATAGCAAAGCAGAACTTTAATATGTCTGGTTCCAGATAGACTTTTCTTACCTGTCAATCAACAGTTATGTTTGCCAAAATTTAATTGCCAGAATCAAATATTTAAGTGCTAAGGATCAATTTTTCAAGAAGCAGTTATATCAATCATATATTTCACATAGAAATTTAATCATAAGCATGTGACAATGCCATGTGCAAGCTTTTTGACTTGGGTTTCTTTTGGGACAGCTTTATTACTACTTCTTAAAGCAGTTTTTAAGTACAAAAATTTAAAAGTTGATTTAAAAAGAAGTAAGAAAGCCTTAAAGCCTTGGTCGATTTAAATTGATACGTGTCTAATATCCAAAGTGTAATGCTTGGGGGGAAACGGCTAGCACTTCATGTTAAATGTAGACTATGTAGTTAAAGTTACGAAACTTACTAGTAAAAGAAAATAAAAATGCTTATAGGCAGACATAAGGTAGAAGAAACACAACTTAAACACCTAGCAATTATACATTGTACAAGCGGTTTTACATAGCATGTTCGGTCATGAGAGTTCTACCAATCTTAAAATATCAAATAGCTATAAGTTATAATACAAACCATAAGCAATAATACAGAGCTTCATAGCTGATTAAATACACTTCCTAGAGCACACATGCTGGGCAGAATCATTTGCATTGATCAATACAGAAGCAATCTAGTGACAGAAGAGAGAGAGCATGCCAAGTCAAATGCTTATCTGATCTGAAAATGCTTGTAATTTTGATTTCCAGGGAGGCTTATCGGCACCTTCCCACCTTGATCTGCCTGCATGCAGCGGCTTGAGCCTTCTCCCTGAGACTCAGAAGAACTTTTTCGGCGCCGCTCATTGTGGCCAGCCAAACGCCTCCGACAACTCCTCTTTGCTTCATCGAATTCTGGCAACTCATGAAATCTATGGGGGGAAAAATTAAGTTGAATCAGAACAGAAAGTTAAATTAAAAAGGTTCACTACAAATATTTTTATGTCCATACTTTGTACACAAATTATCCATTCGGATGGAATCTCGAAAGATATATAACAAATCATGGCAGATAAGCAGACATACACACGAAACAGAAAAAAATCTTTGAGAAGAAATAGCTTGGGCAACTCAGCATGGGAGAATATACACGCAAAGATCAGAAGAACAGAAACAGAAAAAAACAACCTTAGGGGCTTCATTTATGCATTCTTTAAGCATGATTTAACTTAAATCCCATCAATAGTTCATTTGGGGATTTTAAATTTACTTGCTTTGATAAATCCCATTTCAACCCCCAACTATAGGTTAAATCTAGGATTTGCTAAATCCCATCCTTTACAGGAATTAATGAAGTTAAGGATTTCTTCCTCTCCGAAACCATAAATGCTGAAACAAATAGCTAAATAATGTGTCAGAATTTATCAAGTTTTAGCATTTTTCATGCCAAGAAGTTTTCAGATAGTAATTCTCTCAAGATTTACTAAATCTGAATTAACAGAATGTAGTAAATTCTACTTTTAGCCAAACAACTTAGTGATAGAAACCGCAATATATATAGCTAATTAGAACTTTCAGTTCCACGTAAAAGTGTTTTCCTCTCCACCCTCCATCAAATGCTCTAAAATAACTATATCGAAGTTGGACAAACAAATCACTAAGATGTGTTTATGCACATAAAGGCTTATATGCAAGAAGAACAGTGCTAAATCACCCAAATGTTTTGTCCAAATCCAGCTCCGAGTAAAGTGGTGTTGATTGAACTGCTGACTGATTCATGTTAAGTAATAAGAATATGAGGGAGACTCGCCTGCAATCTACTCAAAATCAAGTCTCTCAGATCTTGGATTCGGATAAAAAAAAAAACCCGGATGATTAAGCATTTTTCATGCAAGGATTGCCGTAAATCACAAAAAAAAATCCAGATTCACAATAAAAAATCATAACGTAAAAACAATAAACAAATTCAGCTCTAGAAACTACAGAATATGTGGTCAATTAAAAATTTCAGCTTGTAAGTAAATTTGCAGTTCAGGAATTCCTCCTCTTCAACCCCTCCATCAAATGCAATAAAATCTCTTATCATATTCGATAAATTTTACTATTGCAGCAATCGTTTACAGAATCCCCATCATAACCCATCGAATCTCCGGAAAAGAAGAACAGGAAAAGGTTAAACAGATCAACCTGCTGCATTGCTGGCAGAACCGCTGCCGGAGTCCAGCAACGATGACCGACGCCGCCTTGGCGTGCGCCTCGCAGACCTTATGTCGCCGATGATACCTCTTCGCTTCCGTCAGGTCGGCCGTACACTTCTCCGCCTGGCAGATCGGGTACGCGGCCCCACCGACACCTCCGCCTCCAGATCCTCTCCCCCTTATCATCGGCTGCTGAATCAACGGCTGTTGGACCCTTTCCTCCGCCTCCTCTTCTCCCTCCACGTCTCCGTTCTCCACCATCTCCACAGAGGCGGTGGCCAACGCTTTATCCTTATAGCTCCGCCGCGTCTCCGACGGAGTCCGATCCATGGCTGACGGAAGGGAGTAAGGGCGAGTGGTCTCTGGTAAAAAAGGTGAGTGGAAGGCGTAGGGGGGAGAGAGAGAAAGAGAGTGGGGAAGGAGAAGGGTGTGTGGTCCTCAGTCCTCGCCATTTTTACTACCACCGTCAACTTTGTCCGTATATCGAAACGACGGGGAGGTAGAAAAAGGTCCGGTAAATCTGAGGAAGATGAAGCCATTCCGTGCGCTATTTATTTTTACTATTCGGTAAATTTGATAATCCTAAACAAATATATATAAATTTTTTATATAAAATGTTTTATGAGTATTTAAATAACTAATTTTTTATAAATCAAATTAAAAAAAATAGGACTCTTTATATGCTTAAGATATAAAATTATTCTATTTATATATAAATCTATCATTTTATTATATACTAAATTTATCGTAATATTAATGACGTCAATTCTATTCGAAATTTAGAGAATATCCTTCGCTATAGTAAAATTGTCCATTACTGATAGAATTTCTAGCGGATTTCCGGCTGTGAATTTTTCAACGGATTACTTTGAAATCTGCCAAAAAAACTTTCAAATCTGCTAGAAAATAGAGAATTTCCGCTGAAAAATTCGTTAGTAATACGTGATTTTCCTATAGTGCTTGAAGACGAAGAAGTCAAACAAAAGATGTGATCTGAATCTTGATAGCGAGGGTAAAAAATGACGAATTAAGTAGATGTGAGAAAATCATGATGAAAACTTGATCGGAGCATAGGATCTTGCTACAAGGATAGATGAGAGCAGAGTCCTACATGGAGTCCTGGTTGGATACCCATTGGGTACCCACGCTTTGTAGAGATTATTAGGTGCGGAGTGCGGACGGGGAGAACCGTCCGCAAAAGCATTGGGTACCTAGCGGTACCCGCACTCGGTACTGCTAGGTACCTAGTGCTTGTGCAGACGTTGCACACTCCGCACCTAATAATTTTTCCGCTTTGCATGGGCAAGCTTCATCCACCCACGCCCACCCATGGTGAGTTTCGGGATGTCGTAGCCACCCACACCCACCCACTTTCCATGTTTTTTGAATGAAGTTCGCCACAAACTATTGGCCTTGAGGCTTGTTGTCCTTTACTCTAACTACAAACTCTTAAGCTGCATATCAGAACTTTTTGTGGTCGTAGTGCGGTTCAATTTTGTGAATTGCATAGTGAGGATTGCGTGTAATATATGTCATACGGTAATTAGCAATGTAAATCAATTTATCCCCCGATGTTGAGTATCTACTCATACCCACCTACGAGGTCATGAGCGTGTACATTGGGTATGGGTGGGTATGTGGTTGGATGTTGTTATGGGTACCCAATATAGGGCTCTAGATGAGAGCCATGATATGTGAAGAATACTACCTTATTGTCAAGGGTGAGATTTTTATTATTATTTAAATTTTCAAGTGTCATGCCAATAAATTAGAAGATTTTGATCTTAACATAAGTAAAAAGAATATTTGTATATATATATTATACAGGGTTTTGATGATTAAAGCAGGCCGGCCAACTCTGGAGGGGGTCCTCTTCCTCTCAATGCTTCTTTTCCTAGATTTCAACATCAAGATCCTGAAAAGCAAAATGTTCTTACACACATACACATATCAATAATAGCATCTTAGTTTTGTCATGTTCTCTCTTACATTGAGAATCATTGTAATAATGCTATGTGCAGAGTAATACGGCTTCAGATGTAAATGAGTCAAGTCGAGTATCTAACTAATCGAACTAAAGTTATCTAGTTTTTATTGAGCTCGTGCTCAAGCTCGACTATAGCTCATTTGCTAAGCTCGAACTCTAGTCGTAAAAAATTTTATAGGCTTGAGCTCAGCTCAATTAATCCAGATAGTTTGAAAAGCTTAATCTTGACTCGATTGTTAAGCTTGATTTTTTTTAATTTTAAATTAAAATTTTCAAATTTTTAGTTATAATATTGAATGAATTTAAAAATTAGAATATATTATATAATGCTAATTGTTGCGTCTAGGAGTATTCGTGGCGGTGGAGAAATATAAAGTTTATCATCTTAGCGTTGTACGAAAATCCGGCACGCAATCAGATAAGTAGAGAGGGTCTAGCATTTATGAGACGCCAAGATTTTTACGTGGAAAACCCTTGAAAAGGGGGGAAAAACCACGGGGCCTAGCCCAGTTTGAACAAATCCACTAGTATTTGCAGTCGATTACAAATGAGGCACTTCATTGGGAGAAGGCCTTAACTTGATGTACATCTTATAGAGTACATTACATGACGTAAATACAAAGAGTCACTATTGACATGTTCGTTTGGTCGGCAGGGCCATAATCGGTAGGAGACCTAGGGTCTGAATGACCGTTGTCTTGTGATGTAGGTCGGAAAGACTGTAGTCGGTGGGCGACATAAGTCAGGAGGACTATATTCGACTGGCGACGGAGGTCAGAAGCACTGTTGTCTGACGACGAAGGTCAGAAGGACGGCGTCAGGTAGAAGTCCAACCATGGAAAGAAATCCATCTAAGTATCGGTAGAAGTCCGGCGTCGGATAAAAACTTGGCGAAGAGGGAAGGTTCGATGTCGGGTAGAAGTCCGACATCTGTTGGTGGCAGAGGAGAACTCCGACTTTACTTGGGCGGAGTTTTGGCGTTAGAAGGGAACTCTGTTGTTAATTGGGAAGGATTTCAGCATCACGTGGAAGTTGTGCAGAATTCCTGCGTTCCCTGAAAATCCGGCAGAGTTCCGGCGTCTTCAGGCGGCGGGAAGAGCTCCGGCGGTGGTCGAGGGGGAGCTTCTTCCTTCTCTTCCTTCTTCTCTTCTTCTTCTCTCTCTTCACTTCCCTCCCCCTTTGTGCAGAATGAGGGCTCTATTTATAGTTTTTATGGGATGGCATAGCTCGTAAATAGTCTTGAGATCAGGGGCGAATAGGGAGTGGTCGAATGGACGGCCGATATTGAATCCTACGATCGTGCACCGTTTGTTGGACATTTGAAGGCCTTAATGATGTCGGAATTTGGTGATCTTGGTCTCGTTGGATTCGTCTCGTCGAGCCGCTCGATTCGAGTATAAGCTCATTAAAATTGGAGACCGTTTGGTAACTCAAATTGTGGTTCGAACCTCCCAACAACACTTTGGGCCCTTGATTTGGACCCATTTGGGCTCGGATTGGGTTGAATTTGGTGTCGTTGGGTTCGTATTTTGAGACGATCAGTTTGACTATAAGCTCGCTGAAATCGGAGTTCAGGTGCTCCCGAATTTAATTTTTGAAGTTCCTAACTCGATTTTTGCCTCGAGATTCGTGCCTGATCAAGATAATTTCATGATGACATATCACTAATTTAAATTATTTTTTTTAAAATATAGTTTAAGTTAATTGAACAACTCAACAAGCTTACAAGCTGGGCCAGGTTGAGCTCAAGTATAATAAGCTCAAGCTCGATAATTTGACTCATGAACTCAAGCCAGCTTGTGAGCCGACTCAGCTCACTTATACCCTTAAATAAATGAGGAGATTGATATGCCATAGTGCACATATGCATTCGTTTTCTCAGCCACTAACTTCAGAATAGGCCATGCAGAAAAAATGGTTCAGAAAACATATGGGAAGTTGAAAACCAAAAACATGAAGCTTATTTGGACTTAGGACATTAGCATTTTTTTTCTCAAAATAAAATTATAATATTACCAAGTAAAATAATATGAGTTATTTAACATATTAGCCAATATGTTGATGAAAACATAGAGAGGATATTAATGCAAAATGACAATTCTTAAACATTTTGCCATAGTAAGTATGTGATAAAGTTTCAATTTTGTATAATTTTTTTTCCTTAATGGGAAGGATTATATTGTTATAAACCAATGATAAAGATTTCTATTTGATGAAATTTTGCTACATTTTTCATTACGAGAAATATTAGATTGCAAAAATGCATAACATCTATGGATTTGCAACACAATGCACTGTTGTCATGCCTGATTTATGATTCATTTGGAACAATTTGTTTATTGCTTTGTAAAATAACGTTTTAGTATAAAAATTTTTTGTACTAAAAAGTTGAATTAAAAAACAATAAAAAAATGTCTCAAACAAAGACTTTGTTTGAGATGACTTTCTTGTTGTTTTGTAAAGATGCTTTTTAGCATAAAAATCTCTTCAAAGTAGAAAAAAGTAAGTCTAAAGCTGCCCCAAAAGGCTTTGTTTGAGACGGCTTTTTTACTATTTCTTACGGCAGCTTTCTATTACAATTTTTGTACTAGAAAGTTGTAAGAAGTATGAAGAAAGCCATCCCAAACGAAGCCTTAATCTATTAAAAAAAAACTTATGCAGACTCATTATTCAGACTAGACATCAACAAGTCAAAAAAAGCCTGTGAATCATATCATAAAAACCTATGCATCAGTGACAACAAGAAGTTATCAATCACAAATCAGACAGATTGATATATCTTATTTCGATGTGTTTGGTATGTTATGTTCCTTCCGTTTATTTTTTCTCCCAAATTCCAACAGATTGTTCATCAACCAAAATATCAGACAAACATGACAAAAACTGCAACTAAATCCATTATATAATTTGCACTCACTGCTCCACACCTACTCCAAACAAAATGCACAGAAACAGCACACAATCCTACTTAAAAAATGCAAACTTGGAATTAGTTCAGCAAATAATATACAAACACAACAGAAAAACTAATCTTCAAAATTGCAAATCTTTAATCAAATTTCACAACAATGCAAGAGATGTCATCTTTGCTCTTCCTGGCAAGAGCCTCCTCTGTCAAATGTTTTGCAGCAGACTGAGGGTCCTTAATACCTTTGATGGCATCGACGACCTCCTGGTTCGACATCACCTGGATATAATAAACCTCAATTAGCCATTACAGAATATGAAAAATATAACAGCAAAAGCATAATCACGGAGAAAGAGTACCTTCCATAATCCATCACTCGCTAAGATGAGAAAATCTGCTTCATCGTCTATTATCTCCTCATCGACATATGGCTCAGAGCTAAGGTGCACCTTCAAACTACGATCGCCGAATGCTCTTGCGACGGCAAGTTGTCCGTCGACACGGGGAACATCTCCTGAAATATTACAAAGTATACTAGTTCATTGACGATTCTATTTGCAAGATGAGAGTTAGTAATATACCAGGAATCTTCGAAACAAAACCGCCTTTCTTCTCAATTGTTTCGCGCTCTTGAGAAGGTTCATGATCAATAGAGAGTTGTTTGGCCAAGCCATTCTTGCAAAGTACTGCTCGAGAATCACCTACATTGGCAACCACAAGCTTCAATCCATCTATTAAGATAGCTGTTACAGCAGTAGAGCCTCCTTTTCCCAATTCCTTTGCTTTCTCCAAAATTTTGCTATCAGTAATTTCATATGCTTTCATGATTGCGCTCTTCGTGTCGGTCAAGAAGTCGGGCTGATCGAATCAAGATAAGTAATGGAAGTTAATATGGTGAAAGTTAACGAAAGATATGGTCAGTTTAGCTGATAGTTTTCTAATTGCTTTTGTCATAGCAGCCACATAAAAATGAAAATGTCCATTTGAACTAAGTTTTTTTCTTTGTTTCTTGAAAATGGCATTAAAAAACTGTATTTGCGAAGACATAATAGAAAGTGTAATTGAGAAAATAATTAAAAAACAAAGTCGACCCAAACAAAGCCTTAAGAAGAACATGAGATGGGAACATAAATTACCTGATGCAGGATATTGTCAAATAAATGTGACCGTAAATAGTCTGGAACATCATGGCCCATATGGCCATCAAAAATAGCAAATAAACCCAACTCAGAGTCACCAGCATGCTTAAACTGAGCTACTATATAATCCTCCATTGGATGACTAGATTGGCCCTTGACCAAGTGGTATCCATGGGTGATTCGCTTTCCTGACATCTTAGTTTTACCTTTTCCAGTTGTATCCGATGTTGAAGAAGACAACCCAGCTTTAACCTGCAAGAAAAATGCCCAATTCTTATGTTTTTTTCATAATAAATATTGATGGATTGAGATTGTCACGATCTCATTAAGTGTTGCAAAGAGATAGCATTGTAGGCTGATGTAAAAATTTATGGGAAGTCAGAAACCATCAAAACTAATGTTGCTTCAAACTCATCATCATTTGCTGTCAAACGCAACTCAATATTTAGAAAATCTTATGTTATTCGATCAAGATCAAATCGGATGGTTGTTCTAAAAAATCTTAAGGAAACAATTAGGATAACTAAACCCCTCTTATTTGGTGAGTCATATGCCTTAGGATCATGGCTTGAGGCTTATAACCATCCTTGGCATCCTAGTAAATTTTTTTGGGGATTTGCCAAAGCTCATTTTATAATTGTACTTGGCTTTCAAGAAGGGTAGTGAGTGCTTTTATTGTATACATAACGATTGTTGCTTCCATTTCCGGAACATTAAATTATCTCTCCTCTTCTGTGAATGTAGGCGCATTGAAGCTAAATCAAATAAATCTTGGGCCCTTTTTTTTCTTATTTTTTTTATTTACTTTATGTTGCATCAACTCTTGATTCCAGGGATACTTCCACTTCAAGTTATTTTGGCACTCTCATTACAACATTATCAGACATAAGCTATGTGAGACCAATAGTTTCAAACCCTTGTGTAGCTTATATTCTTGTTTGAATAACATACTTGAGTTTATTTACAATCCTAAAATTGGTCATGGATGAATTAAAACCCTTCACAAAGACTATGAAAGGAGAAAGGTTTATGTCAAAATCTCAATCTTCCCATGGCACTTGATCCCACGGTCAGGATGAGAATCCGTAGGAGGCCCATCTGGATCACTCCAATCTCCTTCTATATTTGGGTGGCTGATTTAGGAAAGATTATATTGAGGCAATTATGCATGCTTATGTAGTTATTGTTTCTTTATTAAGACATTTTGTATATAACGATAAATAGGGATAATTTTGTATAATAATAAGAAGCATATTTTCCCCTCTCAAATTCTATGAATTCTAACATGGTATAAGAGTCAACGGCCTTCATTGCCATTGTAGAATGAACGTAGATCATCAGAGGAGAAAAAAAAAGAAGAAATCGAAGCATTGCTGAGGATGACGTCGAAGCAGAGCATTGCGGAAGGCGCAAAAGCCCTAGCCAAACGGAACGGGCTATTTGGTATCCCGATCCAAATGTCGTAACTTCCAATCCAACAGGAAGGCAAAGTCGTTGAAGGAGCTTATTCGAATAGCCACGAAGGAGCCGAAGAAGCGACGCGTGCCTACCGATCCGACATGAAGGGAAAGTCATCGAAGGAGCATAGTAGAACAGCCACGAAGGAGCCGAAGAAGCGTCGCGTGCCTACACCTCCTGTGAAGCAACAAAGCATTTTCTCCTGTGACCGCTCCATATGGTCGGACGCCTCTAACGCCACTACCTTCCTCGACTCTGTTAACGCTCTCATCACATCCGTACACGGTCACAATTCATCGCCGGCAGTCAACCGTGTCGACGATCTCCTACATCAGTGCATGCTCCAGCTCGATGATAGAGCACCCTTTTGACATTCTCCCGCCAGGAACCCTCGCAGACATTCACGAGATAGCGAAGCGAATGGTCGCCGCCGGGTTTGGTCGAGAGTGCGCCCACACATATAGTCTCTCCCGCGGACAAAGCTTTGCCAAAAGACGACGGACGAAGCCTTGCCGATGGACGCCGCATAGTAGAGCTTTACCAAAGACAAAAGCTGTCGCAGAAGGTCCCAGCCAAAAACGAAAGACGGAGCTTGCGGAAAACCTAACGGGACCTCCCTGGCCGAAAGCGAAAGACGAAGACGAAGCCGAAGCCACACTCCAGCCTCTATACGTAGGAAGGTTCCGATCGGATGCTTGGATGCTCAGAAGAAGCCAAAGAAGTTCTCCCGAACGCTCGCTCGAACAATTCGATCGGAAGCTCCTTCTGATTTTCCTGTTCCCCTCAGATCCATAGAGACACCCCTCTCGATTATTTGGGACAAGCCGACAACAGCAAGAAGTATTAAATTAGATTTAAGACGTGATTAAGACCTGATATCAACTTTTATTGCTGATATAATCAAATCAACCTTTATTGCTGACATAATCAAATCAGCCTTTACTGTTGATATAATCAAGTCAGCATTTATTGCTATTATAACACCACAATGTCTAAAGAAAATTAAACCTAGAGCTTTGTCCCACCACTGGCCTTTATTGCCATTTTCCGATATCTTGAGGGCTACTATTCTACACAACCTTCATTGCTACCCCACACCTTGCAGGCTTGATTGATATAGCCTTCATCGCTATCATTTGTCATTGTCACAATGTTTGAAACTAATTCCTCCCAAAGTTTTGACCAAATAGAGGGCTCTATGGTGCACCAAGGGACTTGCTATCTCTACCTCTTTGCAACTAATTACCAAGTTGGGAATGACAGATCTATATTCTCCATCTAGAGGGGCAGTGACAAAATCTCAGTTGTCCCTTGACACTTAATCCCACGGTCAGGATGGGAATCCGAGGTAGGCTCACTTAGATCACGCAACTCTCCTTCTATATTTAGGTGGCTGATTTAGGAAGGATTATATTGAGGCAATTATGCATGATTCTGTAGTTATTGTGTCTTTATTAAGACATCTTGTATAGATCTATAAATAGAGATAATTTTGTATAATAATAAGAAGCATATTTTTCCCTCTCATATTCTATGAATTCTAACAGTTTTAACATTAAGTGATATAAAAAATCACATTTAGATCAACAACATATAAATCCTAATTATGGATTATTACAACGTGTTGATCGAAATGGGACAAAAGTTAGGCAAAATACAAGTTGGTTAACCTTATTTTCACTCCATAGCTTAAACTTATGAGTGAGAGTCAACTACTTAATATTTCTATACCAATATATATTTTAAATATTAAATGCAAAGCTAAGCCTAAAATTTCATTTGCATTAAGAATCTCCCCCTCTTGACGCCAAACACCACTCATTTTCAAACAAAAGCATCATCTAGTATTATGAACCAAGAGCACGCAAAACCACATGAATTTGTCATGAAAGCCACTTGAACTTGAACCTTGCCCAACCACAATGGAATGGCCACGGATGATGGAAGCCACAAATTGCATGAACCACATGATCCCAACTAAACTATCCACTATGATTTTGCTTATTAGAAAGTGTGGACCAAATGGGGACTGAAGTTGGGCAGGATAAACCACTGGTCAAACCCATGTTCAACCCAAAAGCTTAGGCTCCACTTATTTCTACACCAATACATTTTCAACCCAAAGTCTTGTGTACCTTAAAATGAGCTGTAACACACAATGCTAAGGACAACGACATATTATAGACATAGAGTTGCAAGTTCGTATCAAAACAAACCAATAGTTGAGGCAATTTATAACTAAAATTCATACTAGCAGGGCTTTTTTTAAAAAAAAAACCGTAGGCCTGGAGCAAAAGTTAAATTGCCTCAGGTATAATCTGAGAGTCGTGGCACTTAAGCATCAAAACTAAAAGAGCACAATCTTGCCTAGAACAAGCTTATTGCGTTCACATTTCTAGGATTCATACCACACTGCAAGGCCAGTTAGAAACCTCTGTAGAGCACGACATGAAACACACTGCACAATCTACCAGTATGCTGCCAGAATTGGTGGCCTAGTAGGCTACTTAAATGTTAGCTATTAAATAATTAGAACCTCAAACAAAAACATAATAAGCAATGGTACCCTGTCCCTCTACACAGCTTCACCTTAAATATATGCCAATTTTGTTAACATCTAAAACAAGCTGGAGAATAAATAATATATTAAATCAAAGCTTTTGAGAAGGTAGGGTAGCAAAAAATGACTTGGTTGTCTCTATTTCAACCTAAAGTTCAGGTGTTTGAAGTATGAAAATAGCCTCTCTATGAGGTAAAACCAATAACCTCCTCAAACCTCACATTCATGAGCCTCTTATGCATTGGTTTTCATCATCAATAAATCCTGTCATTTCAGATTCTATTAAGGACAAACTATATATGAGTTGTCAAAAATATACTTCGAATGTAAAAGAACGAACTGCAGGACAGAGAAACAAAAAAAAGTCCTAATCCTTGCATTCAGTGGAAACATAAAAGTTTAGCAAGTAGTACAGAACAATAGAAGACATTAGATGCCTAGATTGCACAAGCTTTTATGTCATATTTTTCTAGCTGACATAATAATAGTTAGGGAAGTTGAGTTAGATACACCATTGGTCAAACCAATTTTCAATCTAAAAGCTTAAGCTTATGAGTGAATCAAACACTTTCTATTTCTAAACTAACAAATTTTTAAACTCTTTGATATGAGAATAAACCCATAACCTTGAGTGTCTAAACTATGTCCCCCCTCACATGAGAACTCTCCATATCATTTAGTATCATACACCAATAGCCCCATCAATATATCATGAAAGCCACTTGCTCTTGAACCTTACTCAAACATAGTGAGAGGGAACAACCCAAGGGAATAAAAAATTACCAGAACCACTAGACCCTAAGTAAACTGTAGGCTCTGATAGAACTTATTAAGGGACGTGTGAACCATAAAAAAATCAAAGTTAGGTTAGATACCCCAATGGTCAAACCTATTTTTAACCATCTGATGTGATTGCCCATGGGTTCACATGCCTTAAAATGACTCAATATTAAGTACATAGATCTTAATTTTAGTTTTTCTCAAAATAATACAACAGGAAGATTATAACATTGTCAAGTAACATCAAAGATGATTCTGGCTAGCTTCATCTTAGCTGTTGAAATTTCAGTAACACGTAATCATCTTGCATTTAAGAGCTTTTCTTAAGATTTTCCTTTGCTTGAGTGCAGTTGTATTTGGAATTTAGATGGGCTAGCAAGTGGTCCTTGATGGTTTACACCATAAATTGTGGCTCCTTTCATAGTGGATTAAATGCTCTCTACTCTCCAGTGACACAAGCATGTTTCCAATTGAATAACATAAATCTTAGTATCACTTCTTTGTCTATGTGTGCTTAATCTCTTGTTGTCTTTTCATTTTGCTGATCCTAACTAATGCTTCTCCATTGAGTCGTTTAACACTCTAGTTACTCTAGTTAAATAATATTGAATTCAAGCAATGAGCATTATAAAAAATTATATGATATTATATGAAATAAATTAACTATTGAAAAGTTCATCCAAAAATTATAATAATACAAGATAAATGACTACATTGTGACTCATCAAATGTGATGCCACAATGACCATAGTGATGCTAACCAAAACACCATAATTGGATAATGCTCATTTCAATAGGTGCACATTGATCACATTATCAATTCATTTGAAGAGTTATTTTATCTATGTAATAATGCTAGAACCTGAGAAAATCATCCCTTTAATTACCATGTTTCGTTTATCACTATGATTGGTAGGCTTCTTTATACTCTAAAACTAAAATTAATCCATAAGTGCAAAAGGTTAAAATTGGCCAAATTTTGAAAAAGAAAATGCAATTTTAGATCAAAGGCTTCAATATCCAGCATCCATTAAAGATGAGGAAATAAAAGTAAGATCGGGAAGGACCAAAGTAGTGCCCAACCCCAACCCCCGCCCCCCTCTTCCAATACAAATTTATAAATAGGCCTCAAATTCAATTTATTTGAGATTTCTCTACCATTTCTTAGATCATCATTGATATATGCTGCTTTTTGGCAAGGATGTATTGTAGCTTGCCAGCAAAAACGCCACCATCTCACAACAAAATGTTATTTCTTTATAAAAAAACACACAAAGCAACCTATCTAAGATGAACATGATGCCCATTGAAGATGAAGTTTCACAGAAATATCATAATTCATGCTAAAGCTACCTAAAGACTCAATGTTCATGCTAATGTAGCTCCCAAAGGATGTTGACCATGCCATCACCTGCTTCTAACACCTACAACTAGTGTGTAGTCACTAGCAAAGGTTCCCCCAATGATAAAACTATTCACTTAATATACCTTAATGGCAAACTGCATTGTCAACCCTCCAACTCCTAGAAGTGGACAACCTCTATACACAATTTTAACAAATTTTTGCATCTAAGTTTAACCTTGTGATTTTTTTCCTCTTGAATTTCTACTTAATCATCATCTCTTTAATTATGTGCGTTTGAAATTCCTAAGCTAAGAGAATCATAAAATTTTTACACTAACAAGATTAATAAAAATATCTTTTGACATGCAACTATTCAGATCAGACCTTTATGATTATACTGTAAGATACTTGTAGGCTATAGCACTTGAATAAAGAAATTAAGTAGAACAACAGTAAAGTGCACTCTTTACCAAATAAATATTTAGGTTCACCGGATCGAGATAAATCAAACTAAAAAATTGCTTGGGCTCATTAATACTCAATATAAGCTAGCAAATACTCACTCCTAAAGAACAATATGTGAAAGTTAATGCTTTGATTAACAATTAAATAGTTGAGACTAATGATGAAGATGATGACAATGAATGCTTTGATCAACAAAATATACCATCTTGTACATTGAAGGAGATTGAATAACGCACTTTCATCTTGTGCTTACTACTATTAGTATACTAGACAGGGAAGCCAAACATAAATCCACAAACTAATCGGAAAGTAATATATTTTTATATCTATTCATTATTGACTGGCAAGTTTTTTTTTTTTTTTTCAAATATTTGTAGTATAAAGGCTTTTTGGGTTGGCCTTTTCGCCTATTGGAGTACCTCATTTAAGTAAAAATATTGAGCTGCTTTCAAAAAAATGACTTCCAATATACTTCTTTTAGAACAAAGCTTATACTTATTAAGAAATCAGTTTTTGAACAACAGATTCTCAACTTCCTTTATGAAAAGAATAAAAGAGCCCAAGTTTTAGTAATTAATCAAATAATGAAACTTACATAATCAGATGTTTCCAGATAATCCTCTAAAAAAAGACAAAAACTTCTGCTAAGTTTATTTGACAGCTTGGGAATCTCCCATCAGATGACAAAATATGTCAATTGCAAAGTTATGATTTCGTCAATTACTCAATAAAAATTTCATTTTTCAAGCACAAAAGGTTTTTAGCGGACTTCAAGCTAAAGTATTTCATTATTAGAAAATCTAACTGCTGAAACATAAACCATGTTCATTTCGGTACCTTCCCATGAACCAATCTTAAGCTGTTCAGATTCTTCAGTCACAAAAGGCATAAGCTAAAAGATTCCTCCTTGAGGAACCATTACAACGCTCCCATACATAACCAGCCAAATCAACCAATCGAATCAAAAGAAAAAAGGTTATTGGTTCATGATTTCATCGCATTCAACAACAATAAATAATTCCAAATTCACTAGGATATCAAATCCGTCATCTAGGTTTTTTCCAACCAAAAAAGACGGTTTTTGTTTGATCTAATCGAGCCAAATCCGCGCAACAAACAAAAGATCTCTCGAATCGAATACTTTTTTAATAAAAGCACAAAGCATCGTACCTTCATCTTATGCAGGATCTCTCTTCCCATCATTTTCTAACCAGATTGATTTAGCCTCTTCTATCGCACTTTACCGTTCCCAAATCTCTCGCTTTCTCCTCGCACATTTATCACACCAAAAAGATGGCGGTGGCCGCTTTCTCTGATCACGGAGCGCGGGACAATGGACCGGCGACTAACCTCTAACCCGAACCGATTCTTGAGCGGGCCAAGCCTTTTTCCTTATCGGACCGGTCCGGGTCGGGACCATAAATCTATAGTCCAACCCGATTCAAAGTTTTCATTTTAACTTTCAAAATTAATATAAAATCACTTCCATTAAATTTATTTTAAAAAAAATTAAGATCCATTCTAATTATTTTATATTTATACACTATAATATAAATTTTTAAATAAAAATATAATATGTGACCCGGTCCAGCGGTCCAGCCCGACCCACCTTGGCCCATATGTGAGCCCATTCTGTAAGCTCATTTTCTTCTTGCCGTTAACCAAAGTCATAAGCTTTGCTCAGAAAAGGAAGATAATTATAAGGGTTGAAGAATATTATACAATTTGACGTTTAAGGTTTTGTTTGGGGCGACTTTTTTATTGCTTCTTAAAATAGCTTTTTAGTACAAAATTTTTAATTTTCGTATTAAAAAGTTACTTTAAGAAGCAGTAAGCAAGCCGTCCCAAACGAAACATAAATCTCACGTGATCAAAAGTCAACTTTCTTTCTTATATTATAAATTTAGGAGTATGGGTGTGATGAATAAATTTGTCTTTATTATATAAAAATATTATGCAAATATAAATTTGCAAATGTAACCCTTTCTTAAAGTTCCACCAAGCTAGAACTGCAATATAAAAATATTTTAATAATAAAAATATTTAAATGCATGGCTCATATATGTGTTTGTCATATATTTATCCACTGATTATCAGAATAAAATAATGAGTTCACATAAAATAATTCCGGGCATTTTATAAAAAGAGCATGATTTAGATTTTAATTACCTTAAGAAGCATACGAAAGCAAAAAATTAAAAAGGAGCTTGAAAATCAAACTGAACACCAAACAGGTTATTGAACCAATGGTTACTCTGAACACAAGCACTGCATTCCACGTGGCAAACCCTTTTTCTATTAAAATCTAAATTTCATTATCCGGTTTCTTACGGAAACCGGAATTTCTTAATCCCGTTTCTTTTTTTGGGGAAATTTGGGGCAAAAGCCCATCAATTACTATAAAAAGATTACAAGTAAAAGAAGAAAATCCAACATAAGAACAACAAAACTCTTATGTAGGAAAGGATCAAAAAAACCCCAACTATACCACCCAAAAATTTTACATCAAAAGAAAACTATAAGCTCCAAAATGGTAGTAAGTAAGGAATTCCAAAAGATTCCCGCCAGATGAAACGATGACCCTGATCTTCAGCACCGGTAAAAAGAAATCCAAAACCTGCACATAGAAACACAGAACCTGCTCCCGGGCTAAACAGGCTGCACTCAGAGGGATTAATAAGGAAACAAGTCGTAATCCTGGTTGCCCAGAGGCCGTCCGAGAGATTACAGGGAGCTTCATCATTGTACAGCCAGCCCAAAGCCACCACGAAGGGACCAGCCAACATGCCAAATTCCAGCACAGAAACAGTAGATAATTCCAGATAATCAGCAATACAGCACATCCAGCGAATGCCCCATTTAGGCCAAAATTTCTTGAAAGTGAAGTTTAAGGGAATCATAGTATTTCCATTTGATCACTTTAGCTCTAATAGCCTGAATAATCACCACTTTTAGTTCAGAAATATTCTTCCTCAAAGACGCAAATTTTCTCCCATTTCGTTCCCTCCAAATCCAGTAAACAGTCACAGAAATAGTAAGATAGCAGAATTGCAACTCAAAACTGCTAAAATGCCTAATGCTGCCCAGAAAATCATAGACCTGATGCAAGTTCGGTCTAAAATAGAAACTTCTAAGAGGAGGTAGAAGGGCAGAAAGCAAACTGAAGGTGTAATCGCATTCAAAATACAAATGCGCATGATTTTCCCAGTTAGCGTCGCAGAAAGAACAAGAAGAAGCTACAGGAATCCCATTAAGAATAAGTAAATCCGCAGTCTTAAGCTTACGGTGCATGGCCATCCAAGAATAAGATGCATATCTCAACGCATACCCTTTATGCCAAATAAATTTGGCCCAACCAATATTCTCCAGATTTGAATAAAACAGTTTAGAGAAAGTTTTATTGGTGGGAGAATCCACCCCATCCCAGCTAATACAATGAGCCAATGAGCTAAATTCAATCTTCATGACCATGGAAGAAATGTCATCAGGAATTGCCAAAGGAAGGTTCCAAGAATTATTGGCCATAACATCAGTAATCATCAGATTAGAGAAATGGTGAGGGCAGGAAAGCTCAACCAAGGCTTTTTTGTTGCACCACGGGTCCCAGTAAAAAGAAAATTGCTATTAAAATTCACAACCAAAGAAATATGCTCTTTAATTTCAACGGCTTTAAGGCATCACAATTTCCAAAATTTAGATGCAGAGGGAGGATATGGTTTCCAAGGGGAGCAGAATTTCTCCCTAAACCAAAGCCCAAGGATGTTGTCAGAGTTATACATCCTAAAAATAAAAGAACAGTCCAAATTATGATATAAAACATCAAAACTGGGTAAACCAAGTCCACCTTTGCATTTAGGTGAAGCAACCGTATTCCAAGAAATAAGATGCAATTTTTTATCTTTGACATTGCCAAAAAACAGAAATTTGGCACACATTTTGCTTATACTTTTGCAACAAGCTTTAGGTATGATACTTCCACGGATCCAGTAAGCAATAGTATTGCTTATAGTAAACTTTAAAAATTGAACTCTACCCGCAAATGATAAGAATTTAATCTTCCAGCCCTCAAGCAGTCCAACAATTTTATCAATCAGAGGTTGAAAATGAGACATGCGCAGTCTGCTAGCCGAAATAGCAAACCCAGATAAGTAATAACCTCAGCCACATTAGAAATGCCAAGGCAACCAGCTAAAGTAGAGACAAGAGAGGCATTGACACTTTTAGAGAAGATCAAAGTGCTCTTACTAGTGTTAATAAAAAGGCCAGATACCATAGAAAAGTAATGCAATATATCCTTGAGAGCAAGGGCATTATCCCTAGAGGCCTTCCCAAATACCAAAAGATCATCAGCATACATCAGGTGAGTTAAAATACAATTACTATTAGGGATGCCTTTAAAGTGAAAACCCAGATTATTTTCCAAAGAGGAGGATAGTGCATCCATGGCAATACAAAACAAAAGTGGAGATAAGGGACAACCCTGTCTCAAGCCCGAAGAAGAATTAAAGTATCCTTCTAAAACCCCATTAACAGAATAGAGAAATGTACATCGATATGCAACCTTTAATCCAGTTAACAAAGATGTCCGGAAAACCTTTCTGAGTGAGTCTATGAAGCAAGAAAGAACGAGAGACAGAGTCAAAAGCTTTTCTCACATCAAGTTTGGCACAGAAAGATCCCTTACTACTTTTGAAATCCCGCAGAATCTCGGAAGCAAGAATGATGTAATCAGTAGAACTTCTCTTAGCAACAAAACCAGACTGGGATTTGTTAATAATCAAGGGCAATATAGGCTTCATCCTATTAGCAATAATCTTGGCAACAATCTTGTAAAAAAACATTACACATAGAGATAGGACGATAATCAGAAATAGAGTTAGAATGAGTACCCTTAGGAATGAGAGTGATACCGTAGATTTGGCCCCTCTAGACATAACCCAGTGGAGAAAAAGTGTTTAACAGCCGAGCAAAGTCTATTATCCCGGAAATCAGCCAGGTTTTTTGATAAAAAGCAAAAGAATAGCCATCAGGACCCGGAGCCGAGGAAGCCACTCCCCAAAAACCACCTTCTTGATCTCATCATTAGTAATAGGAGCAATTAAAGCAGCTAAAGCAGTAGAAGGGACAGTGTTACCAGTCGGAATGTTGTAAGAATTTTGCAGAGGAGGGGCCGGTGCATTAAAAGAGACTGGAAATGGTCCACAAGAGCCTTAGAAATCTCAGCATGAGAGGTAAGGATGCCAGTGTCAGTAACAAGCTCTTTAATCATATTCCTATATGGTTCTAGCTCTGATCTTGGCAAACAGGAAGCCAAGATCATCCTCTCCTTGTGACAACCAATATGCCTTAGCTCTTTGGGAGATCCAAGAAGACCAAGCAACATGGGCAAAAGCCAGTTGCTCATTAGTGTTCTTAAGTCTGATGTTCAGTTCCGAGCTAAGAGGATCCGTTTGAATTTGCTCAAGGCATAAAGCTTGTGATTTTTAAGATGCATAATGTTGTAAGAAAGATAGTTGGAAGAGTACCAATTCTTCTTTAATAGCATTTTTTAGAGCAGCCAGACTATCATAAAGAGAAGCAATTGGGGAGGCAGCAAGAATGCCAATCAAAAGCAGTGAGCAACTCATCCCAAAAGATATCAAAGCTAAGCCAAAATTCCTTAAACATGAATCTAGAGGCCCCTTTTTTATGAGAATTGGCATAAAGAATAATAGGAGCATGATCCGAACCTGAATGGGAATCCACTTTATAATAAGCCAAAGGAAAAAGATCCAGAAAAGAAGGGTTAATCAGCATACGGTCTAATTTGATGTGAATCGGATTATCCGACCTCTGATTAAACCAGGTGTAATGTAGACCAACAGATTTGAGATTAAGCAATCCAGATTCAAACATAAAGGAGTTTAATTCACCACGTCTTGAGCTAGAAAAAGAGTTATCACCAGCCTTTTCCTCATCAAATCTATGACAGTTAAGATCTCCCATTAAGAGCCAAGGAGAATCCATATAAGCCGCAATGTTCAAAAGAGAATCCCATAACTCCTTCCTTTCTTCAACAGAATTAGAAGCATAAATAACCGTGAGGAAAAAAGGGGGCAAGCAGCCCGAATAACAGAACCATGAATAACCTGAGAGGAGGAGAAAATGGGATTGAAAAGCAGAGAGGAGGAGTCCCAATTTACCCAGATACGACCAGGAGAAGAAGAAGTGAAATTATGACAGCTGCTCTCATTTCTCAAATAAAGAATGAGTGTATTTGAACCAATCATTATGCAGAGCATCAGGCTGTATTTTAGCTTCTAAAATACAAAAAAGCTTCAGATTAAACTTCGAAATAAGATCTTTGCACATCTTAACTTTACCCGGGCTATTAAACCCCCGCACATTCCAAGCACCCAAGGAGGCAGGGACATAAATTTATTTGTGGGATTTGGCCTTCTTGGCCGATTTTGCTTTGGCTTTTTTAGGAAGGAAGTAGCTTTAGAAGAAGAAGATGAAGCCTTATGAGTCGAAGGCTCAGAATGGTCTCCATCACAGTTTTTTCGAAGAGGAGAGGTTTCCTCTTCAATTACTTCTTCATCATTAGGATCATCTTCCGGAATTGACAGCAGCGTCTAACGGAAGAGCTTGAAAACTGTTAGCTAACAAGACTTGCGTGGGCTTCAGGAGAGTATTAGGAAGAGAATGGTTAGCTGAGAAGAATCAGCCTGAGGAGATTGAGGTTAGGTAGGACAATGCTCTTACCCGAAGGCAAATCAGGAGGTACCTTAGAGCAAGACGGCTCTAAATTTGGTTTTTGTTGAGGTTTTTCATGAACGGGTGGAACCAAAGAAACTTTCTCCCTGGAATTGCTAACCGCACGAGCGGCAGGTCCCCTACTTTTACTTCTTCCTCTATTCGGCGGCTTCTGAGGAATCAAAACTTTAGGAGTTGGATTTTTTGGGCATAAGGCAAAGGAGTGAATAAGAGATCCACAACCTTCACACCTAGTCGGTTTCCAGTCATAAACGACCTTCAAGTTTATATCCAGCCCATCAATTTCAATAGGGATCTCATCAGCTAAAACCGAATTTTTATCCACCTCCACACAAACTCTCGCGAAGGTGAGCCTCGTTCTTTTGGCAGTAAGAGCGTCAACATAAAGGGGAATACCAATGTAACTCGCGATTTTGGAAATACCTGACGGGGTCCAGAGGGCAAGAGGAAGGTTGACAATTTTGATCCACAGAGGAATGGGCCGCAGACTCATCTCTTTTAGGTTGAAACTTAGGATCCCATCTCTGTAAGATGAATGGCTTGCCAAGCAGAAACCAAGGGCCACCCGCTAGAACCATATCATAGTCCTCAACAGCAGTGAACTTGAGAAGGAAGAAGTCATCCACCAGAGAGATTAGAGAAAGATCACCTTTGAGCTTCCACGCCTTTTCCATGGCCAATCGAAGTCGCTCGTAATATGGTCTTGGGCCAAGAGAATATCCCACAAGAGATAAATTCCAAAGGGTCTTACCTTCAGAAAGGTCATTCGAGACAAAAGAAAGTTTTTTCTCCGGCTTGGAGTAAGACATCGCCACTCATCGCGAGCAGAAGAAGGGGCAGCTAGATTAGCTGCATAAGAGGTAGGGCGGTGAGGAGAACCAAGGATGGAGGCGCCTTGAGGAGGAGGAACATCAAGCGGATGAGCCATCCCGGCCAAAGGCCAGGAAAGCCACGAAGAGAAAGAGCGCCGCCACGGGAGAACTAAACCCTAGCAGAGCGGTGTAATGGCCCATTGTTTTTTCGTTATTTTTTATATTACTTATGTTTTGCATCAACTCGTGATTCCAGGGATACATCCACTTCAAGTTATTTGGCACTCTACATTAGGCCCCGATATCAGAATAAGCTAATGTGAACCAATAGTTTCAAAACCTTGTGTAGCTTATATTCTCGTGTTTGAATAACATACTATGAGTTTATTTACAATCCTAAATTGGTCATGGATGGAATTAAAACCTTCACAACATAGACTATGAAAGGAGAAAGGTTGTATGTCAAAATTCTCAATCTTCCCAGGCACTTTGATCCCACGGTCAGGATGAGAATCCGTAGGAAGGCCCATCTGGATCACCTCCAATCTCCTTCTATATTTGGGTGGCTATTTAGGAAAGATTATATTGAGGCAATTATGCATGCTATGTAGTTATTGTTTCTTTATTAAGACATTTTGTATATAACGAAAATAGGGTAATTTTGTATAATAATAAGAAGCATATTTTCCCCCCTCTCAAATTCTATGAATTCTAACATGGTATAAGAGTCAACGGCCTTCATTGCCATTGTAAGAATGAACGTAGATCATCAGAGGAGAAAAAAAAAGAAGAAATCGAAGCATTGCTGAGGATGACGTCAAGAAGCAGAGCATTGCGGAAGGCGCAAAAGCCCTAGCCAAACGGAACGGGCTATTTGTTCCCGATCCAAATGTCGAACTTCCAATCAACAGGAAGCAAGTCGTTGAAGGAGCTTATTCGAATAGCCACGAAGGAGCCGAAGAAGCGCCGCGAGCCTACCGATCCGACATGAAGGGAAAGTCCACGAAGGAGCATAGTAGAACAGCCACGAAGGAGCCGAGAAGAAGCGTCGCGTGCCTACACTCCTGTGAAGCAACAAAGCATTTCTCCTGTGACCGCTCCATAGGTCGACGCCTCTAACGCCACTAACCTTCCTCTACTCTGTAACGCTCTCATCACATCCGCCAACGGTCACAATCATCGCCGGCAGTCAACCGTGTCGACGATCTCCTACATCAGTGCATCCTCCAGCTCGATATAGAGCACCCTTTTGACATTCTCCCGCCAGGAACCCTCGCAGACATACGAGATAGCGAAGCGATATGGTCCCGCCGGGTTTGGTCGAAGTGCGCCCACACATATATCTCTCTCCGGCGACAAAGCTTTGCCAAAAGACGACGGACGAAGCCTTGCCGATGGACGCCGCATAGTAGAGCTTTACCAAAGACAAAAGCGTCGCAGAAGGTCCCAGCCAAAAACGAAAGACGGAGCTGCGGAAAACCTAACGGACCTCCTCCGGCCGAAAGCGAAAGACGAGACGAAGCCGAAGAGCCACACTCCAGCCTCTATAGGAAGTTCCACGGATGCTTGATGCTCAGAAGCCAAAGAAAAGTTCTCCCGAACGCTCGAGACGAATAATTCAATCATGTTCGGAACGAAGGCTCCTCTGATTTTCCTGTTCCCCTCAGTCCATAGAGACACCCTCTCGATTATTTGGGACAAGCCGACAACAGCAAGAAGTATTAAATTAGATTTAAGACGTGATTAAGACCTGATATCAACTTTTATTGCTGATATAATCAAATCAACCTTTATTCTGACATAATCAAATCAGCCTTTACTGTTGATATAATCAAGTCAGCATTTATTGCTATTATAACACCACAAGTCTAAAAGAAAATTAAACCTAGAGCTTTGTCCCACCACTGGCCTTTATTGCCATTTTCCGATATCTTGAGGCTACATTCTACACAACCTTCATTGCTACCCCACACTTTGCAGGCTGATTGATATAGCCTTCATCGCTATCATTTGTCATTGTCACAATGTTTGAAACTAATTCCTCCCAAAGTTTTGACCAAATAGAGGGCTCTATGGGCACCAAGGGACTTCTATCTCTACTCTTTGCACTAATTACCAGTTGGAATGACAGATCTATATTCTCCATCAGAGGGGCAGTGACAAAATCTCAGTTGTCCCTTGACACTTAATCCCACGGTCAGGATGGGAATCCGAGGTAGGCTCACTTAGATCACGCAACTCTCCTTCTATATTTAGGTGGCTGATTTAGGAAGATTATATTGAGCATTTATGCATGATTCTCGTAGTTATTGTGTCTTTATTAAGACACTCTTGTATAGATCTATAAATAGAGATATTTTGTATAATAATAAAGAGGCATATATTTTCCCTCTCATAATCTATGAATTCTAACAGTTTTAACATTAAGTGATATAAAAAATCACATTAGATCAACACCATATAAATCCTAATTATGGAATATTAAACGGTTGATCGAAATGGGACAAAAGTTAGGCAAAAATACAAGTTGGTTAACCTTATTTTCACTCCATAGCTTAAACTTATGAGTTGAGAGTCAACTACTTACTTAATATTTCTATACCAATATATTTTAAATATAAATGGCAAAGCTAAGCCTAAAATTTCATTTGCATTAAGAATCTCCCCTCTTGACGCCAAACACCACTCATTCAAACAAAAGCATACATCTATGTATTATGAACCAAGAGCACGCAAAACCACATGAATTGTCAGAAAGCCACTTGAACTTGAACCTTGCCAACCACAATGGAATGGCCACGGATGATGGAAGCCACAAATTGCTGACCCACATGATCCCAACAAAACTATCCACTATGATTTGCTTATTAGAAAGTGTGGACCAAATGGGGACTGAAGTTGGCCAGGATAAACCACTGGTCAAAACCCATGTTCAACCCAAAAGCTTAGGCTCCACTTATTTCTACACCAATACATTTTCAACCCAAAGTCTTGTGTACCTTAAAATGAGCTGTAACACACAATGCTAAGGACAACGACTATTATTACATAGAGTTGCAAGTTCGTATCAAAAACAAACCAATAGTTGAGGCAATTATAACTAAAATTCATACTAGCAGGGCTTTTTTTAAAAAAAAAACCGTAGGCCTGGAGCAAAAGTTAAATTGCCTCAGGTATAATCTGAGAGTCGTGGCACTTAAGCATCAAAACTAAAGAGCACAATCTTGCCTAGAACAAGCTTATTGCGTTCACATTTCTAGGATTCATACCACACTGCAAGGCCAGTTTAGAAACCTCTGTAGAGCACGACATGTAACACACTGCACAATCTACCAGTATGCTGCCAGAATTGGGGCCTAGTAGGCTACTTAAATGTTAGCTATTAAATAATTAGAACCTCAAAACAAAAACATAATAAGCAATGTACCCTGTCCCTGACACAGCTTCACCTTAAATATATGCCAATTTTGTTAACATCTAAAACAAGCTGGAGAATAAATAATTATTAAAACAAGCTTGAGAAGGTAGGGTAGCAAAAAATGACTTGGTTCTCTATTTCAACCTAAAGTTCAGGTGTTGAAGTATGAAATAGCCCTCTATGAGGTAAAACCAATAACCCCCTCAAACCTCACATTCATGAGCCTCTTATGCATTGGTTTTTCATCATCAATAAATCCTGTCATTTCAGATTCTATTAGGACAAACTATATAAGATTGTCAAAATATACTTCGAATGTAAAAGAACGAACTGCAGACAGAGAAACAAAAAAAAGTCCTAATCCTTGCATTCAGTGGAAACATAAAAGTAGACAAGTAGTACAGAACAATAGAAGACATTAGATGCCTAGATTGCACAAGCTTTTATGTCATATTTCTAGCGACATAATAATAGTTAGGGAAGTTGAGTTAGATACACATTGGTCAAACCAATTTTCAATCTAAAAGCTTAAGCTTATGAGTGAATCAAACACTTTCTATTTCTAAACTAACAAATTTTTAAACTCTTTGATATGAGAATAAACCCATAACCTGAGTGTCTAAACTAGTCCCCCCTCACATGAGAACTCTCCATATCATTAGTATCATACACCAATAGCCCCATCAATATATCATGAAAGCCAGCTCCTGAACCTTACTCAAACATAGTGAGAGGGACAACCCAAGGGAATAAAAAATTACCAGAACCACTAGCCCCTAAGTAAACTGTAGGCTCTGATAGAACAAAATAGGGACGTGTGAACCATAAAAAAATCAAAGTTAGGTTAGATACCCCAATGGTCAAACCATTTTTTTAACCATCTGATGTGATTGCCCATGGGTTCACATGCCTTAAAATGACTCAATATTAAGTACATAGACTTAATTTTAGTTTTTCTCAAAATAATACAACAGGAAATTATAAACATTGTCAAGTAACATCAAAGATGATTCTGGCTAGCTTCATCATTCTGTGAAATTTCAGTAACACGTAATCATCTGCATTTAAGAGCTTTTCTTAAGATTTTCCTTTGCTTGAGTGCAGTTGTATTTGGAATTTAGATGGGCTAGCAAGTGGTCCTTGATGGTTTACACACATAAATTGTGGCTCCTTCATAGTGGATTAATGCTCTCTACTCTCAGTGACACAAGCATGTTTCCAATTGAATAACATAAATCTTAGTATCACTTCTTTGTCTATGTGTGCTAATCTCTTGTTGTCTTTTCATTTTGCTGATCCTAACTAATGCTTCTCCATTGAGTCGTTTAAACTCTAGTTACTCTAGTTAAATAATATTGATCAAGCAATGGACATTATAAAAAATTATATGATATATATGAAATAAATTAACTATTGAAAGTTCATCCAAAAATTATAATATACAAGATAATGTGACTACATTGTGACTCATCAAATGTGATGCCACATGACCATAGTGATGCTAACCAAAACCCCAAATTGGATAATGCTCATTTCAATAGGTGCACATGATCACATTATCATTCATTTTGAAGAGTTATTTTACTATGTAATAGCTAGAACCTGAGAAAATCATCCCTTTAATTACCATGTTTCGTTTATCACTATGATTGGTAGGCTTCTTTATACTCTAAAACTAAAATTAATCCATAAGTGCAAAAGTTAAAATTGGCCAAATTTTGAAAAAGAAAATGCAATTTTAGATCAAAGGCTTCAATATCCAGCATCCATTAAAGATGAGGAAATAAAAGTAAGATCGGGAAGGACCAAAGTAGTGCCCAACCCCAACCCCCGCCCCCCTCTTCCAATACAAATTTATAAATAGGCCTCAATTCAATTTATTTGAGATTTCTCTACCATTTCTTAGATCATCATTGATATAATGCTGCTTTTTGGCAAGGATGTATTGTAGCTTGCCAGCAAAAACGCCACCATCTCACAACAAAATGTTTATTCTTTATAAAAAAACACACAAGCAACCTATCTAAGATGAACATGATGCCCATTGAAGATGAAGTTTCACAGAAATATCATAATTCATGCTAAAGCTACCTAAAGACTCAATGTTCATGCTAATGTAGCTCCCAAGGATGTTGACCATGCCATCCACCTGCTTCTAACACCTAACAACTATGTGTTAGTCACTAGCAAAGGTTCCCCCAATGATAAAACTATTCACTTATATACCTTAATGGCAAACTGCATTGTCAACCCTCCAACTCCAAGAAGTGGACAACCTCTATACACAATTTTAAACAAATTTTTGCATCTAAGTTTAACCTTGTTATTTTTTCCTCTTGAATTTCTACTTAATCATCATCTCTTTAATTATGTGCGTTTGAAATTCCTAAGCAAGAGAATCATAAAATTTTTACACTAACAAGATTAATAAAATATCTTTTGACATGCAACTATTCAGATCAGACCTTTATGAATACTGTAAGATACTTGTAGGCTATAGCATTGAATAAAGAAATTAAGTAAAACAACAGTAAAGTGCACTCTTTACCAAATAAATATTAGGTTCACCGGATCGAGATAAATCAAACTAAAAAATTGCTTGGGCTCATTATACTCAATATAAGCTAGCAAATACTCACTCCTAAAGAACAATATTTGAAAGTTAATGCTTTGATAACAATTAAATAGTTGAGACTAATGATGAAGATGATGACAATGAATGCTTTGATCAACAAAATATACCATCTTGTACATTGAAGGAGATTGAATAACGCACTCATCTGTGCTTACTACTATTAGTATACTAGACAGGGAAGCCAAACATAAATCCACAAACTAATCGGAAAGTAATATATTTTTATATCTATTCATTATTGACTGGCAAGTTTTTTTTTTTTTTTTCAATATTTGTAGTATAAAGGCTTTTTGGTTGGCCTTTTCGCCTATTGGAGTACCTCATTTAAGTAAAAATATTGAGCTGCTTTCAAAAAAAGACTTCCAATATACTTCTTTTAGAACAAAGCTTATACTTATTAAGAAATCAGTTTTGAACAACAGATTCCAACTTCCTTTATGAAAAGAATAAAAGAGCCCAAGTTTTAGTAATTAATCAAATAATGAAACTTACATAATCAGATTTCCAGATAACCTCTAAAAAAAGACAAAAACTTCTGCTAAGTTTATTTGACAGCTTGGAGAATCTCCCATCAGATGACAAAATATGTCAATTGCAAAGTTATGATTTCGTCAATTACTCATAAAAATTTCATTTTTCAAGCACAAAAGTTTTTAGCGGACTTCAAGCTAAAGTATTTCATTATTAGAAAATCTAACTGCTGAAACATAAACCATGTTCATTTCGGTACCTTTCCCATGAACCAATCTTAAGCTGTTCAGATTCTTCAGTCACAAAAGGCAATAAGCTAAAAGATTCCTCCTTGAGGAACCATTACAACGCTCCCATACATAACCAGCCAAATCAACCAATCGAATCAAAAGAAAAAGGTTATTGGTTCATGATTCATCGCATTCAAACAATAAATAATTCCAAATTCACTAGGATATCAATCCGTCATCTAGGTTTTTTCCAACCAAAAAAGACGGTTTTTTTTGATCTAATCGAGCCAAATCCGCGCAACAAACAAAAGATCTCTCGAATCGAATATCTTTTTTAATAAAAGCACAAAGCATCGTACCTTCATCTTATGCAGGATCTCTCTTCCCATCATTTTCTAACCAGATTGATTTAGCCTCTTCTATCGCACTTTACCGTTCCCAATCTCCTCGCTTTCTCCTCGCACATTTATCACACCAAAAAGATGGCGGTGGCCGCTTTCTCTGATCACGGAGCGCGGGACAATGGACCGGCGACTAACCTCTAACCCGAACCGATTCTTGAGCGGGCCAAGCCTTTTTCCTTATCGGACCGGTCCGGGTCGGACCATAAATCTATAGTCCAACCCGATTCAAAGTTTTCATTTTAACTTCAAAATTAATATAAAATCACTTCATTAAATTTATTTTAAAAAAATTAGATCAGCATTCTAATTATTTTATATTATACACTATAATATAAATTTTTAAATAAAAATATAATATGTGACCCGGTCCAGCGGTCCACCCGACCCCACCTTGGCCCATATGTGAGCCCATTCGTAAGCTCATTCCTTGCCGTAACCAAAGTCATAAGCTTTGCTCAGAAAAGGAAGATAATTATAAGGGTTGAAGAATATTATACAATTTGACGTTTAAGGTTTTGTTTGGGGCGACTTTTTTATTGCTTCTTAAAATAGCTTTTTAGTACAAAATTTTTAATTTTCGTATTAAAAAGTTACTTTAAGAAGCAGTAAGCAAGCCGTCCCAAACAAACATAAATCTCACGTGATCAAAAGTCAACTTTCTTCTTATATTATAAATTTAGGAGTATGGGTGTGATGTAATAAATTTGTCTTTATTATATAAAAATATTATGCAAATAATAATTTGCAAATGTAACCCTTTCTTAAAGTTCCACCAAGCAAGAACTGCAATATAAAAATATTTTAATAATAAAAATATTTAAATGCATGGCTCATATATGTGTTTGTCATATATTTATCCACTGATTATCAGAATAAAATAATGAGTTCACATAAAATAATCGGGCATTTTATAAAAAGAGCAGATTTAGATTTTAATTACCTTAAGAAGCATAACGAAACAAAAAATTAAAAAGGAGCTTGAAAAATCAAACTGAACACCAAACAGGTTATTGAACCAATGGTTACTCTGAACACAAGCACTGCATTCCACGTGGCAAACCCTTTTTCTATTAAAATCTAAATTTCATTATCCGTTTTCTTACGGAAACCGGAATTTCTTAATCCCGTTTCTTTTTTTGGGGAAATTTGGGGCAAAAAGCCCATCAATTACTATAAAAAGATTACAAGTAAAGAAGAAAATCCAACATAAGAACAACAAAACTCTTATGTGGAAAGGATCAAAAAAACCCAACTATACCACCCAAAATTTTATTACATCAAAAGAAAACTATAAGCTCCAAAATGGTGTAAGTAAGGAATTCCAAAAGATTCCCGCCAGATGAAACGATGACCCTGATCTTCAGCACCGGTAAAAAGAAATCCAAAACCTGCACATAGAAACACAGAACCTGCTCCGGGCTAAACAGGCTGCACTCAGAGGGATTAATAAGGAAACAAGTCGTAATCCTGGTTGCCCAGAGGCCGTCCGAGAGATTACAGGGGAGCTTCATCATTGTACACCAGCCCAAAGCCACCACGAAGGGACCAGCCAACATGCCAAATTCCAGCACAAAACAGTAGATAATTCCAGATAATCAGCAATACAGCACATCCAGCGAATGCCCCATTTAGGCCAAAATTTCTTGAAAGTGAAGTTAAGGGAATCATAGTATTTCCATTTGATCACTTTAGCTCTAATAGCCTGAATAATCACCACTTTTAGTTCAGAAATATTCTTCCTCAAAGACGCAAATTTTCTCCCATTTCGTTCCCTCCAAATCCAGTAAACAGTCACAGAAATAGTAAGATAGCAGAATTGCAACTCAAAACTGCTAAAATGCCTAATGCTGCCCAGAAAATCATAGACCTGATGCAAGTTCGGTCTAAAATAGAAACTTCTAAGAGGAGGTAAAGGGCAGAAAGCAAACTGAAGGTGTAATCGCATTCAAAATACAAATGCGCATGATTTTCCCATTTAGCGTCGCAGAAAGAACAAGAAGAAGCTACAGGAATCCCATTAAGAATAAGTAAATCCGCAGTCTTAAGCTTACGGTGCATGGCCATCCAAGAATAAGATGCATATCTCAACGCATACCCTTATGCCAAATAAATTTGGCCCAACCAATATTCTCCAGATTTGAATAAAACAGTTTAGAGAAAGTTTTATTGGTGGGAGAATCCACCCCATCCCAGCTAATACAATGAGCCAATGAGCTAAATTCAATCTTCATGACCATGGAAGAAATGTCATCAGGAATTGCCAAAGGAAGGTTCCAAGAATTATTGGCCATAACATCAGTAATCATCAGATTAAGAAATGGTGAGGGCAGGAAAGCTCAACCAAGGCTTTTTTGTTGCACCACGGGTCCCAGTAAAAGAAAATTGCTATTAAAATTCACAACCAAAGAAATATGCTCTTTAATTTCAACGGCTTTAAGGCACACAATTTCCAAAATTTAGATGCAGAGGAGGATATGGTTTCCAAGGGGAGCAGAATTTCTCCCTAAACCAAAAGCCCAAGGATGTTGTCAGAGTTATACATCCTAAAAATAAAGAACAGTCCAAATTATGATATAAAACATCAAAACTGGGTAAACCAAGTCCACCTTTGCATTTAGGTGAAGCAACCGTATTCCAAGAAATAAGATGCAATTTTTTATCTTTGACATTGCCAAAAAACAAATTTGGCACACATTTTGCTTATACTTTTGCAACAAGCTTTAGGTATGATACTTCCACGGATCCAGTAAGCAATAGTATTGCTTATAGTAAACTTTAAAATTGAACTCTACCCGCAAATGATAAGAATTTAATCTTCCAGCCCTCAAGCAGTCCACAATTTTATCAATCAGAGGTTGAAAATGAGACATGCGCAGTCTGCTAGCCGAAATAGGCAAACCCAGATAATGTAATAACCTCAGCCACATTAGAAATGCCAAGGCAACCAGCAAAGTAGAGACAAGAGAGGCATTGACACTTTTAGAGAAGATCAAAGTGCTCTTACTATTGTTAATAAAAAGGCCAGATACCATAGAAAAGTAATGCAATATATCCTTGAGAGCAAGGGCATTATCCCTAAGGCCTTCCCAAATACCAAAAGATCATCAGCATACATCAGGTGAGTTAAAATACAATTACTATTAGGGATGCCTTTAAAGTGAAAACCCAGATATTTTCCAAGAGGAGGATAGTGCATCCATGGCAATACAAAACAAAAGTGGAGATAAGGGACAAACCCTGTCTCAAGCCCGAAGAAGAATTAAAGTTATCCTTCTAAAACCCCATTAACAGAATAGAGAAATGTACATCGGATATGCAACCTTTAATCCAGTTAACAAAGATGTCCGGAAAACCTTTCTGAGTGAGTCTATGAAGCAAGAAAGAACGAGAGACAGAGTCAAAAGCTTTTCTCACATCAAGTTTGCACAGAAAGATCCTTACTACTTTTGAAATCCCGCAGAATCTCGGAAGCAAGAATGATGTAATCAGTAGAAACTTCTCTTAGCAACAAAACCAGACTGGGATTTGTTAATAATCAAGGGCAATATAGGCTTCATCCTATTAGCAATAATCTTGGCAACAATCTTGTAAAAAACATAACACAAGAGATAGGACGATAATCAGAAATAGAGTTAGAATGAGTACCCTTAGGAATGAGAGTGATTAACCGTAGATTGGCCCCTCTAGACATAAGCCCAGTGGAGAAAAAGTGTTTAACAGCCGAGCAAAGTCATCTCCCGAAATCAGCCAGGTTTTTTGATAAAAAGCAAAAGAATAGCCATCAGACCCGGAGCCGAGGAAGCCACCCCCAAAAACCACCTTCTTGATCTCATCATTAGTAATAGGAGCAATTAAAGCAGCTAAAGCATTAGAAGGGACAGTGTTACCAGTCGGAATGTTGTAAGAATTTTGCAGAGGAGGGGCCGGTGCATAAAAGAGAACTGGAAATGTTCCACAAGAGCCTTAGAAATCTCAGCAATGAGAGGTAAGGATGCCATGTGTCAGTAACAAGCACTTTATTCAGACTAGACATCAACAAGTCAAAAAAAAAAAAAGCCTGTGAATCATATCATAAAAAACTATGCATCAGTGACAACAAAAAGCTATCAATCATAAATCAGGCAAATTGATATAAATTATTTTGATGTGTTTGGTATGTTATGTTCCTTCCGTTAATTTTTTTTCTCCCAAATTCCAACAGATTGTTCATCATCCAAAATATCACACAAACATAACAAAAACTGCAACTAAATCCATTATATAATTTGCACTCACTGCTCCACAACTACTCCAAACAAAATGCACAGAAACAGCACACAATCCTACTTAAAAAATGCAACTTGGAATTAGTTCAGCAAACAATATACAAACACAACAGAAAAACTAATCTTCAAAATTGCAAATCATTAATCAAATTTCACAACAATGCAAGAGATGTCATCTTTGCTCTTCCTGGCAAGAGCCTCCTCTGTCAAATGTTTTGCAGCAGACTGAGGGTCCTTAATACCTTTGATGGCATCGACGACCTCCTGGTTCGACATCACCTGGATATAATAAACCTCAATTAGCCATTACAGAATATGAAAAATATAACAGCAAAAGCATAGTCATGGAGAAAGAGTACCTTCCATAATCCATCACTCGCTAAGATGAGAAAATCTGCTTCATCGTCTATTATCTCCTCATCGACATATGGCTCAGAGCTAAGGTGCACCTTCAAACTACGATCGCCGAATGCTCTTGCGACGGCAAGTTGTCCGTCGACACGGGGAACATCTCCTGAAATATTACCAAGTAAACTAGTTCACTGACAATTCTATTTGCAAGACAAGAGCTAGTAACATACCAGGAATCTTCGAAACAAAACCGCCTTTTTTCTCAATTGTTTCGCGCTCTTGAGAAGGTTCATGGTCAATAGAGAGTTGTTTGGCCAAGCCATTCTTGCAAAGTACTGCTCGAGAATCACCTACATTGGCAACAACAAGCTTCAATCCATCTATTAAGATAGCTGTTACAGCAGTAGAGCCTCCTTTTCCCAATTCCTTTGCTTTCTCCAAAATTTTGCTATCAGTAATTTCATATGCTTTCATGATTGCGCTCTTCGTGTCGGTCAGGAAGTCAGGCTGATCGAATCAAGATAAGTAATGGAGGTTAATATGATGAAAGTTAACGAAAGATATGGTCCCTTTAGATGATAGTTTTCTAATTGCTTTTGTCATAGCAGACTTAAAAAATGTAATGTCCATTTGAACTAAGTTTTTTTCTTTGTTTCTTGAAAATGGCATTAAAAAACTGTATTTGCAAAGACATAATAGAAAGTGTAATTGAGAAAATAATTAAAAAACAAAGTCGACCCAAACAAAGCCTTAAGAAGAACATGAGATGGGAGCATAAATTACCTGATGCAGGATATTGTCAAATAAATGTGACCGTAAATAGTTTGGAACATCATGGCCCATATGGCCATCAAAAATAGCAAATAAACCCAACTCAGAGTCACCGGCATGCTTAAACTGAGCTACTATATAATCCTCCATTGGATGACTAGATTGGCCCTTGACCAAGTGGTATCCATGGGTGATTCGCTTTCCTGACATCTTAGTTTTACCTTTTCCAGTTGTATCCGATGTTGAAGAAGACAACCCAGCTTTAATCTGCAAGAAAAATGCCATTCTTATGTTGTTCATAATAAAGTTACATATGCTAGGATAATGGCATAGAAATAACAGGAAAGCATTGTAGCTTGAATAAAGGAGTGGGGTATTGAGTCCAAAAAATGAGAGAGGCTGTACAAAAAAACAAATGCTATGAGCATGTATTTATGTAGTAAGCTCAAAAGTATAAATCATGATCATAAAAATTGGAGCCGGCTTTAAAACCCTTCTTTCCATTCATTTCAGATGAGTATTACAAATTGTGTTCATTTTTTTATGCAAAAATTTTGTATAACATTTAGCAAATAAAAAGTGCGAATGCATTTTCTAGTTTCTCTTCAAGATACATTATGAAAAGAAAATATTGATGGATTGAGCTCGTCACGATCTGATTAAGTGTGGCAAAGATGAAGCATTGTAGGCTGATGTAAAAATTTATGGGAAGTAAGAAACCATCAAAACTAATGTTGCTTCAAACTCATCATCATTCGCTGTCAAACGCAACTCAATATTTAGAAAATCTTATGTTATTCGATCAAGATTAAATCGAATGGTTGTTCTCAAAACGAGAAAATTAGGATAACTAAACCCCTCTCTTATTTGGTGAGTTGTATGCCTAAGGATCATGGCTTGAAGCTATACAACCATCCTTGGTATCCTAGTAAATTTTTTTGGGGATTCGCCAAAGCTCATTTTGTAAGTGTACTTGGCTTTCAAGAATGGTAGTGAGTGCTTTGATCGTATACAAAACGATTGTTGCTTCCATTTCCGGTAGATTAAATTCTCTCTCCTCACCCGTGAATGTAGGCTCAATTGAAGCTAAATCAAATAAATCTTGGGCCCTTTTATATTTCTTTTTTCTTTTTTTATTTATTTATTTTATGTTGCATCAACTCTTGATCCCAGGGATACTTCCACTTCAAGTTTTTTTGGCAATCTCATTACAACATTATCAGACATAAGCTGTGAGTCGTGAGACCAATTGTTTCAAATCCTTGTGTAGCTTATATGCTTGATCGAATAACATACTTTAGTTTATTTACAATCCTAAAATTGGTCATGGATGAATTAAAACCCGTCATAAAGACTATGAAAGGAGAAAGGTTTTAACATTAAGTGATACAGAAAATCACATTTAGGTCAACAACATATAAATCCTAATTATGGACTATAACAACGTGTTGACCGAAATGGGACAAAAGTTAGGCCAAATACAATGTTGGTTAACCTGTTTTTCACTCCATAGCTTAAACTTATGAGTGAGAGTCAATTCCTTAATATTTCTACACCAATATATATATATATATATATATATATATATATATATATATATATATATATATATATATATATATATATATATATATATATATCAGTATGCTGCCAGAATTGGTGGCCTAGTAAGCTACTTAAATGTTAGCTATTAAATAATTAGAACCTTAGACAAAACATAATAAGCAATGGTACACTGTCCCTCTACACGGCTGCACCTTAAATATATGCCAATTTTGTTAACATCTAAAACAAGCTGTAGATAAATAATATATTAAATCAAAGCTTTTGAGAAGGTAGGGTGGCAAAAAATGACTTGGTTGTCTCTGTTGCAACCTAAAGTTCAGGTGTTTGAAGTATGAAAATAGCCTCTCTATGAGGTAAAACCCATAACCTCCTCGAACCTCACATTCATGAGCCTATTATGCATTGGTTTTCATCATCATTAAATCCTATCATTTCATATTCTATGAAGGACAAATTATACATGAGTTGTCAAAAATATACTTCGACTGTAAAAGAACAAACTACAGGACAGAGAAATAAAAAAAGTCCTAATCCTTGCATTCAGTGGAAACATAAAAGTATAGCAAGCAGTACAGATCAATAGAAGGCATTAGATGCCTAGATTGCAAAAGCTTTTTATGTCATTTTTTTCTAGCTGACATAATAATAGTTAGCGAAGTTGAGTTAGATACACCATTGGTCAAACCAATTTTCAATCTAAAAGCTTTTAAGCTTATGAGTGAATCAAACAATTAGACTTCGTTTGGGACGGCTTTCTTACTGCTTCTTAAAGCAGCTTTCTAGTACAAAAATTAAACTAAAATTTTTATACTAGAAAGCTGCTTTAAGAAGCAATAAGAAAGCCATCCCAAACGAAGCCTTAGTATTTCTAGACTAACATTTTTTTAAACTATTTGATATGAGAATAAACCCATAACCTTGAGTGTCTAAACAACGTCCCCCCCCCCCACATGAGAACTCTCCATATCATTTAGTATCATACACCAATAGCCCCCTCAATACATCATGAAAGCCACTTTGATGCGGACATCGGCACGAAAATCTGGCGCATCTATCACAGGAGGCGTCGTAAATCGACGGCTCTGATTTAAGTTGTCATTTATGAATTATTTTCTGCATCTTAGTTTCTATTTTATGTTATTTCCTGTTTTACCCCCAGGTTAATTTATTTGAGTGTTGTAGCCAGAGGGGCAATTTTGTAATTTTTTATTTTCTCATGTTGTGGCCTATATATATGGCCTTTAGCTATTGTAATAGGATGGTTAATTGGATATGAAAAAATTTTGTATTCCACATTTTGTTCTTGGGAGAGAATGAGAGTGAGATTCCTATGAGAGGAATCGAAGTTGTCACCAGCCGCAGGATGGGTCCGGGCTCGTGATTTGAAGTCCCTTGGAGAAGGGCAATCGGATCACCCGTCAGTCTTCGGAAGAGTCCGAGGCTCGCGGTTTTTATTTTCTCTTTATCGTTTGTTTCAATCTTTGTTTTTGTTTTATCTCTTCCTTAATTGTTTTTCCATCGTCTTCCTCCTCCCCATCTTCGTTTGGCCACCGGATTCACCCCTAGACCCGAACCCATGCCGCCGGCTCCACCCCATAGCCACCGGCCGAACCTTCCTCTCCACCCCCTTTTGGATTTCCTAATTTGGTGGGGTTAATTTAGGGATTAATTTGAATTTGATTTCCTAATTTGGTTCATCTATTTTTGGAAAGTGCTTAATTGAAATCAATTTTGAAATTAAATTCAAAATGTGATTTATTGCTTTACTTTCATAACTCCTAAATTCGAATCAAAGAGCTTTAAGTCACCTCCTTTAATGCTTCATTAAGGGATTTAATTGCATGCCATTTGAATTTCAAATTCAAATTTCAAATTTGCATTAGGAGTTAAATGCCCCTAAATTTCCTCCCTTTAATTAAGGAATTAATCGCAGCTTTAAATCTGAAATTTAATTTCAAATTTAAGGATTAATTCACTTAAGTAATTGGGGCCCACTTATTTGAAATCAAACCCCTCTCTCCTCCCCATTACTCTTTGCCATTAATGACTCCTTAATCACTCCCTGAATTTTAGTTAATTCAAATTCAAAATTGAGAGTGATTTAATCCAATCAATCATAAGTGAGAGCTATTCATTCAAAAACTCACTCTTTTACTTTGGGAATTAAATCTTCCCTTTAGTTCTCTGCTGGCCGAAAACCTCCCAAGACCCTCACGTGGCATTTCCTCCACTAAACCCTATTCAAACTCTTGACAACCTGGATCCCTCTTCCTCCCAAGGCAGCAATTAGAAAATTTCAGCCGTTGCTTTACTTCCTCCACCCTTGGAAGAGAAAACCAAATTCTGTCCCGTATTCCCCTGCTGGCCGAATTTTTTTTAATACCTTTACATTGGTTTTCTACTCTAAACCCTTCCCAAACTCTTCCCACATGGAATATGATGTTTTCTAAGACTGCCATCAAGGAATTCCAACCCTTGCTCTCACGTCTCCAGTCATCCTAAGCCTAATAACTGCTGTTTGGGAAAAATAAAACTGCTGTCCAGCAGTTTTCGCTGGACTGTTTCCACTACAACACCATAAAATTTCAGATTTCTTGAAGGGGCTTTTCAAATTTCGTGAGTCACTTGGAGTTTGGCCATCTTCCCTAGCAAAGCGATTTTCGTTCTACATCAGTTTGGTATCAGAGCATGGATTCGGATCGACTTGGAAGGACTCTAGATTGGGTGGCAAGTCAACTGGGCGCCATTAGTCAACATCTCAAGGAGACTCAAGCAGACTTAGCCGACTACCACCGTCAGACAATCAAACGGTTCGATGACCTAGAGCGAGGTAGGACGGACCCACCGTTCTATGCAAAAACCTCTTCATCAAAAGAGAGAAAGAAGGCATTAAGAGACAAAGAGAGAGTAGAGAGAGTGGACAAATGGATGGAGACCAATGAAGCCTTCCATTTCCCACTCACTATGCAAATCAAAGAGAAACCTAAGGTGGTCAAGGAAGAACATGAAGAAGAAGATGAATTGGTTGACAAGGAGGAATGCGTGACTGCAAATAATGAAGAGAGAGATTTGGTCGATTCAATTGCAACTCCTACAGAAGCAAAGGTTTCTCCTGACCAAGTTAAAACTCCTATAACGGAGACTGTGGATGAAGATCTGGAAGTGACATCCATAGAATTCAAAATTGCTCCTATTGCTATAGAAGCCATCTATGAGAGTGAACAAGTTCCTGCATGCGAGCTAAAGTGCAGCAATCAAGTTGACATTGTGGGCAACCGTGGTTGTTTGAAAATCTTTGCAAATAATAGTCCAAAGTTGTACGAGAGCAATTGTGATGCTAACTCGACAGAGTCGAGTATTCTCCCACCTGGGGAGAATGATGCGGACATCGGCATGAAAATCTGGCGCATCTATCACAGGAGGCGTCGTAAATCGACGGCTCTGATTTAAGTTGTCATTTATGAATTATTTTCTGCATCTTAGTTTCTATTTTATGTTATTTCCTGTTTTACCCCCAGGTTAATTTATTTGAGTGTTGTAGCCAGAGGGGCAATTTTGTAATTTTTTATTTTCTCATGTTGTGGCCTATATATATGGCCTTTAGCTATTGTAATAGGATGGTTAATTGGATATGAAAAAATTTTGTATTCCACATTTTGTTCTTGGGAGAGAATGAGAGTGAGATTCCTATGAGAGGAATCGAAGTTGTCACCAGCCGCAGGATGGGTCCGGGCTCGTGATTTGAAGTCCCTTGGAGAAGGGCAATCGGATCATCCGTCAGTCTTCGGAAGAGTCCGAGGCTCGCGGTTTTTATTTTTTCTTTATCGTTTGTTTCAATCTTTGTTTTTGTTTTATCTCTTCCTTAATTGTTTTTCCATCGTCTTCCTCCTCCCCATCTTCGTTTGGCCACCGGATTCACCCCTAGACCCGAACCCATGCCGCCGGCTCCACCCCATTAGCCACCGGCCGAACCTTCCTCTCCACCCCCTTTTGGATTTCCTAATTTGGTGGGGTTAATTTAGGGATTAATTTGAATTTAAACTTAATCAAATTCAAATATCAAATTCTTTCCTAATTTGGTTCATCTATTTTTGGAAAGTGCTTAATTGAAATCAATTTTGAAATTAAATTCAAAATGTAATTTATTGCTTTACTTTCATAACTCCTAAATTCGAATCAAAGAGCTTTAAGTCACCTCCTTTAATGCTTCATTAAGGGATTTAATTGCATGCCATTTGAATTTCAAATTCAAATTTCAAATTTGCATTAGGAGTTAAATGCCCCTAAATTTCCTCCCTTTAATTAAGGAATTAATCGCAGCTTTAAATCTGAAATTTAATTTCAAATTTAAGGATTAATTCACTTAAGTAATTGGGGCCCACTTATTTGAAATCAAACCCCTCTCTCCTCCCCATTACTCTTTGCCATTAATGACTCCTTAATCACTCCCTGAATTTTAGTTAATTCAAATTCAAAATTGAGAGTGATTTAATCCAATCAATCATAAGTGAGAGCTATTCATTCAAAAACTCACTCTTTTACTTTGGAATTAAATCTTCCCTTTAGTTCTCTGCTGGCCGAAAACCTCCCAAGACCCTCACGTGGCATTTCCTCCACTAAACCCTATTCAAACTCTTGACAACCTGGATCCCTCTTCCTCCCAAGGCAGCAATTAGAAAATTTCAGCCGTTGCTTTACTTCCTCAACCCTTGGAAGAGAAAACCAAATTCTGTCCCGTATTCCCCTGCTGGCCGAATTTTTTTTAATACCTTTACATTGGTTTTCTACTCTAAACCCTTCCCAAACTCTTCCCACATGGAATATGCTGTTTTCTAAGACTGCCATCAAGGAATTCCAACCCTTGCTCTCACGTCTCCAGTCATCCTAAGCCTAATAACTGCTGTTTGGGAAAAATAAAACTGCTGTCCAGCAGTTTTCGCTGGACTGTTTCCACTACAACACCATAAAATTTCAGATTTCTTGAAGGGGCTTTTCAAATTTCGTGAGTCACTTGGAGTTTGGCCATCTTCCCTAGCAAAGCGATTTTCGTTCTACATCACACTTGCTCTTGAACCTTACACAAACATAGTGAGAGGGAACAACCTAAGGGAAAAAAAATTATCAAAACCACAAGATTTTAAGTAAACTGCAGGCTCTGATACAACTTATTAAGGGACGTGTGAATCATAAAAAAATCAAAGTTAGGTTAGATAGCCCAATGGTCAAACCTATTTTTAACCATTTGAAGTGATTACCCATGGGTTCACATGCCTTAAAATGACTCAATATTAAGAAAGAGTTTAATACAAAAATATTTCATATTTATGTATGATTGATCAGACATACTAGATTTCTACCATCACAACCTCGATTCACATGAATAATCTTGAGATTCACACACGTGCCTCAGTTTCTATGCATATAAGTGTTGATTTATGTTCACGTGGCTTTGATTATAGACCCTTTTGATTAGGGCATCTTGAAGTACATAGATCTTAATTTTGGTTTTTCTCTAAATAATACAACAGGAAGATTATAACATTGTCAAGTAACATCAAAGAGAATGCTGGCTAGCTTCATCTTAGCTGTTGAAATTTCAGTAACACGTAATCATCTTGCATTTAAGAGCTTCTCTTAAGATTTTCCTTTGCTTGAGTGCGGTTGTATTTGGAATTTAGAAGGGCTACACCACAAGTTGGGGCTCCATTCATGGTAGATTAAATGCTCTATACTCTCCAGTGACACAAGCATGTTTCCAGTTAAATAACATAAATCTTAGTATCTCTTCTTTGTCTATTTGTGCTTAATCTCTTGTTGTCTTTTTATTTTGCTGATCCTAACTAATGCTTCTCCATTGAGTCATTTGACACTCTAGTTACTCTAGTTAAATAATATTGAATTCAAGCAATGAGCATTATAAAAAAATTATATAGTATTATATGAAATAAATCAACTATTGAAAAGTTCATCCAATAATTATAATAATACAAGGTAAATGACTACATTGTGACTCATCAAATGTGATGCTACAATGACCATAGTAATGCTAACCAAAACACCATAATTGGATAATGCTCATTTCAATTGGTGACCGTTGATCACATTATCAATTCATTGGAAGAGTTATTTTATCTATGTAATAATGCTAGAACTTGAGGAAATCATCCCTTTAATTAACATGTTTCTTTTATCACTATGATTGGTAGGTTTCTTTATACTCAAAAACTAAAATTATTCCATAAGTGCAAAATGTTCAAATTGGCAAAATTTTGAAAAAGTAAATGCAATTTTAGATCAAAGGCTTCGATACCCAGCATCCATTAAAGATGAGGAAACAAAAAGGAAGATCCGGAAGGACCAAAGTAGTGCCCACCCCCCCCCCCCCCCCCCCCCCCCCCGCCAATACAAATTTATAAATAGGACTTAAATTCAATTTATTTGAGATTTCTCTACCATTTGTTAGATCATCTAGGGGTGTCAATTTCGGGTCACTGGTCGGGTTCGGGTTGAATTTTAACAAATTTTTTCATCTAAGTTTAACCTTGTGATTTTTTCCCACTTGAATTTCTACAAAATATACCATCTTGTACATTGAAGGAGATTAACTAACGCACTTTCATCTTGTGCTTACTACTATTAGTATAATAGACAGGGAAGCCAAACATAAATCCACAAACTAATCGGAAAGTAATATATTTTTATATTTATTCATTATTGACTGACAAGTTTTTTTTTTTTTCAAATATCTGTCGTATAAAGGCGTTTTTGGTGGGCCTTTTCACCTATTGGAGTGCCTCATTTAAGTAAAAACATTGAGCTGCTTTCAAAAAAATGACTTCCAATATATTTCTTTTAGAACAAAGCTTATACTTCTTCAGAAATCTGTTTTTGAACAACAGATTCTCAACTTCCTTTATGAAAAGAATACAGGAGCCCAAGTTTTAGCAATTTATCAAAGAATTAAACTTACATAATCAGAAGTTTCCAGATAATCCTCTAAAAAAGACAAAAACTCCTAAGTTTATTGACAGGTTGGGAATCTCCCATCAGATGACAAAATATGTCAATTGCAAAGTTATGATTTCATCAATTAATCTATAAAAATTTCATTTTTCAAGTGCGGACTTCAAGCCAAAGCATTTCATTATTAGAAAATCTAACTGCTGAAACATAAACCATGTTCATTTCGGTACCTTCCCATCAACCAATCTTAAGCTGTTCAGATTCTTCAGTAACAAAAGGCATAAGCTAAAAGATTCCTCCTTGAGGAACCATTACAAAGCTCCCATACATAACCAGCCAAATCAACCAATCGAATCTAAAGAAGAAAGGTTATTGATTCATGATTTCATCGCATTCAACAACAAGAAATAATTCCAACTTCACTACGATATCAAATCCGTCAGCTAGGTTTTTTCCAACCAAAAAAAGACGGTCTTTGTTGGATCAAATCGAGCCAAATCCGCGCAACAAACAAAAGATCTCGAATCGAATACTTTTTTTAATAAAAGCTCAGAGCATCGTACCTTCATCTTATGCAGGATATCTTTTCCCGTCATTTTCTACCCAGATTGATTTAGCCTTCTTCTCTCGCACTTTCCCGTTCCCAAAGCCTCTCGCTTTCTCCTCGCGCATTTATCACAGTATCACACCAAAAAGATGGCGGTGGCCGCTTTCTCTGATCACGGAGCGCGGGACAATGGACCGGCGACTAACCCGAACCGATTCTTGAGCGGGCCAAGCCTTTTTCCTTATCGGACCGGTCCGGGTCGGGACCATAAAGCTATTGTCCAACCCGATTCAAAGTTTTCATTTTAACTTTCAAGATTAATATAAAATCACTTCCATTAAATTTATTTTTTATTTTATATTTATACATTTTAGTATAAACTTTTAAATAAAAATATAATATCTGACCCGGTCCAACGGTCCAGCCCGACCCACCTTGGCCCATATGTGGGCCCATTCTGCAAGCTCATTTCTTCCTGCCGTTAACCAAAGTCATAAGCTTTGCTCAGAATAGGAAGATAATTATAAGAGTGAAGAATATTTATACAATTTGACGCTTAAATCTCACGTGATCAAAAGTCAACTTTCTTTCTTATATTACAAATTTAGGAGTATGGGTGTGATGAATAAATTTGTCTTTATTATATAAAAATATTATGCAAATATAAATTTGCATATGTAACCCTTTCTTAAAGTTCCACCAAGCTAGAAATGCAATATGAAAATATTTTAATAATAAAAATATTTAAATGCATGGCTCATATATGTGTTTGTCATATATTTATCCACTGATTATCAGAATAAAATAATGAGTTCACATAACAAAAAAAAGTTATTTCATTATATAATACCTTTTTAACATCTAATGTCTATTGTTGCAGGCTAGAATATACGCGATGATAGAGTTATAGTTCTACATCTTAACGTTGTACGGATATCTAGTTTACACACAGAGAGCATGATATTTTTTACGTAGAAAACTTTAAAAAGGAAAAAAATCATGGGGCCTAGCCCAATTGAAAATGATTCTACTAGAATTTAAGTTGAATACAATATGTTGACTTGTCCATAAGGGAAATCAGATTACAAATTTCAATCGTATGGTTGTAGTCTGGTGACAAATGTGGATGAAAGTATGGCGTCACATGGTGGTCCGGGCGGAAGTCTTGACGTCAGTCAGTGATCTGGTGGAATCCGGGTGTTAGGCGATAGTCTGGTGGAAAGTCTATGCGATGGTTAGAGGTATGGCAGAACTCCGACATCGGGTGGTGATCTGGCGGAACTCCTATGTCTGATGGAACTCCGGCGTCAGGTGGTGGTTTGGGGGAACTCCGGCGTCCGGTGGTAGTCAGGTGGAACTCCTGCGTCAGGTGGTGGTCCGACGAAACTCTGGGTGTCATGTGGTGGTCCAGTGGAACTCCGGCGTCAGTTGGTGGTTTGACGAAACTTCGTGTGTCAGGTGGTGGTCCGGCTGCACTCCAGCGTCAGGTGGTGGTCCGGCGGAACTCCGGGTGTCAGGGGGTGATTCGACGAAACTCCTGGTGTCAAGCGGTGGTCCGACAAAACTCCGATGTTAGGTAGTGGTCCGGTAGAACTCCGACGTCACGTGGTGGTCCAGCGGAACTTTGGCGTTAGGCGGTGGTTGTGGAGGAGCATTGAGGCAAGAGCCATCTTTGATCTCTCTTGTTTTCTTTGGCTTGTATCCCTTTTCAAGAGAAAGGGAGGTATACTTATAGATTTCATAGAGTAGCATGGCTCGTAAATGGCAGGAAGATCAAGGGTACATGAAGAGTGTTTTGGATGGACGATCAATGTTATCAGAATTCAGTGATCTTGGGCTCGTTGGATTCATCTCATCGAGCTGCTTAATTTGATTATAAGCATGTCACATTTGCAAATCATTTTGTAAACTAAATTGTGGTTTGAACCTTCCAATAATGCTTTTGGGCCCTTGATTTGGACATGTTTAGGCTTGGATTGAGTCGAATTTGGTGTCGTTGTGTTCGTATTTTTGAGACATTATGTTCAACTATAAGTTTCCTAAAATCAAAGTTCAGATGATCCCAAATTTAATTTTTGAAGTTTCCAACTTGACTTTGCCTTGAGATTCGTGCATGATTGCTCATGAGAGAAGATGATTCATGTTCGAAAATGTGAACACAATCAATCTCATTAGTACATTACATTTCATTCTCAGTGAGCTATCACATCTTCTCTCACGAGTAATCGTAGCATCATCAAGCTTCAATTTCGCCTTCCCCTCTTACATGCTTTAATAAGCTTCAATATCAAGCAAAATAATGAGCCCATGTCCCAAAATACTACTTCAATCTATGATAACATCTCAGCACCTCTTGTCCATGTCATGGAATGAGAATGCAATCAACCTCATAGATCTTGAAATTTATTCTTGGTGACCTGTTAATGTTTGGCGACTATCAGTAACGGGTGGAAGTCCGACAGAGGTCCAACAATGGTAGGTGAAAGCCTGGCTGCAATCGGCGGCCAGACGATGGTCCGACGACAGTCGATGAATATTCACCGGCGGTGGTGCCGGAGTTCTTGAAGCCTCAAACTCTCTCTAATATGTAGCCAGAGGCCCTCTCTTTATGTAGAAAGTGGGGGTTTATTTATAGATTTTTTAGACTAGCATGCCCCATGAATATGGAGAAGACTTGTAACAGATTTGGAGTGCTCCATCGGGCGGTCTTTATTGATCCTCTGATTATAGAGCATTTTTTAAGTGTTTAAAGTGCCTTAATGATGACAAAATTCAACGATCTTGGGCTCGTTGGATTTGTCTCGCCAAGCCGCTCGATTCAACTATAAGTATGTTAAAATTTGCTATCATTTGGTCATCCAATTTAAGCTTTGAACCTTTCAAATAAACTTCGGGCCCCCAATGATGCAATACCGGTTAACTATGAGAGATGGCAGAACACTTTATCTTCTCTAACAAACTTTATGCTTCCACTACTTTAGTTTATATTTTTTTGCTTATAGTACTTTTACAAACTTTTACAGTATTTCACTAAAATACTAATAGCTGGGTAGGAGAAAATACATATAGCAATAAAGGAGAAAGGGAAAAATAGTTGTCTTCTTTTACAAAAGTATTATACACAGAATATTATAGTATTCTTCTTTTCCTATTCCCTGTTTTTGTTTGCTGCTTGTTTCATGTTTCTTCCAGGTAAGCCCGATCCTGCACAAGGACAACAGTTGGTATCAGAGACATTGCCAGGAGGAAGATGACGGACCGAGGCAAAGAACCAGTGGCAGAGGAAGTTCAGACCATTGATATGCTCTGGGCAAACCTGAAAACATCAATTGTAGGATTGATGAATTGGCGGTAGACATTCAGCGGCTGACCGTGGAGATTCGTCGTGAGTTCAATCTCAACAGGGCGAGACAACCGCACCAATTTCTTTATCGCGAGGAGACGCCTGCAAATAGGTTGGCTCCTAGGAGGAGAGTCGCAGCAGGATGCAATTTGGACTCATTTGGGCTCGAATTGGATCAATTTTAGTATCGTTAGGTCAGTCTCTTTGAGACGTTCAGTTTGACTGTAAGTGCTGAAATTGGAGTTCAGATGATCTCGAATTTAATTTCGAAAGTTTGCAACTTAAATATGCTTTGAGATTCGTGCAAGATCACAATGACTTTTGGTGAAGTACCAACAACATATACAACATTGAAGCTCAAGATCAAACTCAGTAAAATGCATGTGAATCTCCATCGGTTTACAACAACAAAGTATCACTACATGATAAGAAAGAAAGAAGAACGTAAATAAAAATTTCTTGGGATTTAAATAAAGCAAGCATTCATATTATCTTTCGAGCTGTATTAATTCAAATGTTATGATTTATCATCAAAATTTAAATATGAGAAGATTGTTTTAGCAATTCAAATTATTATTTAATAAAAATATAAAATAGTCTAAAGTTGTTAAAATCAGATAAGACAACGAATAGGAAGAAGGAGAGGTTCAAGGTTCGACCGGTCGTACCGAATGATGTAATAAATAATAATATTTGATATATTCTCAAAAAATTAATTTGATCGAGCACGAATCTCGAGGCAAAATCAAGTCGGAAACTTCAAAAATTAAATCCGGGAGCGCCTGAACTCCAATTTCAACAAGCTTATAGTCAAACTGAGCGTCTCGAAAATACGAACCCAACGACAACAAATTAAACTCAATCCGAGCCCAAATGAGCCCAAATCAAGCACCCGAAGTGCTGTTGGAAAGTTCATACTACAATTTGAGTTACCTAACGGTCTCCGATTTTAACGAGCTTATAGTCGAATAGAACGGATCGACGAGACGAATCTAACGAGCCCAAGATCGCCGAATTACGACATCATTAAAACCTTCAAATGTCTGACGAACGGTGCACAATCAAAGGATTCAATATCAGTCGTACGTTCGACCACTCCCTATTTGCCCCTGATCTTACACTTATTTACAAGCTATGCCACTCTAAAAAATCTATAAATAGACCCCTCATTTCTCATGAGAGAGAACCCAAGCAAGAAGCAAGAAGAAGAAGAGGAGAAGAGAAGAATATTAGGGAAGAGACTCCTCCTTCTCGACCACCGCCGGAGTTCTGCCTGAACTCCAAATGACGTCGGAATTCTATCTGACTTCTACGGTACACCGGAATTACGCCCGACTTCCACAGGACACCAGAATTCTATCCGACGCTCAAGTGACTCCGGAATTTTTCCCAAGTAATGTCGGAGTTTCACCCAAACTCCAAATGACTCCGGAATTCCGCTCGACCTCCAAGTGACGCCGGAATTCCGCCCGACCTCCAAGTGACACCGGACTTCTACCGATTATCGGACTTTCGCTGGACGTCTATCCGAACATGGATTTCTTTCCATTGTTGGACTTCTACCTGACATCCTTCTGACCTTCGTCGTTAGACAACAGTCTTTCTGACCTCTGTCGCCCGCCAACTACGGTCCTCCTGACTTGCGTCGCCCACCCACTACAGTCTTTCCAACCTCTGTTGCCCGCCGACTACGGTTCTTCTGACTTATGTCGCCCACTGACTACAGTCTTTTCGACCTCCTTCGCCTGATGACTACGGTCCTCCTGACTTATGTCGCTCGTCGACTACAGTCTTTTCAACCTCCGTCGCCCACCGACTACGGTCCTTCTGACTTACGTCGCCCACCGACTACTGTCCTTCCGACCTCCGTCTCTAGCTGACTACGGTCCTTCTGACTTACGTCGTCCGCAGACTATAGTCTTTCTGACCACCGTCACCAGACTATGATCCTCCCGACCAAACGAACACGTCAATGGTGTTTCTTTGTATTCACATAATGTAATGTACTCTATAAAATGTACATCAAGCTAAGACCTTCTCCCAAGGAAGGACCTCATTTATAATCAACTGCAATACTAGTGGATTCATTCAAATTGGGCTCTCCCTTTTTAGGGCACGTAAAAAATTGGTTTCTTCTATGAATTCTACACACCCTCTTATCTGATTGTGTGTCGGATTTTCGTACAATGCTAAGACGTTAAACTTTATATTTCTCTACTGCCGCGAATACTCCTGGACGCAACAATATTATTAAAAATTAATAACATTAATAGAATAATTACGAGAATCTAACATCAAATCATATAATTCTAAGAATTTAAACTATATAATTTTAATAGATTATCTCTTAATATAATTAAATTAAATTGAAATGATGAATATATTATAATATAATTATAATTTATAAAACATATAGTTTAATTATATTATATTTTTGAATATCTAATAATTTAATTATAATTATAATAAATGAAATTTTTATAATATACATTATAACAAATTAAAAATTTTAATATAATATATAAATTTATAATATTAAATTTAGAAATGTGTAATAAGAATAATATTTAATATAATATATAATTTTATATTATTAATTTATATAATATACATTATAACAAATTAATAGTATATAAATTTATAATACAAATTAAAAAAAATTGCACCCGCCCAAATTCGTGGCCCAACTAGCTCACAATTGTGGTCAAACTAATCCAAATTAATGATCCAATACAGCCCAACCTCACATTCAAGCTCATATAACATTCATGTAACTTTTTTAGTTCAAATCATGAAAGAGTATGAGATGATTGACTTTTAGCTTTTTATATAGTTCATCTTTTCTAACAAAACTAATTTTATGAGATGACATCCATATATTATGGTATTAAAAATTTCATTATTTAATAAAAAAATTATTTTAGAAAAATGTAATAAGGTAAAATATATTGTTTATATTTTATTTAAAATAAAAAAAATTTTAAAACCGGCCGGTTCTTTCAAACTTGTCTCGGTTCACCGGTTAAACTGTCGGTTCAGTTCGGTTCATGCTGGTTCTCTGCGAAGTCGTTTTTTAAACCGGATCGGATCAGATAACCGGTTCACGATTGAATCGGTTGAACTGGCCGGTCCGGTCCAGTTTTTAAAACAAGATAGGGATATTATGGATTTATAAGATAACATTTAAGTTGCTAATAGTGATTAAGATTTTTAAATATACTTTATAAAATATTTAAATTTATATATTATGAGGCGATTAAATTTCCTGATTCGCGGCTCTCCGATAACGATGATACGCCGGCTCCGCCTGCTTCGGCGCTTCTCCCACCTCCAGATTTCCCCTTCCGGTGCCGTCCTTCCGCTTACTGCTCGCCGCAATCTCTACAGTGTCACCTCACCAGCCAGAAGACAGCAACGAGGCCAAAAACCAAAATTTGTCATCTCCCTTCAATTGCAAAGGCGACGGGAGGAAGATGGCATCTGCACTAGAGCAATGGAAAAGGAGGAAGCCCAGTTGTTCTCGCCCTACTTATGGGTCCGCATTCGCTGCAGCAAATATGTCGCGGTGAGTTATTTAATTGATTTTCTGTACATTACAGTAAGTTTTATTGATGTTTTTCTCAATTTCTTGCTTGAAATTTCTATACTGAGTACGTTGATTGGGTATTTGATTGGAAAGCTGTGAGGCGTGTTTAGGGTGGATTATTATGCCCAAAAACTCAACGCTTCGCCCTCGTTTCTGATGCGGAGCAATCCCGGTTATCCGGTTCCAGGGAGTACCTTAACCTTCAGTATAATAAACTTGCTCATTCTGTTAGTAGTAGTCAGGAGCCACTACCTAGTTAACTTTAGTTAGTTATATAGTACAGCATTTCCCTTTTATTATGCTTACCTTTTAGTAGTAAAAGCTGGCATATATTAGCCAGAGCTGTTAGCAGAGAAAGCAGTTTTTCAATTTCAATAGAAACAATATACACAGCTCCACCGTGAATTGGAGTTTCTACATTGCTCGTCCCTCTTGTTTCTCTACTGCTTGCAGGTGTTGCGGCATCATCTGGTATCAGAGCGAGGATGGCGGAGGGCAGCAAACGGTTGGCTACCGGTGAAGACTTCAGCCTGGAAGCCCTTTGGGAAGGGCACCGGAGTTTGGTAACTCGAACGGAGTCGATAGCGGCGGAGATGCAAATCTTTTTCGGAGAAATGCGTCGAGAGCTGAGGCAGATCAACGCGCGCCTGGATAGGAATCAAGACATTCGGGCGACAGTACCGGCAACCACACCGGCAGCTAGACGCGGGTTCTTGACAGACAGGGAGCGGTTGAGAGAAACAGCGCCTCGAATCTTGTCCGATTCAGAGGATGAGGCTGGCGCATTTAATCAATTGGAAGTGTCGGATTCGGACGAAGAGCCGGAGTTGATTCGAAGGAGGCGGCCAATCGAGAGGGGAAGGCACCACAGCGAATTTCGCGTTAAGCTTGACATTCCTTTTTTTGAAGGTAAGCTGCATATTGAAGACTACTTGGATTGGGAAAGGTCCGTTGAGACCTTCTTTGAGTATATGGAGATTGAGCCGGAGAGACAAGTCAAATGCGTGGCTTGTAGACTCAAAGGAGGTGCAAGCGCTTGGTGGCAGCAGACGATCCAATCCCGGAGGCGTGAAGGCAAGGGTTCGGTCAGAAGCTGGTTTCGTATGAAACAGCTACTCCGCAGCCAGTTTTTACTAATTGATTTCGAACAAATGCTATATGTGCAATACCAGCATTGCACCCAAGGAGCGAGGACCGTGAACGAATATACCGAGGAGTTTCACCGGCTCAGTGCTAGAAATAACTTGAGGGAATCAGCTAACCAGTTGGTGGCGCGGTATATCGGTGGCTTACGGGAAGCAATTCAAGATAAGTTGGAATTGAATGCCATTTGGTCGTTATCACAAGCCGTCAACTATGCTCTCAAAGTTGAAATGCAGATGAGCAGGCACCAAGCAAGTCGGTCTCACCGTCGAATGTTCGATTCATCCACCGAAGGCGGAAAGGCAACTTTGGTGCAGCCCGGTCAATTTAACAAGTCCATAACTGCTTCAGCCAACTCCAGTCCGCAAGCAGCAGCTAGCTCCAAGGGGGCAGACAATAAACCAATTCAGAGAAACAAAGCCCCGGTAAGAGAGAACCCTTATGCTAAGAATCCTAACATCAAGTGTTTTCGATGCTTCCAACAGGGACACAAATCCAACGAGTGCCCAACTCGTCCTCAATTGCAATTATTGGAAGGCGACGAAGATGACGAAGCAGACAATCTGGAGTATGCCGGGGATGAAGAGCCAGAGGATGTTGTGGGTGATGAAGGCGAACCGGTGATGTGCGTGGTTCAGAAATTGCTTCTAGCTCCGAGACAAATGCCGAACTCACAGCGGAATGCTCTCTTTAAAACCAAATGCACAATTCAAGGGAAAGTTTGTGATCTGTTAGTTGACAGTGGGTGTACAGAGAACGTGATATCTCGGGCGGTAGTGCAGTCACTGCAGTTAAAAACGTCCAAAAATCCAAATCCTTACAAAATTAGTTGGGTTAAAAAGGGTGTGGAAATTTCAGTGACCGAATTGTGTAAGGTAGCATTCTCTATTGGTCGTCACTACGTCGGCGAAGTATTATGTGACGTGATTGAGATGGACGTATGTCATCTTATTCTCGGACGCCCGTGGCAGTTCGACGTAGGGGCTATTTACGATTGTCGGGCTAACACGTACGCATTTGATTGGAAGGGAAGGAAATTGAGGCTACTTCCACGTACGGCGGAAAACGAAGTGAGTAAGACAAGCCCAAAGACTGCCTTATCCATAGTTTCAGAGAAGACTCTACTCAACATGTGGCGGGAATCCAATTCTTTGATGATGTTGGTGGTGCAAGAGCCAAACAGAGATAATGATGTGGTGACCGAGTCTCCAGAAGTTCAGTTGCTGCTTCAGCAGTTTGCAGATTTGTGCCCACAGGAATTACCGAGCGAACTGCCACCTATACGGGCTATTCAGCACCAAATTGAGCTAATACCGGGAGCAACATTGCCCAATCTATCACACTACAAAATGAGTCCAAGTGAACACCAGGCCCTGCAACAAATCGTGGATGATCTGCTGACAAAGAATTTGATTCAACCGAGTGTGAGTCCTTGTGCGGTACCGGCATTGTTGGTACCTAAAAAGGATGGGTCTTGGAGGATGTGCATGGATAGTAGATCTATCAACAGAATCACAGTGAAGTTCCGTTTCCCTATGCCGAGGATCGAGGACATGTTGGATAGGCTATCCGGAGCAATTATATTTTCAAAATTGGATTTGCGCAGCGGATATCACCAGATCCGAATTCGAAGTGGAGATGAATGGAAGACAGCTTTTAAAACTCGTCAAGGACTCTACGAGTGGAAAGTCATGCCTTTTGGATTGTGCAATGCCCCGGCCACTTTTATGAGACTGATGAACGAAGTGCTTAAGCCATTCCTTAACAAATGCTGCGTCGTCTATTTTGATGACATATTGGTATATAGTGCAACCCGAGAGGAACATTTCCAGCATCTAAGGAGCCTGTTCGAAACTTTAAGGAAGAATAAATTATTTCTGAATTTGTCCAAGTGCAAGCTTGCTACCGAGCAGGTGGGCTTTCTCGGGTTCTTGATTTCTGCTGAAGGAATACGAGTTGATCCTAGAAAGGTGGAAGCCATAGAGAACTGGCCGACTCCCCGCTGTTTGACTGATATCCGAAGTTTTCACGGATTAGCAAATTTCTACCGGAAGTTCATTCGGGGATTTAGCAACATAATGGCTCCAATCACCAATGTCCTGAAACAGCCGCAGTTCTCATGGACAGAGGAACAACAGCAGAGCTTTAAGGCAATCAAATTGGCTTTAACTTCCGCCCCGGTTTTGGTTCTACCTGACTTTAACAAACCTTTCACGGTTGATACTGATGCATCTACGGTGGGTATTGGGGCAGTGCTATCTCAAGAGAGAAAACCTGTGGAATTCTTTAGCGAAAAATTAAGTCCATCCCGACAAAAATGGACGGTTTACGAACAGGAGCTGTACGCCGTGGTGAGGGCTTTAAAACAATGGGAGCACTATTTATTACATCAGGATTTTATATTATGCAGTGACCACAAGGCCTTACAGTACATTAATTCACAGAAAAACATTAGCCGAATGCATGCTCGCTGGGTTATTTTCCTGCAGCGATTCAGTTTTGTCTTACAGCACAAAAGTGGGGCACAGAACACTGTCGCGGATGCGTTGAGCCGAAGGGCTATGCTGATCACACAGTTGCAAACCGAATTCTCGGGTTTGGCGTGCTTGACTGAACTGTATCCAGGAGACGATTTTTTTAAAGAGCACTGGGCTAAGTGTTGCAAACAAGAACCGGCAGATGATTACTCTATTCGGCATGGTTTCCTATTCAAGGGGCATTTGCTCTGTGTGCCATCTTCATCGTGGAGGCAACATTTTATTAAGGAAGTTCATGCAGGCGGATTGTCGGCGCATATGGGCAGGGATAACACGATTGTGCAACTCCAGCAACGATTTTTTTGGCCTCATTTGCGACGGGATGTCTCAAAGTTTGTGGAAAGATGCTCAATTTGCCAGTCTTACAAAGGCGGGGGCCAAAACACTGGCTTGTATCAGCCACTGCCGGTACCGGAGTCTATATGGGAAGACTTAAGTCTCGATTTCATTTTAGGCTTACCGAGGACCAAACATGGCAATGATTCGATTATGGTGGTCGTTGACCGCTTCTCCAAGATGGCACATTTCATTGCGTGCAAGAAAACGTTTGATGCTCTCAACATTGCCAAGATTTTTTTTAAGGAAATCGTTCGACTACACGGCATTCCACGCAGTCTTACATCAGATAGGGATGTTAAGTTCATTAGCCATTTCTGGCGTGCATTATGGAAAAGGTTGCATACACAAATTCAGCTCAGTTCGTCCTATCATCCGCAAACCGATGGCCAAACGGAAGTGGTTAATTGCACGTTGGGAAATCTATTACGATGCCTGGTTCAAGACAATCCTAAACTATGGGATGAGCTTCTCAGCCAAGCTGAATTTGCATTTAATTCAATGACCAACCGATCCACGGGTATGTGTCCATTTAGTATAGTTTATACTAAAACACCCAATACGGTTCTTGATGTTGCAGTACTGCCGAATTGCAAGAGCAAGACTGCAGTCACTTTGGTGGAAAACTATACTGAATTCCTATCCAACATTCGCTTAAGACTGCAAGCTGCCAACGCGAAATACAAATCGGAAGCAGACATTCACCGGCGGGAGAAACTTTTTAAAGCTGGAGATCTAGTACTTGTAAGGCTAAAACTCGAACGACTTCCCGTTGGCGAATACTCCAAGTTGGGTAAGAAGAAATGGGGGCCGTTTCCTATTGTCCATAAAATTAACGATAACGCATATGTCGTTGATTTGCCAGAGGAGTTTAACACATCGCACACTTTCAATGTCAAAGATATCTACGCCTATCATCCTCCGGATGAACCCGAGAACCAACAGCAATCTGCTAGCACAGAGTTTCTTTCTAGCGGGGGCGAATGATGCGGAGCAATCCCGGTTATCCGGTTCGAGGGAGTACCTTAACCTTCAGTAGAATAAACTTGCTCATTCTGTTAGTAGTAGTCAGGAGCCACTACCTAGTTAACTTTAGTTAGTTATATAGTACAGCATTTCCCTTTTATTATGCTTACCTTTTAGTAGTAAAAGCTGGCATATATTAGCCAGAGCTGTTAGCAGAGAAAGCAGTTTTTCAATTTCAATAGAAACAATATACACTGCTCCACCGTGAATTGGAGTTTCTACATTGCTCGTCCCTCTTGTTTCTCTACTGCTTGCAGGTGTTGCGGCATCAGTTTCAATCCACAAACTAGAAATCTATTTACTCCCACTTGAAATGGTTGTGCGAGATTATTTTAATTCAACTCCATCTGGGCATTTGCATAAATACTACAAAATTCTTATCTATTTGCATATCTAACATCAAAATGTTTATATTCCATTTTTGTCTAAATCACATCAATGAGTGCATGAAAAGATGAGTTTTGCTTTAAATAAGATAATATTAGTAGCATCTTTATGTGATTTAGATATTTGAGTGTTATGTTAGTAAATACCAAAATTAAGGTGTTTTATATATAAAAATATATCAAATATGGATATAGATAATAATATTAATTATTAATTATAAAATATTGTATTAAATTATAGAATTGACTTGGCCTTCATATTCACTTAATTGAACGATTAGCTCATGATTAACTGTCTTGCTTGAGTGAAACACAATTTATGTGCCAAGGGATTCTTTTAGAGCATACTTTTAGTCAAGTGTCACTTGTCAAGTTATTATAGGGTTAATTTTTTTGTGTTTCCAACGTTGCAATATGACTAAGCCTTAACTGTAATGATTAAGACTTCATTTGGGTCAACTTTTTTATTGTTTCTTAAAATAGAGTTTTAATATAAAAATTTTAATTTTTTGACTAAAACTCTGTTTTAAAAAACAATTAAAAAGCCGTCCCAAACGAAGCCTTAGTCTTAAAATTTCTATTCATGAACTATGATGAGAAAATTACACGAATATACTGAAATATGCTGCATTGGAAGGCTAGTTATGAGCCATGTATGATGGTAGTCAATATATAGTGTCCATGCCGCTGGTTAATTTTCTTTGATAATTTTGTATGGTTGGTTTTGAGGGAAACTTGCATCAATTTTGCATGCAATGTAATAGCTGATATACTTGTACAAATCTGAAAGCTCATACCATGGAAAGTCTGTCGATGATTATGGGGTTCTTATTATCACATTTACTAGATAATCAATTTTATATGTTTAGCTGTTTGACTAGTGATAATTTGATGCATGACATAGGTAGACGAGTCAATCTTAATAGGTTGACTAATTTTAAACTAAATAAAAAGTTGAAATAATTGAATAAAGCTATTGAAAGGGATATGAACTCCTATAACAACGATTGTGTATATAATACATGAAAAATCATTATGTTCAATTAACAAGATTGGTTTGCAAGTTTTATTGAGGTGCTATAAGTTTAGGTAACTTTGAATTTTCATATTAAGTGGTGAGGATATGGATGATGATATAGCTAATTTTTTTCCACATTGGATGGTCAAAATATAAAATTTTCTTTGGGTGGATACATGATGAGAGAATATAGATTGGTTTGAATGGAGGTTTAAGAAACGATACAACAACTACAACAATATCAAGCCTTTATTCCACTATGTGGGGTCGACAACATGAATCTTTTTTCTCCATTGTGTCCTGTTAAGAGTTAAATTCTTATTTAAATGTAATAAAAACGGTCATTTTTAATATTTTCTAACCAAGTCTTTTTAGGTTTACCTCTACCTTTCTTAACATGAGAGAATATAGATTGATTTGAATGGAGGCTTAAGAAACAATAATATTATATAAAAATTAACTAAGTGTCTATTTGGGATAGCTTCCTCATTGCTTTGGTTTTCATACCGCAACCACAAATTTGTTTGACTACTGTTTCTTTACAATTTTTAGAATTTTTTGTGATACCTATAAGAAAGCAGCTGTTTGATTTTTAAAAAAGAATACATTTATAATACTTACAACAGCTTTTAAAAAAATTACTTTTCCCACAGTAACTTCACAACCACCTTTACAAGACACTACAACCATTCCATACAAACCCTAAGATGCAAAATTTTAGCATTGGAAACAAAATTGTCACAAAGACCTCATTAAATGCGGAGAAATCTCATTGCAAGATGAATATCGCCATATTGGTAAACTTAGGAGCACAAAATGGCTAAAAGTTTGGTGTTGCACTTTCTATGCTAAGCCTATAGATAATTGACCAAGGTTGTCTGGGCATACAAAATAGAGGAGAGGATGATACAAAAATTGATGTAAAAATAATAGGATGAAAAGTAGATAGGTCATAAATAGTATGATTAGGAGCCGCTTAGAAAGATTTATCTGGATCACATTTATCACAACATGCAACGATATTCAGAGCAAATGGAAAATGACTAATAATGCTATTTTGTAGTTTGGATAATCCTAATGGTGTTGTTTTTAATGATAAATTAATGAGTTGTGTTACTACTTGTTCTCTCTCTATAGTTTAAAAATGTTTGCATATTGTTGGTCATCACATTAATATTTTATAATTCATGAAAGTTTTGTAGGATACACTTTCAGAAGCTCTTTTGTGTTTTGGTGCAAGTTCTGCAAGTATAGATGAGATTAATTCTGAAGATTCTTGTGAGGTGAATCCCTGACTTATCTTTCATGAATAGAGGATTCTAGTTTTCATGTCAACATATTCTTGTTTATCATGCTTCCAACCCATAATACTTTTTTTATGATTTCATATGTAATGCTACAATGGTGTATACTTACAGAAATAGCACCCAAGAATCTTTATTCATGATAACACCACCCAAATTTTGAAGATAACAAAAAGATTTTCAACTTTCATTCCCAATACTTTGGTAATTCATTTAAAAGATTCGGTGATAGTTTCATAAATTAGGAAGATTTTAGTGGCATATATGTAAATCTCTATTTTTAAGGTATTAATTTGCTATGTAAAAAGAGATTCATGCCTTGGTTTGCTCACACATTATTTTATTATTTTAACTAATATTATAGTAAATGGTCTAGACACTCAACTGTTCCTTAGTGGCTTAATTTTTTATGATGCTGTTTTTTTTTTTTTTTGTCGCAACTTATGTATGTATCAAGTCAACATATACAAGAGATGCCCATAACAAAAATTAGAAGCAAAATTATTCTTAAATTTGAGAAGAGCTCCCAATCATAGCATTACATTTAGGTCTAAGCAAATATTCTATTTTCAACTCAATTGGTGTCACTAAAGAAGTCCCTTTACTGGGACTAATCCTTTAGATTGGTTGATCATGCTACCCATGGGTTGAAAGGGGGTATGAGTGATTTATGAACAAGCCAAGATGAACAAAAACTAGCACTATGTTTAAGAAGGGCAAATTTTTAAAAGGAACATGTTTGGCGTATGATTTAGGAGAAGGATCATAAGTTAAATTAAATTTAAAAAGGATAAAAAATGTAAATAGGGTTTGCGTTTTAACAGAAAATGTAAAGCGAAATCGCGTTTTAATAGAAAACGTGAACATCGATCACGTTTTTTTATTAAAATGTGATTTTATATAGTATTTTTTTATGTTTTTTTTACTGTTTCTAATAAATATTTTTTTATTCTTTTAAAAACTGCTCTATTCTTTAAATATTTTATAAATAATTTTATTTAAATATTAGAAATAATTTTATTAAAATACAATTCTTTTATTTTACTATTTAAATACTAAAAACAAAATTTTATATTAAAAACAATTTTTCATATTTATAACTTATTTTTTAAAACGAAAATAAAATAAATTTAAATAAATTTTAATAAAAATTTATTTAAATATGTAAATTAATTATATTCTAATATTAAAAATAAATATATTTATAACCTATTTTTAATTTATTTTTAAAACAAATGTATAAAATTTCTATATATAAACTTTTAATTTAGTTTAAAGTTTCTATGGAATTTTTTTTTTAATTTTTTTGTTTAAAGCTTCTATGTATATATTTTTAAAACAAATGTAAACACTTAATCAAAATTTCATAAATTTAAATATACCGAAAAATAAGATTTATAATTATTAAATTATATTTAAATATTTAATAAAATTAATTTGAAATATTATAACAATTATATTTATTTTAAGACATAATTTTTAGTTAACTTAAATATAAATATAATTTAAAATAAATTTATTAATCATAATTATAATATTTAAATTTAATAATTATAACTATTAAAATGTAAATTCACTTTCTTTCAACTGAGAGTACAAATTAGAGAGAGACGGAGAGAGAGAAATAGAGACAGAGGCACAGTTATATAGATAAATTTTATACATTTGTTTTAAAAATAAATTAAAAATAAGTTATTAATATATTTATTTTTAATATTAAAATATAATTAATGTAAATATTTAGATAAATTTTTATTAAAATTAATTTTATTTTCTTTTAAAAAATATAAGTTTTAAATATGAAAAATTGTTTTTAGTATTTAAATAGATAAAAAAAATTATTTCTAATATTTAATTAAAACTATTTATAAAAGGTCTTAAGAATGAAGCAAATTTTTTTAAAAAATCAAAATATAATCATTAGGAACAGTAAAAATCATGAAAAATGCAATATAAAATTAAAACACGAGATCACTATTCATGTTTTCTATTAAAACGCGATTTCACTTTGCATTTTCTGTTAAAACGCAAACCCCCTTTGTGTTTTTGATCCTTTTTAAATTTAATTTAACTCATTATCCTATTCCTAAATCGTACTCCAAACATGTTCCTTTTAAAAATTTGCCCGTTTAAAGAAGGTGTTCGCAATGAAAAATGCTATTGATTTGTACTTATATTGTTCAAGTAATTTTCTACTCAGTGATTACCATCTTTACTTATACAACATTGTGGTAGAACCTAGTGTATGATTGTTCTCTTCTTATATATAAAATAGATTTTTTTTCCTTGTTTAAATCCTACAATGCATTTTGCAGACTTGGATAACTTCCCTATTTGTAGATTGCCAAGATGTGCATGCATGCATTTCATTAGCTGCAGATTCTATTTGTTTACAACACATACCTAAATATGAAGTATCGAAGGGTGAGCAGCATGATTGGCTGAAGAATATTGAGGTTTTGGTTAATCTTGTTATTTGCAATCACTTGCTGAATTTTTTTGGCTATCTATCATTTCAAATTTCCTCATGCTCTTTGTAGTTTGTTCATTAATCTGATTAAGCTGGAAGGAATTTTTCCCTTATACTTACAAAAAAAATGCCTACATGCTTATACATTTAAATTCCTTTGTAGTGGTTGTTGATGGTTTTTATATGTTTCGTGGACATTTGTCTGCATGTATTATGGATGAGTTCTTTTATCAGATATAGAGGAAGCATTAATGCCTTAATATTATGAATACACTTCTGGATTCCAAAAAATTTTCACATGATCTCATAAACTATATGATATATACTTACATGAATAGTGTGACACAAACACACAACCACTATAACATAGCATTACTGTAAAAAGTAACACACGTCATATATACAATATTATATTTTATAAATTATTGATATAAAAGTTATAATTCATATTATTTTCTACAGAAAAACATCACTTTTTACAGTAATAACACACCAATATTCACATTTATTAATCATTGTTGATTGACACATATTTTATATGTGTATTGATATCTCACAACTAGCCGTCTATCATGAAATAGTTCATGGTTGAAAAAAGTCTTCCACAATCCCTTAGGGAACATCTATTTTCACCAAAATGGAAAGATATCCCTTGGCAAATGGATTAGGCTCAAATGCCTATTTTGTCCTCTTTCACACCATTTACAAGGAAAGAGGACTTTTTCACATAGTGATGCAAAATCAAGCTTCGGCTTCTAGGAACAACACTTTAGTTCCCTGAAGAACAAAATCGTTCTCTTCTTCTCTTGAGCTTGATTTTTATTCAAGAACTCAAGCTTCTCCCACTGCCTCTTATGCTAGCTCTATTGTCTTCATTAGAGGCTCATTAGCGGCATTTAAGAAGTGCTTAATAATAGAAGCACCAACCCTTATGTGTCATCAAAACTCACACATTAGAAATAAAATCTTGCTCCCTTCCTACATTCCTATTAGGTGTGCTTTTCTCGACCTTCCACGCACTGTCATCAATTCAAAAGTTCGGTGGACCTCCTTATAGTCATTGCGCTACTGTGAGGTGGTTCAATAACCCCTTGCATGCCTAATGCTTTCTACAAGTTTTTCTTTGTGATTCGGATGAGGTTTTGATGCCCAAATCTAGGAAGTTAGGGAGCCCCTAGTGACCTAACAAGTGCCTTTTATTGTCTTCAATGATATTATCCTCCAAAGTATGTTCACCACTCTCAGGTTTGTCGAAGTGATCAAAGTACTCATTGAAGTTGTCAAGAGCATTCATTGAAGCATTCCAGAGTACTCGTTGATGAAGCCACCTAGTTTACTCATTGACAAGGGTGCCCGAATGTTGAGTTGCTTAGAGTACCCTTAATAAGATATTTGCCCTAATGGTGGTATTGTGCGGCCAATCTAAGTTTTTTCGCTCTAACTGCTGAGGGAAAGTGCTTCAACAACTTGACATTAGATTAGACTTATGTTTCTTTTATATATGAGTCTGCTCCTTCTTTGAAAAAATTTGAGTACTGAAGTGCAAATTTAATACATGAGAAATTTTAATGAATGAATGATCACTAAGATTATTTGCAAGCAAAAAACTCCTGTGCCTGACTCCTCTTTCCTTTGGATTCATCTTCTCCATTTTTCTTTTCATGGACTTTTTATACAAATCGCCATTCCTTTATTCACCAAGAAGCAATTGAAGGGTAAGTCATCCTCATCATCACCAAGCCATAATCTTGCTCTTGTCATCAGGATGAGTCAGCTGCTTCCACATCCTCATCACTAGAGTGGGCTTTGTTTTGCTTTTCTCTTAATATGCAGGTGTTTATTGCATTTACATATTTTTTACAATCAAAGATCATGTTAGCTTGAATGAACTTTCTCCCATTGTTTGTGTTTGGTGGATGGGTAAATTTTTTTTGATGAAAATTGGATATCTAAATAGTTGTTAAGTAGAAATCGGTAGCATGGATAAAGAACTAAGATTGTCATAACTAGTCCCAACAAAAGAGGATTGAGCAATGACCTAAATTCATTAACAAGTATTACAAAGCTAGTTATTGAGAAGACATTGTTCGGTATATGTTCAACAAAACCAAGCATTTCTTCCTTAGGTTATTACATGGCCCATAAGGCCTTACCTATGCCCCTTGAAATATAGTTCTTATTTTTCTTGAAAATTGAGTGATTACATTCATTTGGAGGATGCTTAAAATCGACTTAATCTTGCCAATTCATTTTGGAATGAATGGAATAAGGGAAGAAGAGAATTGACCAAAAAAAAAAAAAAAAGATAATGAAGTTAGAAGTTGTACACCCAATGTCATCTGGGTTAAGGTAATCGAGTCATATCACCATCATGCATTAGGTTCAATTAGCCATCAAACACTTAAATCAATTTGTCAAAGGTCTTAAGTCACCCAAAGAAGCGTTCCTATTTAAGTAACCTGGATGAACTTGCCTCTAAGCTAGAGTAACTAGAAGAAGGAATATACTTGCCCATGGAATTCACAAAGGAAGTCTTTAAAGCTGCTTGAAGATGCTCGACTACTTAGAATGTACTCTCCAAGAGAACTCACAATTTATTTTGTCAAAGAAACTTGCTATTGCACTTTCTAGAGAGTTCTACAAAGGAAACTCTTCCTCAAACAATCTTATCCTTATTTTGGAGCTTATCAATGGTTATCAAAGTATTTGTACATATATATGCGAACAAGACTTAAGAAATATATAACAAGCATTGTTGTGTAATTTTACTTGTATTATTCAATTATAGTCATTCCTTTTGATTTGAACTTTGACCTAAATCTATAAGTAGTGTGTCAGAGGCCGAGTCCGACACATTTTGATTGAGTTTGTCTCTCTAATTTTTCCTTCTTCTCTTTATTTTTATGTTAGGCTTAATCCATACTTAAGTGATGCTATACTGTTATGGTGTCACCCATAGATAAATTTGGATCCAACAGAAGCTCAAACTAGTAGAAAGATGTCCCTATGGTAGATTTCGATCCTGATATTATGATAGTCTAGAGAATAATGTTCAAAAAATCTGACCATGAGGCTTATGCATGGATGGAAGAAGGAATAATGGGACAATAGAAGGTAGTAAAGGGTAAGGAGATTGTAATCCCACTGTGCTGAAAAGGCAACACGCTAGGAAATACCACTGAATTCGCCCTGACAGTGAATAGTTGACAAAATTGATGCCTTGACCTTTTATTCTGGGAGAAATGACTTCTATGGGTAAAATTACATGCAATCGGATAATTCTTTTGGAATAAGATGCAATCATTAAATATCATGGCACGATGTAAGCATGTTATAAGGCATGAGGTGCCATATTTGTCTTTCATAATACCATCATGTTGTTTCTTGTAGTAACACCACACAATTTGTCCTGTTTCAATTCATGTCTTTTCAGAGATATTTAATCTTCTGAGACATTCTTCTTGTAATCAGCGTTGATTATATTCTTCTTGATTTTATAATCATTAGGTAGATTTGGGTGATTATAATTTTTGTTTTTTGTTCACTTTAATTTACAGGGCAATATTTACAAATACGAATATCATGAGATTATTTCATCTTTCTTGTAGCCGAGCATTGTTATTTTGAAGCCCAGGGGATTAACTTCTTGTTTTTGCTATCATCTTACAGGAAACATTTCACCCAATAGAAGTCACAACTGGTCTCTGGATAGTTCCAAAATGGAAAACTCCTCCAGTATGATTCAACATAGACCATTACTCTTCAATTTCCTTCACATATGTTGGCCTTATCTTAGAATATTATTCTTTTATTTTGGTATTTTGAGTACATTATTCATTATGACGCCTTTGACGCTTGCTTGAAGAGCATATTTTTTTATTGTTGTATTTAAAGATAGATCAAAGATTTGGTGTCAAATATAAACAGTAAATTATGCTTTACTCCCTGTTTTATGATGCTTTAATGAACATGCTATCAATTTCCTCTTCTTTGAAGCCTTCTCTTAAAGATATGTGATACATGGCAGGTTCACAAGTATCATTTTCAAAAAAATGAAAATATAAATTTTCAAAAAAAATGAAAAGAAAATTTTAAGTAGTGACCATTGGAATTCCTCCGTTGTTTATATGTATTTTCAAGATGTTGTTTCAATGATCTAAAACTGAAAGTACTTAAAAAGTATTTTCTATGATAAAATATTTCAAGGCTTCCTCAGGATTGTTCTTATGCTGTTATATGAGCTAATGAGGATTGAAATTTTATGGATGCTTAATTTTGCCTCATAAATTGAATGAGAAAACATAGAAACTTCTTGAGAATTTTTTACAATGATAGAATCTTCTTAGACTTGTGCAAGATAATCTATTATTCTATAGCTAATGATGATTTAAATTTTATTGATGCTGAAGTTCTCCTTTTAGATTGAAATGTTTAAACATCAAATTAAATTTATTGATGATCAAGTTTGCCTCATTGATTGAACTAGTAAAAGTCAAATTATTTGTGATACATGGCAGGTTCAAAATGCAACCAATATTGTCCTCAGTCCAGGAATGGCTTTCGGGACTGGTGAACATCCTACAACTAAGTTGTGTTTATGTTTGTTGCATAGCTTGATCAAAGGAGGGGAAAAGTTTCTTGACTATGGCACAGGCTCTGGAGTACTTGGAATTGCAGCTTTGAAGGTTAGGATGCTTTGTCAGTTACCTATCCATGTCTTTAACAACAACAAACACAATTCTCTGTTACTAATGAGAATTGGCCATGTTGAATGCTGGAAAAAGATAATTTCTTTCATTTGACATAATAAAATGATTGTTTTTCAGATAAGAAGATTTAGTGGAGTGAGGAGAAGAGTAATATATGTGCTTTTATAGAATGACAAAAATATAACACCTGAATGCACAATTACTTTGAGAGAGCCAAAAATTTACAAAAATTTAACATCCATGGGTCAATGTTGTATCTTTTGATGATTGGTGTAGAAAGCTAGGCACTATATAGTGGGAGATTGATAAATATCAAAATGTTAAGCCCAGAGAAATTGCGATCTAGAGACTCCAGTCAAGTAAGATGTATTCGAAATGAAGATGATTTCATCTCAGTAAAAAACTAAAAATTAAGACATCAAAGAAATATAAAATTGCTGCTTTGAGACATTAGATTTTATTGATATGTAGTGCACAGTTTGATAAATTGCAAGTATCATAGCTAGAACAGTACAAATAAAATTTACAACATAGGTTTTAATTGTCCTAAAAAAAAGTACAATGGTGAATTCTAGAGCTATGGTAAGGGAGACTTTTGATGGCACTTCCAATAGATATAATAAAGGATTATCTTTCGTCCTGTAACTTCGAAAATAATTTATAACGAAAGAATGAGTTACACAATCAATCAACGAAAAACAACTCTTGATGTAATGAGAGCTAGGGAGTATTTTTTTCTTAAGGTATATCAGATTTAGTTCATTAGATATCTACTGATATTGGATCAACTTTAATTCTGGTCTGGGCCGAAAGTTCTTATGGGTGTTAGTTCTCATTATTAATTTCCCAAGATGATTTGCAATTGGGAGGAGAATGGGATATATGATCCTATGGTTCCATTATTCTTGGTTTATCAATGCATCCAATCATCGAACTTCAAAGTTTTAAAGTCTTTAACATCCAGAGAGCCTAATTAGCAAGCATGGGTTGCCTTCGCTTAAATATCTTGAGCATTTTGTATTGAAACTACGTGCCAAAAAGGTGTTAAATACATTCAATCAAATTTCCAAAAACTTTCTAAATTTCCTCTTAAATTAGTAATGTCAGTAATTACTACATGAAAATTCTAACAACTTTTTAAGAACAAGGGCTTTAGTTACATGCTTTAAAATTGAATTTTCTTCTATTTCATGTTGTTTTGTTTGAGAAAGCTAATACAATAAATATCATGAAAGAAAACATATTATTTGTTTGAGCAGATTTTGATTATTTGTGTTACATTAATATTTGATTGGCTCCTATTTATCTTGTATTGTTTATAGGAATATTCATGGAAGCAAAGGCATTCTTGCTCTTTCTTCTTTTAATTGCAGATGGGTGCTGAATTTTCAGTAGGAATAGATGTAGATTCCCAGGCAGTTGCATCTGCTCTTCAGAACATTGCCTTCAATGAGATAGAGACCGATAAAATGAAGGTTTATTTGGTTTCTGGAGTTGAAAGCTCAAATAGAAAGGAACTCTCTGCTGCAAAGTTGAATTTCGATATTGTGATTGCAAATATACTTCTGAATCCATTGTTGGAGCTTGCAGACGACATAGTTTCCTATGGGAAACCTGGTGCAGTAATTGGTCTCTCTGGAATAATATCAGAGCAGGTACCTTTCTTTCCTCCAGAACTGCATATCGTCATGATGGCCATGTTATTTTTGTTCTGGATTTCTGTTTATCCTTCCAGACTTTATGTTTTATCAATTTTAATGAAAAAAATAAGTTCTTTAAGTTGGCTATATATAAGGTGATATGTTAAGCGTACTAAATTTAAGCATTATGGAGGATACTGTAGAGACTTCACCATAAATTTTATAAAATTGCAGTGGATTTGATGTTGTATGAATTTGAATATAGAGTAAAAATACCATTTATATCTTAGGGCATTTCCAACAGAAAAACTCATTTTCCACTCTAAAATGCAGTAAAACTTTAAAATGCCGTAATTCATCTCCGATCGAACTGCGTTTCTTTCTTCTTTCCCGCGCTTCCTGCGAAGGTAACAATCTCTCTCCTCTTTCGTGCACTTTTTTCCTTTTTTGCGCTCGTCTTCGGCAAATTCGACAACCTAATTTTTTGGCGTAGGTATACAGTCCGACGCCAATATTGGTGTCGCACTGTTCACGTACCGAATTTTGACGTGAGATTTGGAGTTCAAATGCAGTCAATGACGGACGACATACGGTGATATACAGTTTAGCTGGAAATGGTCTTAGTCCAGTGAAAAAATGAGACTGTCAAGACTAATGTTTGTAAAAATTAAGAAGGATAAATTAACAAATGATTTTACTGAATGATTGGTCGGCCTGCCTGATATAAGATGATATAAAATAGATTTGTATGATTTGGACATGTACAACAAATGATAGATACTGCCCATTTGACTTGTATGTAAAATTAGTGTTAGAGCATTGAGAAAGGAAAACCTAAGGTTGTATGAACAAAAGCACTTGATTTAGACTTCGTTTGGAACAACTTTCTTATTACTTTTTAAAACAACTTTTTAATACAAAAATTATTTAAATTAAAAATTTTTGTACTAGAAATCTAATTTAGAAAGCAGTAAGAAAGGCATCCAAATGAAGCTTTAATGATGGGAATTGAAACCGGCACCAAATTTTAAAACTGTGGTTCAGAATGCTTAGCAGCTTCTCGCAATGCAGTACTTCAATCTCATTATCATATGCAATATTACTTAATTTTCTGGCTTTAAGTAATCCCATTATTATGTTTCAATTTTCATTGCTGCCTACCATGCTCTTTGCTTCTGTGCAAATTGGCATAAGGTTTGGTTTGGGATAGCTTTCTAACTGCTTCTTAAAACAGCTTTCTAGTATAAAACTATTTTAGAAAGCAACAAAAAAGCTGTCCCAAACGAAGCCTAAATCACAATGCAATCTTTCAATCTTCTCATCATTTCTGGTTGATTGTGCAGATACAGCAAATAAAAGAGCGTTTCTCATTGTATCTGGATGAAATTTCAGTTGCTGAAATGGATGGCTGGGCTTGCATCCATGGAATCAAGAGGTAAGCCTGTTGCTGGCTGTTATGATGCATTCATGGCTCAGAAAATTCTTTCTTGTATGATTCTCTGTCACACAATTTGAAAATATCTGGATCAGAATATTCTAATCTAAATTTGATAAATATGATTTTATAATCATTAAATTTATTGTTTGAAAATATATAATTAATTAATCAATTTGTATTACATTTAGCACAATAGATTTAATATATATAAATGTTTTGAAGAAATTTGGATTAGCATAGTTATAATGGAGTTGATACGGGTCGGGTACTGCTCGTGCGGGTCGCCCAATTTAGGAGTGCAAACGAGTCGAGTTGAGCACGAATCACTATTAGCTTGGACTTGATTAATTAATAGAGTTTGAGCTCTAGCTAACTCATGAGCCTGCTCGTTTATTATGAAAGAGAAATGATTATAATTTAAGCAATTATTATAATAAAATGATAAAAAGAATAATAATTAATGACTTAATATAAGAAATTATTATAATAAAAAAAATTGGCATCCCGCAACTCATTTAGCATAAGATTTCCTTCTTTCAAAAATATAATAACAATGCCTAATCAATTTTATATTAAAGCAATGAGTGCCCACATAAAATACATTATTATTAAATAAAGTATATTACAAAAATATAATTTTTTTTTAATAAGAGAGCACTTGAATAAGAAAATATATAATTTTAAATATTTTAGTAACATATTATATGATTTTTTGTATTTTTTTAAATATATTTAATACAACTATTTTGTAAATTATCAGTTCATTATTTGTGGGGTAGCTCAAACATGGCCTACTTACTCATTGAGCTCAATTAATGAGCTAATTATTGAGTTGAGTTAGAGGCTTCATTTGTGGCAGCTTTCTTCCTGCTTTCTAAAATAATTTTTTATTACAATAATTAAAATTTTTATAATAGATAATTACTTTTAAAAAAAAAATTTGTCTCAAATGAAATTAGAGTCAGCTCACTAGTGGTACACCTAAATACATCAATGAAGACTGAAGTTGACCATTTTGCTCCCCTTATAATATGCTGTTACATTATTTCTTTAATTAATAAATAAAATAGTCACCGATTTCATAGAAAGGCGTATTCATTAGGCATATAAATAAAGAAGAATAAATGAAAAACCTAGTTTGGATCCATAGGCGGAATCATGACCCACAAGAAAATGCAAAATTTTTTTGAATTAAAAAATTTTATACTAAAAAAATGCTTTAAATAGCAACATGAAAGCCGTCCCAAATGAAACCTAAGATTTTATTTAAGACGACTGTTTTATTGTTTCTTAAAATAACTTTTTAATAAAAAAAGCAAATTTTTATTAAAAAAATTGCCATACGAAACAGCAAAAAAGCCATTACAAATAAAATCTAAGGTCTTTTTTAGTGCTTTCTAAATTAATTTTTTAATATAAAATTTCTAATCAAATAAAAAAATTACTTTAAAATTCAGTAAAAAAAAAAAATCACAAAGCACAAAATGACTATTTCGATTTTCGACCAATTGAGCCGTGAAGAAAAGAAGCAGCATATATTCTCTTTATGTACTTTCATACTATAAAGGCCATTAAGCATCTTTTGAACAAAGACGGGCAGTTCAGGCAGAAATGATTTATATGCTTAGGTATCTCCAACGGAGAACTCCATTTTTCACAGTAAAATACAATAAAACTCCAAAATGCTGTGATGCTGGTCCAATCGAACGGCATTTTAAATACTTCTACGAAGGTAACGATCCTTCTCCCTTTCACGCGTTTTTTTAGTTGAGAGAACAAAATAGCATAGGTGAACAGTGCAACGCCAATATTGGCTTCGCACTGTTCACCTGCAAGTAAATGACAAAAGATTTGACGTTCGACTGGAGTGACCAAACGACGCCATACACACATTTGACGTTTGGTTAAAGATGCTCTTACATACGATACCTTTTCCAGGTAAAAATATATAAATATTAATATATAAAACTCCCATCATTATTGTATCGATCTGTACCTTTTTAAGGATTAATCCCATTAATTACCATTTTTTGGTGGAGGTGACCCTAAATATTCAAAATGCTAACATTAAAAACTTAGAAACTTGTTTGATTAAGGTTTTGTTTGGAACGGTTTTCTTATTGCTTATTCGAACATCATTTTAGCACAAATTAAAATTTTTATAAAAAAAAACTGCTCAAAGTAGTAAGAAAGGTATCCCAAATGAGGCCTAAAATGACTTTCTTACTGTTTCTCAAAACAGTTTTTTATTACAAAAGTTAAAATTTTTGTGCTAGAAAGTCACTTTAAAAAGTAGTAAAAAAATAGTTCCAAATGAAGCCTAAAATGAACCCACTAAAAAAGTCAAGAAATCATATTGATTATTTATGCAAGCAATTTACTATGCAGATGCAATACCTTTATGATTGAAAGCCTTGCATATACAACAAGAATCTCATCAGTCATCTCCAATGAAAGAAATGCAAAAGTTTCCATTTATTTTTCATACTGCGTATTTTTCAACAAATAGTAGTACTTTTTTTAATAACAAATGAATCATATCAAGCAGCCTAAGGCTTTGTTTGAGACGACTTTCTTACTGCTTCTTAAAACAGTTTTCTAGTATAAAAATTTTTGTACTAAAAAGCTGCTTTAAGAAGCAGTAAAAAAACCGTCTCAAACGAAGTCTAAGTCCGCGGCGTTTATAATCAGTTACAAGTCATGGGGGAGAACCTTGTTTGGAGGGATATCTTGCCTTCTCTCCACAAAAGCTGAAGGGAACCACCCTGCCTTGCCCTTGCACTCACCCTCTGACCATCCAGATTGATCAACCTGCACCTCAATCCAAAAGAAATATTAAAATGATGATATTTAATACTGATATTTGTTCTTTTTGTCCTTCGCAAAAACTGGAACAATTGCTAATCTTTTGTTGTTTGCATATTTCCACATGGAAAAGACCTTAGATTTTCTTTAATGGTGGAGATGGCCACTTAAACACGACTCCTTGTAATGTGGAGCATCCCTTTGATTATTTGGATTTGATTCCTTGAAACATGGAGTGTAGTTTGACCAAAATCTATGATGCAAAGATACGGCGACACGGACATGGACACAGGACACGTCAATTATTAAAAATATAGGACATGGACACAGATTTGATACGGTATTATAATTTTTATATCTTAAAATAATTTATAAAAATTAAGTAGAATATTAAAAATAATTGAAAATTAATAAATTATTTAACTTGGATTTGTACTTAAGATGATTAACAATAGGATGTCAAGAGTTGAGCATCGATGTCGCTTTTCAAGAGTCGAGAGGGGAGATGGTAATGCTATTAAGAGTTAGGCATTGGGCATCGATGTGGAGACAACGTCGGTCATCTATGTTAAGATGATATTGGTCATAGAAGAGATGTCGAAACAATGAAGGGGCATCATTGTGGGGGTAAAAATTGCTGATGTCAAACTTTGATTTTCAGATTATTTTGAAACATTGATGTTGTGACGACGTCGGGAGTCAATGTTGTGAAATCCTAGCTGACCTGCAGATAGAAATGAAAATGGTATGTTCGGGGAATACGGTATTGAGTGTGGGCAATTGATTTGGAGTTTCTAAGAGGAAATAAAAAAAAAAAGTTTGATATTTTTTAATAATAAAAATTTAAAATATAAGAAATTATATTATTTATAAACATTTAAGACACACACATCCAATTTATTTTTAATATTTTTTTAGTCGAACACATCTTTGACATGTCTAATACGTATCAAAGGAGTGTCGAACGTGTGTCGTGCCTGATACGTGTTCGACACCACATACCTCATTGAGGATAAGTATCGGTACTAACAAGTGGGAGATAATATAGGTACTCTCCTACATTAGCGTGAACAAAGTTCTCATCTTTCGGTACTAACTAGCATGGATTTTGAGGGAACTATAGAATGAAGGAGCCTATGACTTGGCTTTCCTTCAATCGGTTAATCGAGTAAAGGATTACCATCACATTCGTCAGAGTGGGATAGTGTGTCTAAGCCTTGCATTTGATAAGTCTGAGATAGATGACAATACCAACTTGCCCCCATGGTGTTCAATCAATTGCTCATCTTAAAAAACATACGAGCATGCATGGTCTTATTTTGTGATTTTTTATTATTAAATATGTAAATCAGTCCTTAGTTGAACCTTTCTAAGGTATCAAATATAAAGGATGTGCGGAAAAAAACTATATTTAAGCTTCCGAAGGGGGGCTTAACATTAAATATTTTAAAACTAGATGAATGAAGTGGATATGAATGCAAGTACTAAAATAAATAGATCTTCAAGATAGACCTAGCAAACATTAGGTCATGAGTAACGTATAAAATCAAGATGCAATCAATTCAAGATTTGTTACTCAAGTTCCTTTCCAGTATATGATTAATTGCGGGGACCAACAAAAGCGGAAAAGTTTTTTTTTTTTTTTTGACATTTAGGTCATTTAAGGCAAACTCACACACTCAACACACAAAAACTTGAACCCAAGGGGCCAAGACCTCTTAGTTGGAAGCCTAAGCTCTCAACCAACAGGTCAACGTGAGCTGTGTAAAGCGGAAAGCTTGAAACAGTACAAATTAAGCAATACGAACAACAAGATAATGTTTTAATAACACCCAAATTTAATCAAATAATGGTCAAACTTCACTATCTATTGACCCAACAAATCAAACACAACAAAACAATAAAGAAAATTGTTGTAGACAGCAAGAACAATGCTGAAATTAGAAAACAATAACAAGGATGATGAGTTTACAACCAGCATAATAAAACATGGATGGACTTTAGCAACCAACAACAATGTGGTAACACAGACCAAGACTGTTGTTTGAGAACAGCAACAAAAAAAAAGGTTTGTGGGGTGATAGCCAAGGAAAAAGAAGTTGCATCAATAAGAAAGTGATGGACCGGCCGATTTGATTGATAGAGAATTAGGAAATTTCCTAATCAAGAGAGAGTTGTTTAGGAAGGTTCTTAATAATAGGGGAATTGTTTAGGAATATTTTAATTACAATTGGAAAGGAATTATTTAGGGCACGAGATCTAATTTGAATTCAAAATCTAAGAGGGAATTATTTAGGGAAGAGGAGGAATTAAGGGGGATTATTTAAAAAAGTTTTAATTATAATTAGAAGGGAATTAATTAGAAAAATAAATCTAGTTTGAATTCAAATTTGAGAAGGAATTATTTAGGAAAAGAGAGCTGATTTGAGAGGGAAATATATTTTGAATTTGCTGAAATTAGAATTTCTTAAGTTGTGAAGGCTCTAGCCGCTGGTTAGGGATTTGGGAGAGCTGAATTTTCCTCTCCAATTGAATATCCAATTGTATCTTGTTGTTTTCTTTCATATATCTAGCAATAAAAAGACTTTTGGTGTATTCTTCCTAATTTCTTATTATCGTTCGCTACTTTCGAAAAAATTGTATCCACTTCCTATCAGAAAGGTTGGATGATAAAATGAGGCTCGAACCTATGATTCTAATATCAATCTGACTTCAGATCACCCACAGGATGACCCTAACCAATAAGAATAGCAAGCAACCACAAAACTAGAAACTTTTTTGTGTTTAAAATAAGTTCCCTTTAATAGCCTCGAAAAAATATTTGAACTTCCCCAAAATTTCATGTCCAAAATGTAGCCAACAAAGATAGATGAAGAGAGAAGATGGGTTTCATTTTCAAAGAGAAACAAGAAAGAAAAAAAATGAAAGCATTTAATGCAAGGTAAGGATTCCAAGACCTTGGAAATGGAGGCATTTATGATGATTGATAATTAAAAAATTATAGGAAAAGCAAAACATAGTCGTTTTCAATTAAAAGGAAGAGGTGTCCAACCCAAAAGGAGAAAAAATAAATAGGAAAAAACTAGACACAATAATCCATCAACCCAATAACCAAAAAAGAATCATGATCCATAAGAGATCCAAGATACAAAGTATCCTCATTACAATCCTCTCATAAAATAAACATATAATAATATAATAAAAGCAAAACATATAAAGATCCAGTGAACGTGGTGCAATCATAATGGTCGGTTATGTCAACGGGTACAAAATGGGAGCTCCATGCTAGTAAAAAACAATCACTATTCGTATTAGATACAAAAGGGCATAAACAATATATGAGGCACTTGACAATATAGGGCTTCTAGTAGTTGATATATGTAACCATATCCAAACATTATAAATACTATTAATGATTTGAACCTATGACCTATGTGTCACAATAGACGCAATCAATACAACCATTGCTCCAACGCAGTCATCCATTGACATTAATCAAAACATACTACAAAACATTCTTGTAATCTACCAAGAAAGCTGAAAAAATTAAGTAGGTATAAAAGTATAAAATGATGAGCCTAACCTGCCTAACAACAACATAGTCGCCAACAGCCAAGCTCATTTCCTTCTCCGAGATAGCCGTGAAAGGGTGCAATGCCTGCAACAACAAATAGTAAAGATAATCAAATCAGCTTAAGAGCTAGAATTATATTGAAGTCATCTGATCATTAATAGCTTACCTCAGCAAGAAAATATAATGCTTTCTCAGAACGTTTAGGGGTTGGTTGGCTTGTATGGTTAGGAGCTGAAGGAATGGCTGATTCTTTTCTTTGCTTTTCGGAGAGCATCTGCAAATAATTTTAGCGAAAATTTTTAACTTCTGGACTAGCAAAAGAGTAAATGAAGAATGTGAAAAGTACCTCTGCTTCAACATCATCCAGTATAGCAGCTACTCTTAAATGAAATGATTTTTCTGCCTCTACCTTCAATGGTTGCAACCAACAAAAAAACATAGTTAAGTTAAAACCTGCATCGGAACGAATTCAATTTTGCTTGATGTGAAATCAAATACACACCAAAGCAACTAAGCGCTGGAAAGAAAGCCTTTGCTGCTGTGACTCAACAGCAGCTAGTGCAGCAGCAGCTTCCTTTCCAAGGACAGCCATGTTTGCCTTGAGATCTTGCATCTTAGATTCAGATGACTGCAACTTTGAAGTGTTTTCCAGAATAGGAATTTCTTTCACTCGAAATTGCCTTCTAGAAACTTCCCCTACCTATTAACTTTTTGGGATTATTTAAATCTATGGATATGAAAGAAATTATAGTATGCGACTTACAAAGTGGCACAGAAATTACATCAATATTTTTTTTAAACTGCATATGAACTAGTCCTTACCTGAACTTCTGCTTCCTGTCTCATCCGACTATAACGCTGAGCAAGATGGCGGGCATCTTCCAAGGCAGTACCTGTAGCCATAGCTCTTAAAGGCTCCATAATCTACAGCATCGTATACATGCACAGTACATTTCAAAATCTTAACAGTTCAAAATTTTTCATATAGAAGAGACAAACACGAGGGGAAAAAACCCCAAATTTCAAGGCTTACACGTACACGAATGTATTCAAGTGAAAGAAAATATTATTTAGGGTAAAGTGCAAGAGAAATCATCAAACTTTATTCTACTTTGCAGTTTGGCCATTCACATTCCAAAAATGACTGGAAAATTATTATATTTTCAATTTGATCATTTTTCGAAGAAAATATCAAATATGTGATAGAAAACTGTTGCATTAAATACTAGTGATAAATCAAAGGGTAATATAATCATTAAACCGATATAATTCTTATTAAATTTTTAATTCACTTAACGGGACTTGCAAAATGTGAGTCAAGCAATGGATTTATCTGTTTATTGATTGCATTACCCTTAGGTTAATCATATATAGTTAATGTAATATGTTGTATCATAACAAATTTGATACTTTTCATAAGAAATAATCAAATTGTTATTAAAATTAGAAAAAAAAAATGCTTTTTCTGTTACGTTCTAAATAGTAATGACCAAACTGTAAATTAGAATAAAATTGAATGGATTTTATGGCACTTGACATTACATTTGCTGATGAAAAATTAGAACGTGATTATTATACAGAATCTGAGGGTTTCCGCTCTATCACTCAAATGTTGATCAGCTAGATCCACCCCGAACGAAACCATAATAACATCTCTCTCATTAGGAATTGACAAATGTCAAATGAAATGTCCAAAGAGACCAAAGACTGTAAAAGAGATCTGCAAGTCGATCAAATGAATGAGCAAAAAATATATTAGTTTAGTTTGATTTCATAATTTTATTTGGTCCAATCAATGTATTGAACATGCTTGTGCTGATATGCCTAGGAGAATGGAATGTTCTATTTTTTATAATATTTCTTGTCCACATAACCTCTGGTCTGGTTCGATTAAAAGATTGATAGCATTGGTTCTGGTTGGTACTATTCGTTCTGGTTGTTATTATTGGCTCTGCCCATGGTTCTTATATTCCTATAGTTATATATATATATATATATATATTCCTATCGTTTATTTGCTATTGAATTTATCTATTGCTGTTCAGTTATTTAATGTTATTGGAGCTATGCACTGGATAAACTCAGATATGATAAATTGGTTGGCTTACTGTTTAATTTTCAAGTGGACAATTAAGGTGGCTTTTATCGTTTGCTGTCATGGGCCCTTAATTGGGATGATTTGATTCATATATGAACTGTTCCACATCATCCTATTATTGAGATTTATATGATCCTATAGTGGCTCATACTTTGCAGCTTAAATGGTTCCTATAGTGGTTTAGAGGCACGAATTTTTCACAGTTTTACTTTCCAGGCCAATATCGCACTTATATATGACTACAATTATATTATTGTTTTTCAAAATTTTGATGAGGAGCTTTTCACAATAAGATCTATTAAAGTGAAAGCTGCCTTCTGACCTTTCTAGAGAAAAAAAGTCTATAATATCCACCGCAGCTTCAAAAAATCATATTTTCCTTGTAATAGTTCCACAATTAATTTTAGAAACGGTTGCAACCATTCAAATGGACCTTAAATCTACTATTTTTGCAATCGAGGCAGCTTATTCATTCGAAATTGATGTATATCTTTGTTGTTGAGACGAGGATTCTTCAAATATAGATTGTTAGCATAACCAACCATGTCTACCAACTATGTCTACCCACCCGCTATCTATTGTTGTTATTCAAAAAATGTTCAAACTCTACAAATTATGTTGATTTGAAAAATTAATATTTAAAATAGAAATTGCACCATCTTGCACTTAAAGCGGATGGTGGGGGAATGGATGATGGACCCGATCAAGATCCCATGGTTCCGTCGTCCCGGGCCATCGTGGTCCCTGGTCTACTTAGTCAGAGGAGGCAGTCGACCCAACCTGACAGAAGGATCATTGTCGACAGCCATGGGTTGCTTCGTCCAAGGGGACCTTGTAGACCTAGGGTGAATGTTTGTCTAAGGGAACAAATTTGAATCTACCTTTAGCTAACAGAGGGCTTTGTGCCCTATCGATCATACTCTATTGATTCATATCTCAAGGATTTGATGTCATTAAGGAACGTATTGACTCTAACCATAACCGGTATTTCATGGTGCCATTTGGCGGCAAAACCACTACGTTCAGAGGGCCCTGAATCATAACCGTTTATCCTGCGGTGCCATTTATCGGCAAAACTGCAAGTTAGAGGACACGTACCACGTCCTTACTAGCTGGAGATTGTTTGAAAATGGATTCTAGTGATATTTTCAACCAGGCATTTGGCTTTATGTGAGCTGAAGTAAATTTTAATTTGTCCACCCCAGCAAACTATTGTGGAGGATAGATGTATATTTGCTTTAAGTGTTTAATGGTTTGATTTTATTTTTAAATATCTAGATTTTGGGGATTTTTGGATTTTGTGGGTGTTTGGAATGGAGTTTGGAAGGCATTTTAAATTATTTTTGGGCCCCTTCGGTTGAGATTTTTGTTCAACACAGCTATCATCAGGGTGTTTGGGGTCATTTATATCTAAAAATATTTTCATTTTATGGATGAACCTTGTCAACTCTGTTGGGCAGTCAATAGAGGATCGAGTTTCTCGTGCTTCATACCTTTGTTTGTGAATTTTCTTTATTAAAGGGCTTGAAGGCCTAATATAAATGTATAAAATAAATATTACGGTCAACTTAGTGACCGCATATTTATCCGATGGTTCGAACTATGTTCACACCTATTTACTTGCTTAGGAGGATCGAGTTTCGTAGGCTTTATACTTTTATCAGTGAATTTTCTTGATTATAAGCATTGAATACCTAATATGAATGTATTAAAACAAATACACCGGTCACCACAACTGTATATTTGATTGATGGTTCGAACCCTGTCGACTCTTATTGATCCGTATAAAATGATCGGGCTCGAACTTGAATTCACTTATTGACCTGCGCAGCATCTCTAGACGTCACATATGTACCAATAACACACTCACCGGGGCCCATGCGGGTGTTTGAAAATTTCATCGATTGGTCATACCCTTTGTGTACCTATGTGTATACAAAACTACGGTGCATGTGCAGTGGTATTTTGAAATAGTTGTAGTTGTGCGGGTAACTGCCATTTGGGTGCACACAACTTTTCATTTGAGGGTTTATATACGCATTTTGTCCATTAATACGAGTGTTGCGGATCCGGTGGCGGTGTTATTTGGATATCACGAGGCATCTCATCATCTTGATGTTGACTCCACTTTCTAGTTCACCGAGGAATTCTTTTTGAAGTTTGTAACCTTAGCTTTGAAATGGACTCTTTCAAGTTCTTTAGTGTAGTAGACTTGTTACTTCTGGTGTTTGTGGAAATCAGAGACATTTCCTTCCTAAGGTTAGAACCAAGAAGAAACTTTGAAATACCAAGAAGTTTAGTTCTAATTTGTTCAAGCATCCCTTTCGTCCTGCCGGGGGGGCAGGGGGGGGGGGTGTTGTCCTTTTTTGTATATCGAGTTGCCTTCATACCCGACATAATTTGCAGCATCTCAATCACCGTTATTGTGGGTGACATCTGTACTTGTGCCCATAGTGGTTCGTTGTACCTACTATATATCCACTGTTGTTATCTACAAGCGGCTCACATTCATTTGCAGGAACCCGTTGTATCCACTATGACCTCCTAGAAATGTTCGTAGGAGAGCCATTTACACTAGTATCATATCCACCTTTCACTAATCTCATGTGGTTTTGATGTACTTGCTTGCAAGGATGAATCTTCTACTATCAATTGACAATATTACCATCTCAATCTACAAACAACATTGCTTGTGCTTCGAGTTCTTTGTTGTTGCATATAGAAGGCATTTATACTCTTTACAGTAGATTGGTATTATTTGGACTTGATTGAATATCATTACTCATATGCATTGAAATGATTGTTGCATTCATATCTTGGCCCACATTAATGCAGGTGGGAGATACTCGTACATTCTACAGTTAATTGTTATTACTTGTAAGCACAATGCTTTTGACATCGTAGGAACTGTTATAGAAGTCCACTACATCTGTCGTTTTATAAACCAGTATCATTCATTTTGCGCTTATGTATTCAAGTATTGATGATTGGTCTTTGTTTGTGATTGCTCAGATGTTATGAATTAAGTATTGCTCCTTGTTTGTATACATCGAGGCCTTGTTCGTCACAAGTCCCCTACTTGTTTGTTTATATTTGTTCGAATGCATTGAATTGTTATTTGACATTTGAATTTTGATCTTCATTATACATTTTAGGATTTGGGATTCAATTTCTTGTAGTTCAGTTCAAGTCCAAATCCCCTGTTGTTCGTACAAGTCCTCTGCACATTTAGTTCAAGTTCTATGCATTCATGTCCAAGTATGGGTCCTCTGCATTGCTGCTCAAGTGAAGTTTTCATATTGCTCAAGCTCTATACACTTCAGTGAAAATTTTGACAGCACCCAACATATCCCCAGTTTGGGGGAAATATAGGGGAGCTGGGCCTTCCCACCACGCTACTCGAGTGTGTATGGTAGGTGTCCTTAGACACCGCGGCCGTACATCTTTTCATCCCATCACGCTACAAGAGCGTGTATGGGGCCTTTAACAGTACCGTACGAGAACACCAGTGGCTCTCCCCATCAAGCAACAAGAGCATGTATAGGGCTTACCCACCTCACCGTATGTGTCTCACCGGGCTCCCTCCTACCATGCTACAAGAGCGCGTATAGGTGGTTCTCCGGTCCGCCATAAATGTCGAGAATAGGATTTGAAACATTATACCTTTCGTTGCAGTGTCGGCGGTGCTGATGTCGAGATCGAGGTCGAGGACTGTCCCCACCACGCTACAAGAGCGTGTATAAGGCTTACCCGCCTCATCGCACCTGTCGCACTGGATTTCCTCCACCGTGCTACAAGAGCGCGTATAGGGGGTCCACCGGCGGGATTTAGAACTTCACAAGAGGGATCCCCTTCTCCCACTCTTTTTTTTTTACATTTAATTTATAATTAATTATAAATTAATTATATTAAATATATAACTAATTATATTTAATTTAAAGTTATTTTCTTTTACAAATTAATGAAATTTAGTTTATAATTAATTATAAATTAAATACAATTAATTATATTTAAGTTATAATTAATCATATTTAGTTTAAGATTAATTATAAAATAATTAGATTTAATTTATAACTAATAAAAAAAATTAATTATAATTAATTATATTATTTTAAAATTAATTATAAATTAATTATCTTCAATTTATAACTTATTATAAATTAAATATAATTAGTTATAGTCAATTTATAACTAATTACATTTAACTTAAAAAAATTAATTATAAATTAGTTATTCTTTAATTTATAATTAATTATAGATTAATATAATTAATTATATATTATTATATTTAATCTAAAATTAATTATAAACTAATCAAACTTAAACAGAATTTGAGCAGGATTTACTTCATTTGCTCTCGCCAATAACAGATGACGGGAAATCATAATGATCCGAGAAAACAAGTAAATGGTAGTCCCACACAGAATGATGAATCTGATGAATTCTCAATATACCTTAGATGATATCAAATCGATCGTCATGCTCTTCTTCACCAGAGAATGTGAAACTCTATTAATAAAACAAAAGTGTGCTGGACATGCAATAGAATATTGAGCCTTCAAATTCATACTTCTCCCTGCTTAATAATAATATGATTTCATAACTTGTGCTCCCAACGCTCCAGAGAATGATATATTAAGTGGAGTATAATCCAACAGGAAAAGACAAGAAACATAATGGGTGGTTAAAGCAACTAAACCAATCACGTGCAAACCTGTCTCTATGAAAGAAATCGGAAAGCTGAGGGAAACTCGGTTTGAGGGATTTTGAAACAAAATTATACAGGATTCAAGATTATTATGAGCCGAACTTAGACTAAATCCTCTCAAAAGATTTAAGCACTGCTAAATCTCATGGTCCAATGAGATTTTCTGCTTCCCCTTTCCCCAATATTCTCTTCCTTCATGCTACCGAAAGAATAGTGGAGGCGTCATGATTGAAATTTCACATTTCAAAGCAACCAATGCTTAATTGATGGAGGTGGCAATTTGTTTTTGTCTTTTGTGATGATGGACAACCAAAGAATTCAATTACCCATAATTTCAAAGAAGAAAATAATAAAACTTTACCTTCACAACAATTGGATTTAATGCTTCTTCCGATCTGCACGTTGTTGGAGACTTTCACACGACCTGCGAATTTTGGGGCGGACGGAGGTGCGAATCTGGAGGTGATTTCAAATCCCCTTAACAGGTGTGACTTCCAATCAAGCGGATTTGACTTCTAGTATTGACGGGCATGTCGTGTCTTCGGATTCGTCAAGTAGAGACGTCTGGTAATGATTCCACAAGTGTGGTTTGATGTGTAAAAGCTTGCGGCTGTGGCTGCCATAATTGTACAGAAAGCTAATGGGTTGAAGGGCTTAGGTTGGCAGTAGGAGAGAGGAGGGCAGAAGGAACTTAGGTGAGGGTTCGAGAGGATCAACAGTGAAAAAGTTCAGCCCCCAGAGACTTTGTTCCATTCTCTTTTAATATAAAGTGATCGTACACAAGGACAAGCTGAGATCGTTGAGGTCGTGCGTTAACGACGTGAGGGGATCACCCAAAGTGGCCGCCAGACGTCCGACCAATACGGCGAGGTAATGCAAATTTATTTGAATTGATTATTTTCTTTTTTTTTTCATCATATTTTTTCTTTATAACAAATATTATTAATATAATGAGTAATAATAATATTTATTATCATAGAGTTTGAAAACATCAAAATAACTATTTTTCGCATTGATTTTTGTGCCAATTTCTCAAAATTCGTTTCAAATTTGCATTGGAAATCATGTCGATGTGCATGCATGATTTCAATTGAGCAAATTTATAATCCTTTTTAAGCGACTCGGACGTATTGAATTCAACAACACAAACCGTTTTGTATTCGGAGGTCATTTGGTTGACGTCGCACGTTATTTTTTTGTCTCCGATTTTGCTCTTTTTCGCACATAATTTGATATATGGGTCAACAAATGCCCCCCAACAAATATGGTGTGCGCTTGGAACATGCCAAGTTTGTTGTGTTGTTGTTGATTGCCTCTATAATTTTCTTTTTTGCATCTAGCCTTTCTTGCCACTAGTTTCCAACACATTTTTGCACTCTTTTATACATGGAATGTTTCGTTGGCGGAAGTCTGATGACGTAACTCCTGACAAGCCTAGTGAGGCCGCCATTTGGGAGGGCTATTGATAGACATGATCCTCGGAGTATTACTGACATTCGTGACAGACTTGAGCAACACGAGGATATGTTGGGTTGCGGGGCCACGACATTTTCAGTAGTTTCTTCTCACGTTCTCCCCTGCTTTCTGTTCTCTCACCAGACTCCATATCATTTATTAATCCTGCTGAGTGGGTCATCAATATCAGATTGCAATGTGGGGAGTACAACCCTGTGGACAGTACCATTGATCAGATTAGTTGGGGCATGTGTGATATTTTATAGCCCGCAGTAGATACTCTTGAGCCTGTAGGATGGTCAAGGTTATTGAGTCACTGCCAGCTCCATTCAAAGACATTAAAGTAGCCACGTGACTCTACAGTTGCGCAGACACAGAATCCCATTGATGGGTACGTTTGTTGGTGCAGATATGTGCTAAGGGCTCACAGATATACCCTTCAAGAGGCTGACATTTATAAGGCTGTATATGCCTATCTATTTGACTTTAGACGAATTCCCTCTTCTTGGGCCCGCGGATTGGAAGAGTTTTGGGATAGTGGCAGCAATACTTGTTGGGTAAGGCCAGAGGAGCTGATAGTGACACTTTCAGATCTACATGCAGTATCAGAATTACCCATTGTTTAAGGCCATTTTGAGGAGTGTATTCCTCCTGACGTGGAGCTGTTTTGTAGGACAACTTGAGCAGATGGGAGCAAGAGGAGAAGATTAGTTTTGCCAAATGTTTACTCAGCTCTCCTTCGTCATTACCGTCAGGTGTATAGATCTTCTAGTCTGTCGATGCGCTCTAAGACTACCATGCTAGTGGACACCTGGGTTCACAGCTTGCTTCAGGACAGTTGTTTGTCTACCATTGCCGCATCATTGTATGATCCTTTTGAGCTTAGCCTACGACCCAGAGTTTGTTGTCAGAGGAGACTGCAGAGCCTTCTTCAGTTGGTTACAGTTCCCCCGCATTGTCAGACATTGATGAGGATTTGCTTTTGGCATGATTCTTAGCCACGTGGTTGCGCACTTTTGTTCTCCCACTTAAGGTGGGATCTGTACGTTGCAGTATTTTCCTAACAGCTAGTCAGCTTTCTCAAGGGCGACGCCTTTCTTTAGCTCCATCAGTGCTTGCAGAATTTTCAGTACTCTTCATGTAGCTTCCGAGGCTAGTTCTCTTGAGCTACGAGATCTGATTTTACCATGTCATTACTTGTACAGCTGGGTCAATCTACATATCAGAAGTGCTTTTTCTTGCCTGGAGTGCCTCCAGTACTTCTTGGAGAGGGAATACCTGACAGTCATGTAGTTAGCACAAGCTACCTCTACTTTGGAGTCATAGCTAGTACGACTTTTCTTCTTCGCTCCGCACCTGGTAGTGGACCGTTTCGCTGTGATTCATCAGTCAAATGTTGTTGGTTTGCCATCCTACCTGAGAGAGCAAGTTATTACTGATAGACTTGATAGATAGAGGAGATGTACTTTACTACAGAGTAGGAGCACTTTGAGAGCAGCTTAGTACTTTGCAAGCATGCGTCCAGGCTGGCTATGTTATCGTTCTGGCAACACTGTAATATTAGAGGGATATCAGCCGAACAGAGAAACGATGCATCCATAGCATCCGAGGGCCCATTGATACCTCCTCGGGTGTCAAAAAGTGCTCTGACTCCAAATTGCTCCTACTCAGCCAGAACGATAACATAGCCAGCCTAGGCGCATGTTGGCAAAGTACTCAGCTGCTCTCAAAGTGCTCCTACTCAGTAGTAAAGTACATCTCCTCTGTCCGTCAAGTCCATCAGTAATAACTTGCTCTCTCAGGTAGGATGGAAAACCAACAACATCTGAATGATGAACCACAGCGAAACGGTCCACTACCAAGTGCGGAGTGAAGAAGAAAAGTCATACTCGCTCTGACTCCAAAGTAGAGGTAGCCTGTGCTAACTGCATGACTGTCGGGTATCCCCTCTCCAAGAAGTACTGGGCGAACTCCAGGCAAGAAAAAGCACCTATGATGTGTAGATGGACCCAACCATACAGGTAATGCCACGGTAAAACCAGATCTCGTAGCTCAAGAGAACTCGCCTTAGAAGCTACATGAAGAGTTCTGAAAATCCTAACAAGCACTGGTGGAGCTAAAGAAAGGAGTCGTCCCTGAGAAAGCTGACTGGCTGCTAGAAAAATACTGCAACGTACAAATCTCACCCTAAGTGGGAGAACAAAAGTGCACAACCACGTGGTTAAGAATCCTGCAAAAAGTAAATCCTCATCAATGCCTGGCAATGCGGGGGACCTGTAACCAACTAAAGAAGGCTCTGCAGTCTCCTCTAACAACAAAACTCTGAGTCGTAGGCCAGGCTCAAAAGGATTATATAATGATGCGATAGTGGTAGACATACAACTGTCCTGAAGAAAGCTATGAACCTAGGTGTCCACTGGCATAGTGGCCCTAGAGCGCATCGACAGACTAGAAGATCTGTACACCTGACAGTAATGACGAAGGAAAGCTGGGTAATTATCTGACAAAACTAATCTACCCCTCCTGCTCCCATCTGCTGAATGTGTCCTATAAAACAGCTCCACGTTAGGAGGAATACACTTCTCAAAATGGCCTCCAATAATGGGTAATCCTGATACTGCCTGTAGATCTGAAAGTGTCACTGTCAGCTCCTTTGGCCCTACCTAACAAGTATAGCTACCACTATCCCAAAACTCCACCAATCCGCGGGCCCAAGAAGAGGGTATCAGTCCAAAGTCAAATAGAGAGGCATATACAGCCTCATAAATGCCAGCCTCTTGAAGGGTATATCTTTGAGCCCTCAGCACATATCTATACTAACAAACGTACCAGCAACGAGACTCTATGTCTGCCCAACTGTAGAGTCACGTGACCACTCTAATATCTCTGAATGCAGCTGGCAGTGATTCAATAACCTCAACCGTCCTACAGGCTCAAGAGTATCTGCCGTTGGCTGTAAAATATCACATATGCCCCAACTAATCTGATCAATGGTACTATCCACAGGATTGTACTCCCCACATTGCAATCTGATATTGGTGACCCACTCAGTAGGATTATCAAATGATATGGAGTCTGGCGAGAGAATAGAAAGCAGGGGAGAACATGAGAAGAAACTGCGAAAAATGTCACGGCCCCGCAACATATCCTCGTGTTGCTCAAGTCTGTCACGAATGTCAGCAATACCCCGAGAATCATGTCTATCAATGGCCTCCCAAATGACGGACTCATTAGGCTCGTCAGGAGTCACGTTGTCAGATCTCCGCCAACGAAACATTCCCTGTATAAAAGAGAGCAAAAATGTGTCAGAAACCAGTGTCAAGAAAGGCTAAATGTATGAAAGAAAATTACAAAGGCAACCAACAACAACACAATAAGCATGGCGTGCTCCAGACACCATATTTGTTAGGGGATATTTGTTGATCCCCATATCAAATTATGTGCGAAAAAGAACAAAATCGGAGACAAAAAAATAACGCACGACGTCAACCAAATGACCTTCGAATACAAAACGGACGACGACGTTGAATTCAAGACATCAGAGTCGCTTAAAAAGGACTATAAATTTGCTCATTTGAAATCATGCACGCACATCGACATGAATCTCAATGCAAATTCAGAATGAATTTCGAGAAATTTGCACAAAAATCAATGTGAAAAATAGTTATTTTGATGTATGCCAACTCTATAATAATAAATATTATTATTACTCATTATATTAATAATATTTGTTACAAAGAAAAAAGTGAAGAAAAAAAGAAAATAATCAAATCAAATAAATTTGCATTACCTTGCCGTAGCGATCAGACGTCTGGCGGCCACTTTGGGTGATCCCCCCACGTCGTTAACTTACGACCTCAGTGATCTCAGCTTGTCCTTGTGCACAATCACTTTATATTAAAAGAGAATGGAACGAAGTCTCTGGAGGCTGAACTTTTTCACTACTGATCCTCTCGAACACTCACCTAAGTTCCTTCTGCCCTCCTCTCTCCCACTGCCAACCTAAGCCCTTCAACCCATTAGCTTTCTGTCCAACTACGACAGCCACAGCCGCAAGCTTTTACACATCAAACCACACTAGTGGAATCATTACACGCCGGAGCAGAATCATTAATTGTATTAACTTCATGATAGTTTAATCCATTTGGTAGTTTATATGGCTATATAAGATTAGTGTTTGCCCGTGTTTTGTGTAGCCTTGTAGGTTGCTATGGTTTGTCGATAAATACATAGCCATTAAGTGTAATGAGTGAGATTTTTAGAAATGAATAATATTTGAGTTTACTTTCTTGTGTTTTTCTGTATCCTAAGAGTGATTCTTAGGTGGTGGATCCTTCCTCCAAGAAAACTTGGAGCAGTGTCCGGGGACCGTCACCAGATCGTCGACGTGGATTCGTCGAGCCCCATCTGATCCAGTGTCATTTGGTATCAGAGCCGGCAAGATGCTGGCGTTGTCGATGAGGCAGGGAGAGCTTTTGAGCTGTCTGATCTAGAAGAAGAAGCCATTTCTTGGTGCATCCTCTGTTTTTCTTTCTGTATCCTGAATTGATTATTCAGGTGGTGAAGAAACCGAGTTCACCTGTTCGTAGAAACGAGTGTTGGGAAGGAGTGTGGAGTCGACCACAATTTTTACGTTCTTTCCATAATTATGACTCTTCCATAATTTCATTTTTTCAGAATTCTGCATCCAAAATTTTTGCATTTAGAATTTCTACAGTTTTCAAGATTCACAACCTAAAGAATTTAGAATATCAAGATTTTGCATGTTGGAGTCTGCCAACAACCCCACCTTTACTTTCATATGTCATTTACAATATTCAAGATTACGTTAGCTATCAAGAAGAAGCAAAGTGTCATCCATCCTTTGCTCGTGAACCTGGCTAGGGAACGTGGGGTTGATCTCGCTTTCAACAGTTGGTGCAAAGATCACCTAGGACTTCAAGACTGATTTACGATTTTAAATCTCCGGCGTTGTTGTGCTACAGGAGTCCGAGAGTAAATTGGTGTGGGAGATCACGCAAAACAAGCCGGTGGTGTTGACATACGCGAGCAGGGCGTCCGAGCTGGAACCAAGAAGAAGATCCTTCTTCTCTGTTTTGGCCGTGTTATCCTCGGCGATCCAGCATCAAGTACTAGGATCACAAGATGAAGTCATCTTCGTCTTTGCCAAGCCCTCTAGATCGGACGTGTGGTCTCGAGCTTTACATGTGATATGCGACGAAGTAGGGAGACCGGACGTTGGACTTGATTGGGCTGTCGGAGGGCGGTAGGGGCTATTGATGCTGGTTCGCGTGTGGATCTAACGGACGCTGCCGAAAAGCTTCAGAAACCGAGAGCTTCTTTCCCCTTTGTGAGCGTGGTCCCAGGCGGAGCATCTTCTTCAAGCATAACCAAATTTTACCTCTGTAACCAGCCATATTTTTCCTGGACAACAACCAAGAAAATCATTGTCGGCATCTTCTAGGCACTAAGAACCATTTAATTTGATTATTGGTCTTGAAATTAGAAGCTAAACAGAATAAGATGTGGCCTCATGAAACTGGCCAGCAACCACTTCAAGATGCAGAAATTAAAGATCTGCTATAAGAAATTGCGTGACTCAAATGATGGTTGTCAAGGCTTGAACGAAGGACAGACTGGAGCACCCTCGGCCAAGACTTTGATGGTTTCCAATCACGGGACAATTATGCTTCCATGACGGATTCAAGATCCTTTGTTCCAACTAAATCCTTACGAATCGACGACGATGACGAGGGCATTGCAGATGATCAGATCTCTTCCACCCCACCCATGATTGAGTTCAGCTTCAAAGAATTTGAAGATCCGTGGCCGAAATTGTCGTTTTTGCCTCTCTACAATAAACCTGTGTATGATGTTTACGATGCGACATGTTATTTGAAGTTCTTGATGTTGATAAGCCCATGGATGACGATGACCAGAGCAGGATGGATGCCCCGCTGGAGTTATGCATGCATATTCCTCATGTTAAGGCAATAAATGCGCTTGCCATCACTGATAAGAGGAATGTTCCAAGTAAACTACTTTATGAAGATGGAGATAAGCCAAAAGGTGACATAAAAGATGGGATAGGCTACAAGATTGTTGTTCGCTTGGATTGCTATAGTAGTCTTAAAAATCTCATTGGTCCATGGCAATGTGAGTTTTGCGAGGTTACATCCTTACAGGCAAGTCGTAGTAATCAACAATTGGGAAGCAGTGAAAAGACTTGTTCTAGAGTCCAATGTAGTTTATGCAGTGGTGTTGACACTGATTGGATTTATCCTGACCAGTTTAGCCAACCAAATCCACCTTCTTATGGTGGCCAACCGGACATCTTCCTATGAGCCTGAAGTTCCTCCTACCCCAGTAGTATGACGCCGGAGCTTACCTAATCAATCTTGTTTAAATTCAGGCTAGTTTTAATTCCAATTGGTAGATATATTGTTGTATAGGAGTAGTACTTTCTTTTATGGCATGTAGCCTTTTATGTTGCCTAGTTGTCTATAAATACTTGTAGCAATTGCTTGTAATGGCAGATTTGGAGATTAATAAAATTAGAGTTTTACTCTCTTGTGAATTTCTATAACCTAAGATTGTTCTTAGGTGGTGGTTCTTGCTCCAAGGAGTTCTTGAAGTGGTGTCCGGCAACCGCCACCAGATCGTCGACGTGGATTCGTCAAGCCCCCTCCGATCCAGTGTCAAGTCGACTACTCACCATCACATAATAACATAGATGCTCCAAGGCTTCCACTACCTCCATATAAGATATTTTAATAGTTGTTGTCTAATACATAGCATTAAGGCCTTCTTGAGTGAGAAGGAAAACAAGCCTTTGTAATCCTTGACTTAGAATTGTTGAATTATTTCAATTAGGCGCTATGGTTTTCCCCTTCCTCCATTTTCACATAAAAAAGCTTACATCTCTTGATTGTTGCTCTCAACTTATTTCGTACAATGCAAATATGCTAAACTCTCTCAGCACTACCACAAATATTTTAGTAAGTGACAGTTCTCAAGATACGTTCAAGCAAAATGATAAAAAAGCCACTATTCCTTTCCATATCATTTATTTAACTTTTTCAGTGTTTACCTTTTCTTGACAGGAACCAGCAGTTGGTCATTGATAGTTTTATATTATCTCCTCAAAAAGTAGTAACAAGGCTACTAGGTAAGACTGTTTTAAGCATCAAGATAGAATGCATTGAAAGCAAAATGAACTTTAGGCATTGATCCAATAAATGTAAACCAAGAATGAGAACAAGCAATACTGTATTGGTTAAATGGTTTTCTGATGGATCTCTGGTTCTATCATGACTGACTATGAGAGAGTTTGCTTAGATTGAAAAAAAGGGAAGTTGAGGAACCCTGTGATGCATAAAAGCTTTTAATTTATTTTCTTTTCTTTATGGAACTATTGAAAAGATAATAAATAAAAAGTAAGGCAAAGTAATTTTAACCATGTATCAAGTTCCCTTGCAATCAGTTCCATATATCAAGATATGTGCGTATGTTATGTGGTGATAGCATGGGTAACATACAATTCTGGCATTTGCGGCTATTAGTTATTAACCAGTAACATGAAAGAATCATCCTCAAAAAACTGAAAAACCATGCATGTATTGGAAACCCAAACTACTCCCAGTTACTATGGTACAAAAGATAATTTTCTAAACACGTGAAACGAGATAGGCTTCTCATCACTCTGTTAAGTTGAGGCTATTTCAAGTGTGCCTGGTTTCTTGAACTAAGCTGCATGCAAAATGCCTTCAGTTCTCCAAAATTAAAACATTGAAAACTTGAAATAGTATGATAGGAGAAGTGCAGATATTTTTCTAAACGTGTGAAACAAGATAGGCTTCTCATCACTCTGTCAAGTTCAGGTTATTTCAAAATTCCCTGTTTTTTTAACTAAGCTGCATGAAAAATGACTTTGGTTATCCAAAATAAAACCCAGAAACTTATAGTAGCATGATAGAAGGCAGAAGCTCAATAGGTTGAGCTAATCCCATGTTTCTTCATTAACTCTCTCAAGCCCCAAAAAGTTGACAGAAAGATGTGATTCCCTAAGCATTTGGATATATATATATTTGTCCGAAGGCTATCATTATCCCAATATTTGACAGAAGACAGTTGTTGCATCCTCAACAGTTTAACATTCACTGTTCCAAGTAGAAAGTTCAACAATCAAAATAATTTCATGTTTACATTGTTCAAGGCCAAAAAGAAAGAACCATAAAACAAGGCCTGTTCATTTTGCAATTGGATACGGTTTAACTTGATATTAAAAAACGCATAGAACAAGTGGAATCCAAGTATTTCATGCTATTTTGTAACTTCTAAAAAACACAATAAGTATACAGACCTGTGTAATTAAAAGCTTATTATATTCTTCATACTCTTTCTCCACATTTACTAAAGCACCACCATATAAAGATGCAACTTTTGCTAGAGTCCCATCACTTGCATAGTTCTCACCACCGTACTTGAAGCAATCCTCTGACAATCTTGTCCCTTATAATCATAGATAAAAGGCCTTAAGTACAGAAAGAACTTGCAATGTCAGGAGGTAATTGCAGCTTAAAGAAAGAAAATTTTTAAAAGTAATCACCAGCTTCAATATGTCTATGACCAATACTTGCAAAGACTTCACCTGCTCTAACAACATCCTTTTGGAAATCCTGACGCAATATTTTCTATATCAAAACTTGCAAATACTGATTAAAAATGACAATTAATGCAGATATGTGTACAAAACAAAACTAGCTAACTGACAGTCAAGAAAAAAATGTCTTAAACCTAGTTCAAAATCCCTTTTTTTTAAAAACAACAGACAAAAGGATAGAGTACACTATCTGATCAGAGATCGCCCAGCACACTTACAACCTTGTGCTTGTTTGCACAAGAAACCTTTGCTAGTTCAACTAAGAAAAGGCGATGCAAATTACTTTCTGCATATTGCAAGACCAATAGTTAGCATACAGTGGGGTCATCTAGCTCACTCCTAAGATGTCCTTGGTCTAATGTTAGCCTAAAAACCGGAATTGTAACGGAACTAGTGATGTAAATCCAGGAATCAAATCTTATGAAATTAATAGAAGTTATGTAAAATAATGAACGTACATTCTCTAGCTTTGCGAAATTGACAAATCAAAGGAGATCTTGGAAGTTAACCATGCTTAGGCAAGATAATTCGACTAAGTTTGCAAGAACAATAAAATAACGACTCCAATAAAGCAATGCGAATGACTAGATCAACGAGAATCCCAAGGTTAACAAAGTGATGGCTCACCTTGAGGCCGCTCTCATTTACCTATCTCTAAGCTTGTTGGGAGAAGAAGAGCCACGCTAGTGAAGAAACCACTCCGAGGAAGACGATGCCGAAGATCCGTAGGAAAGGAGAGGAGGGCGCCGGATTTGGAAGAGGTGTGGAAGATCGTCCGTCGATAGACCAATTGTACTCCGGTCATTGTCTATCAATAACTTTGATGAGAGAGGGAAGAATCCGTTCCAAGTAATCCCCCACCGTGTCTTCGTCGGATTCGAATCCGCGTCAAAGAAAGGAGAGCGTAGTATGTCGAGGTTTCCTTGAGCATCAAAAACTAATCCCCATTCGCGTTCGGGATCCGCCATGAAACATGGAGACGGCGCTGAGTAGTTGCCGCAAGAAGACCTCTAAGAGGATGGGGAAAGTGGGCGGCGGCTTGGAGACTCCAAGGGGGGGGGGGGGGGGGGAAGAGGCCGGCGGTGGAGTTGGGGTGAGGAGAGGAGAGAGCTTTTGGAAAACTGAATTCAATTTCAGTTTTATGAATTTGGGGGGAAATAGCAATAGGATTTGAAATTTTTAATTAATGCAATTGAGGCATTAATTAAAATTTTAGTTGAGCCAATGGGGAGCCGGCGGTGGGAGAGGGAAGAGGGAGAGGAATTAAACTGAAATTATTTCAGTTTTAATTCCAATGGGGGGAAATTAAATGCTCTCTAATTTGAATTTCAAATTAGAATTAAGGGAGTTAAGTGAGCAATTAATGGGGCTTGATTGGGGGAAGGAGGGGGGCCGGCGGCATGCTCAAGAGGGAGAGCAATGTGTGGAGGGAATAAAGGGAATCAATGCTTGATTGGGTGACGTGGCAAGAGTTTCAAAAATCCAAATTAATTAGATTTGAAATTTTCTTTCATCATGAAAACTTTCCATATTTGGATTTCCAAATTAGGAAATATTTCAAATTTTGAAATTTCAAACTCTAATTTGAGGTTGGGAGAGAATTCCAGGATGAGGCGTGTGAGGGGGTGGGCCGGCAAGGTAGTGGGCGGCGGGATGGGGCTAGGCCGGCGGTGGGGGAACTCCCTTGGGCCGGCGGCAAGAGCAAGGGAGAGAGGGTTTTGGGGAATTTTCTAGTGGGGGAGAATATCATGTAGAAAACAAAAATAAAAACAAGATAACTAGAGAACTCACTAAGAGATCTCAAGGGGAAGAACTCACCAAGAGATCTTTCTTGCACTCACCAAGAGAACAATATGGAGGAAATTTTCATTCATTAAGCAATACTCAAAATAGTACAAGCTCTAGCCTTTATATAGGCTCCACATCATACGGAAAATAAAAGACTACAATGCCCATGGGGCAAAATAAACACTACTTCCCTCATAGGGGTACAAACGGAAAAGACAAAATATAAATAACATGAATATAATAAGACATAAAAAATAAAGACTCTGAATCAGGGCCGTCGATCGACGCCTCCGGCGATGGTACACGTGTCGGAATCTGATGCCCTCATCAACTAGACTTACTTAAAAAACCAGGACTGTTCAAGAAGTTCACAGGGCAATTCTCATTTGACTCAGTTCAATTAACTCTACAGTAAATGACAAAGTCAGCAGGCAAGGCTCATTTTGCACGATAAATTGAAGGAAAATGGTCCTCTAGGGATCAAATATATTTGGGCAAGGCTCATTTTGCACAAAAAATTTTCAGAACACCCTGAGTATAGAAAGCAAGACCTGATCTTTCTTACCCTGGCTGCACGAGTAGATTTGTATAATTTCTCCAATTGCTGATGTCTATACAATTCAACCTCGTCAATTACCATCACATCAGAACTCTCATAACCACTTCCACTGAACTGCTTTATCACTGCCTGAAACCAAATAAAAAGAATAAATTGAGTCTTAGGTAATCACTCAATATCAAGGATGCACACTTATTTGTCAGTATTATTTACGTATGCCTGCTTGATGAATATCTATATGCAGGGAAGACGCCTATTTGATGGATGTCCGGATGCAAGGAAGATGAATATATAAATATAAATTCTAAAGCATATAAAACGGGATTCGGAATCATATTTTTTTTAAAAACAAAAACATAAAGCTTCTCAAGTTTCTTTTTATAAGTTAACCTCCTAGTTCTATCAATTCCATCCATCCTCCCCCAAAGAATGAGGTAACAGAAAAGGGACAACATATGTGCTCATTGGCTTCTATATATATATAGCTAGTTAAATTTAATTTTCATGTTGTCAGAGCTTGTTTGTAAAATTTAGAGGGTTTCTACTTGAAACGAATATTATAATTTCCATGATCCATAAGATATGCTTCTACCACATCAACTGAAATTTTTGACCATATATTAAGTAATTAGCTATTGCATTTAACACCGATCTATAATTAAAAAAAAACCATCACAAATTCACTGTAAACCACCATACCATACAATTCATTGGCAATATGCCTGTACAAGAAGTCCAATACAATCAAACATGCAGTCTGTGCATAAGGATAATAAGAATACTAAGATATTGTTAAATTACAATTATCAAAAACAGTTTCAATTCTTTTCCTATGATGGAATAATTCACCTTTGGAGCATCAGAGATCAAGGAAAGTGAACAACCAAGTGTATTTTTCATGCATGCTTCAGTCATTCAATTTGCCTTTCATGCATTCAATTCCTGACAGATTTCTTAAGCCTTTCAAGTGAAATAGATGAAAGTAATTCAAACAACTGCATAACCAACGCAGCAAAATAACTGCATTTACTTGGCAACAATTTTGTGAAGTGGGCTAAAAAAAGAACTGATAATTACATGTGCAACACGCATGTAGAGGAAGGTATGCAATTGTGTTTATTGGTGTGTATTTAGAATATATTATTGTGTAAAAGATGTTTTTAACATTCTATGAACAATAATAGGTAGGGGTAGACCTAAAAAGACTTGGTTAGAAAATATTAGAAATGATCTTTCTTTATTAGATTTAAACGAGAATTTGAATTTTAACAGGACAAAATGGAGAAAAAGGATTCATGTAGTTGACCCCACGTAGTGGGACAAAGGCTTGTTGTTGTTGTTGTTGTTGTTGTTGTTGTTGTATGAACAATAATGCATAGAAAGAACTACACTAGTATATACTCATGTGCATCTTCCTCAATGTGCACATTACTAACCTAATAATCATTCATAAAAAAAAAAGTAGCTTAATCTAAAAGTAAATGCAGCTACTACAAATCAAACAAAAACACCAAAGTACTATTACCTTCACCACAAAAAAAGGCAAGTAGTTAATACAATTTTCAGGTGAAGCAAATTTATTGTAAAGTAAATCCCTGCAAAGTAAATAGAATAAGCTTGATAGCATTTTCATTGCTGCAGGTTTCTAAATAGAATGAATTATGGAAGCAAACTTTATAGACTTTAAGGCTCTGTTTTGATTGACAGAATTGAAAGATTGAAAATAAATATGAAACGAAGTGGAAATGATAAAGGAATTTATTTGAAATTAGCTTTTACTGAATTGTTTTGTCGAGGAGAAATTCAGTGGTTTTTTCTTTGTTGTTTGATTGATGAGAAATTGAGTTTTTATTTCTCTTGAGGGACATGGGAATCACAACTATGATCTTATAAATTTTATTTTCCATTTTTCAGTAGGATTGGTAAGAGACTGTCAATGAAAAAGAACATTTGTTAATATTCATTACATTGAACCTAAACACTTAATATAGAGAAGAATGAATTTGCTTTTCCTTCAATTCATCCAAACAAAATGTATCCTAAATGGCTACAAGTACGAATTAATTCAAATTGGATTTAGCAAATCCTAAAAGCTAATAAACTATTTGGCATGATAGATGCTAAATTTAGCTAAGCCCTTATAAAATGTTTGCAGATATTTTCAAATTTTTTGGGTTTAATGAAAGAGAAGAAGAAGCAAATCGAGTAGAAGTGTAAGTCTCTTAAATCCTCCATGCCTGAGGATTTACTAAATCCGAAACTAAGCTTAAAATAGGGGGAAAGCAGGAAGATTTAAGAAAGTATTAAGATTTTTGTGGCTTAAAAAACTGTTTGGCAAAATTTAACCTAAATCTCGGCTGACCCCAAAAAGTTAGCTTCAATGTGATTTCTTCAAATTTTCATTAAACAAAGAAGCCCCAGCCAACATTAGCTTTCAAGAGAAAGGTTTAAGGCAATAACAGCTGCAAATGCCATATAGGGCACCAATCTAACATTTTTGTTTCTGTAATACACATGCAGAAGCATATCCCTTCACAACCAGAAATGAATCACCATAAAACTACTATTAAAAATATTCACGATTACTAAATAAAAATAGCAAAAGAAGAACTTGAGACAAACGAGACAAAAACACGATCTTTCCCCTTCCCAAACAAAATAATCAAAACCCTACAATCCCTACAAGCCAACATTCACCAAAACAATAAGCCACCACGAAGGTTTCCACATTCACGACATATGTCGTTTCCCACCGAATCATTCAACTCGCATCGATCTATTTCTTGGACAGAAAGTAATGGAGATCACCTGTTGCTGCTTCGCGACCTGCTCTCTGAGCTTGCTCGCCTGCTTCCTTAGCTTGTCCATTGCAATCACCACTGATCCCTGTAAGAACCCAAATCGAAGCAGATATGAAAAATCCCTGAATTCCTCTCTCTCTCTCTCTCTCTCGAGTTCTGCAAGTGATGCGAGCACAGCAGAAGACTCGACGCGGGATTTACTAGTTGTCGTTCATTAGATACTTGTGAAGGTAGTGCAGTAAAAAATATATATTTTAAGTTTGTTCTAAATATTATAAATATTTTTGAAAATAGTGTATTAATTTTTTATAATTCTCACATATTATTAGATAGGATTAAACCAATAATTTTTAATCACCAAAATTTTAAAAAATAATTAAAAAAATTAGTAAAAAAGTAATAATCAAAGAAAAATTTAATATCTATCTCAAAAATCAAAATAGTAAGAAAGGTTGGAAGCGAAGCACCTCAAAGGGTTTTATTAACTCTAGTAAATGAAGTTGAACAGTAAAATTTATGTGTTGTTGCTTAGCTTGGTTGTTGGGCAAGTACGGTTGGGAACCCCTAACTCGTGCTTCATTTCCCTCACGCGGCAACGCCTCCTAAGCGGGGCTCTATCAAGTGTAGGTCATGAGACTTTTGAGGTGGGTGCCTCTTCTAGATCAACCGAGGATTAGTCATGCCACCAAACACTCCTTCGGGGGTTGCAACGGGTAAATTCCCCGTTCCCTATATATATATATATATATACACTATTATTTTGAGCGCCCAACTCATAAATTTATTGATGATTAATAACGATCATTTCATATGATAGCATGTTTTTTTAAGAAAAATTATAGCGAATGATCGCTTCTTCTTAGGCTAAACAAAGATAATAAAATAGATAAAAATTCTTCGTATTAAAAAAAATGGTTTTCAAAATGTTTTGTGCTTTAAAATAATATATTTTAATTAAATTAGATATTTCTGAAGTCTAATCTTTCACTTGAGAAGACATTATCACATTGCAAATTTGTTTAATTATGATTAATAAATTCATCTTATTAAATTTCGGCCAAAAGTGAAAATTTTAAATTATTTTGTTATTTTTATGAAAATTGAATAGAATATAATCTAAAATTTCAGTTGGGGAAAAGAAAAGAGTTATCTAGATTTATTTATATGTGGCTTTAATCATTATTTTACATTATTTAATTATATATTTTAAAATATTAAGGAGAAATTTGCAAATCTTGATCATTATCTTTCTATATTATTATCTTGAAGGGCTTTCATTCTTTTAATCCCATATTTATGTTAGTTTATATATGAAGAACACAAAAACAATAATATTAATCCGAGTCTCAAGCACTTGATGTTACGTTAGTAGTTGACAGCTAGCATAAATTTTATCGAACAATAACACAAGCCAGTTAATTAAAAATAATAAAAAGATTAAACTACACCCTTATTATGTGTTTCTTCAAGTTATTTATTTAATCAATAAATATAAATTTGATATTATTATCTCATTAAAGTTTCGTTTGGGATGACTTTCTTACTGATTTGTATATTAAAAAACTGTTTTAAGAAGCAGTAAAAAGTCATATCAAACGAAGCCGAAGTGGCTCAAAAGCATTTGCAACTTATAGGAGAGGACAAGAGGTTATACAAATAATAAATCTGGACAGAATAGAAAAATGAGAAGTAAGAGATGCTACACACTAAAATCTTAATTGCTGAAGGCAGAATAACATGCAACAATGACAAACTAAAAACATTATGATATTGAATGTTTCTTTATCCTCCAAAAGGATTTGCTGAACTTTGTTTGCTTTAAAAACTATCCATGTGTTTGAGAATGGCTTTGTGAAAATCTGCCACTGGTTAGTAATTGAACTGAAAAACTTTAAAGAATTTTCAGACCATGTAAGTCATGCCTACTTGCATCAAATGTGTGTGAGGAATGCTCAAAGTTGCTATCCCTCTTCTGCAATTCTTCCTCAAGAAGGCATAGAAGTAGTTTATAATCAGCTTTTTGAAAAACCAAGAGTCTTTCCTGGCTCTAATATCTCCATGACCAAGAAGGTAAACTACCCCTGACTCCTTTGCCTTGTGTATGAAGGAAAGCTCACTCTCCAGGCTCTTTCCTGGATCTGTAACAGCATCATCTATGGCCTGAGAAAATGAAGAACTAGCTTCCGAGCTTTGTTTTTCGAGGCACTCATAATCGGAAAGAAGAGGAACGCCGAGGGAATAAATGCTGCCATTTGGCGCGACAAGAACACTTGAAAATGATGTTTCTTCTTCAGAATCAGAATCGCCATCCTCGTCGCTTTCTAAAGAGCGTTCTTGGGCTTCTCGACGAATGAATTTTTCAAGGCTTTCGATCAGAAGTTGTTCAAAGATCTGGTGATGCTCCTTCCGCACATCTTTGTAGCCATACCTATAGGAAACAAGCTTAAGCAAAGGGCGCTCTGTTGCAAATCATATTGAAAGGAAGCAGTTAAGATCATTGGAAGGTTTGTTGGTGTTCATTAGGATTGTAAAAAAAATTGGTTTGTTAGTGTTCATTAGGATTGTCAAAAAAAAGAAAAAAGGTTGTTTGTGTTCAATAGTATTTGGCTCAACATTTAATTTATCCTTTATATTTTTTCTTTCAAGTATTGGCATGAGGAGGATTATTAGGCTTGCAAATGAAAGGACTGATCTCTATCACTTTTGAGAATGTAAAGATCAAGAAAACTACATACAACATTTAGTATTAACATCTGAGAATCATGTTCATCATTCAAAAAATTCAATATGGGAGAATTTCTATGTGACGTTTGTGAAGTAGCACAACACGAATACATTAATTTTTCAATGAGTGACACAAGAACTCTTATTCATTTTTCACTTATTCATAAATATTATATGGGGACTATCCTTTACATCTAACATCCATGGGGCTTGATAGTTTATATCCTTTAACGATGATAACACCTGTATGTCATGAATTTTTTTTATTACAAGTCAAAGATTGATCTTAGTATCATATTTCCTACCATTTCATTATGGTCAAATATCCATTTGGTGTTTTAATATTAGAAGAGACAGATCTCATAACATCAGTGACAACTTAACCATTTTATCTCCTACTTCCAAAAAAAAAAATACAAAAGTCCTCATGTGCATGTACACTCCATTAAAATGGGATTGATGAACAAAAAAACAAACAACTAGCTCATACAAGAGATCTCTTTTTTTATATAAATATCCCAAAATAATTGGATGTGCAACAACTATAACAATCACAAACATTATAAACAATTAACCTAAAAAGGTTGTTCGATTCAAGAGTTCTACACAAATCTTAAACAAGTTCTTGCCCATTTCAAGACCTCATACATTGTTCTCAAAATATTTAAAAGTGTTGTATTTGCTCATAAATATTTCTAAAATAGACAAAAACTTAATCCTAGAGAAATTAAATATAATTTTATTAACTATTCTCCAATGCAAAAAATAAAAAATAAACAAATGCTATCACCCCCCACCCCACCCCCCCAAGAAAAGCTTATGAGTAAGCTAATGTCACTTTCAATGAGAACTACTTCCTACTTAACTATTACATATTTACTCAAGAAGAAATACATCTCAATATGGATAAATCCAATCAATTGAATCAAACCCTATCAATAAATTCAATGAGGGAACCATTAAGCCAATAAATAAAGGTCCAAGAATTTCCACATGTGCTTATAGTCGAAGCTCAAAATTGCCATTCATTTATAACTTTAAAACTCGGGCCTTTAAGGAGTTAAGCAAAATATAGAAATTCATTGAGGAAATTAGGGCTTGGAGTTAGATTAGAGTGACAATCATGTCTTATGGCTAGTCTAACATTAAGAATAGAAACTTAATTAACATTCTGATAAACAATCCTATGACAATATGACACCATTTTATTAACATATGTAAAACAATCTGATCAGGTGATGGACATAGAGTACATTTTTTTATTGATTGATGGAGTGATGAGATTGGAGAGCATTTGAAGGTACAAGCTATGACAAATAATGCTAGTGCTTATAAGGAAACCAAGACTAAGCTGATGAAAAAAAGAAAGTATCCCTACTGGACACCATGTGCTGCAAACTGCATAAATCTCATTCTAGAAAAGCAGAGTGACTTGCCTCAATATAAAAATGTCCGGACCAAAGCCAAGAAGACAAGCAAATTCATCTACAACCATTCTTAGGTTTTGATATTGACGTGAAAATTTTCTAATAAAGAACTTTTTATGCCAAGCTACAATTAGATTTGTTGCAGCTTATTTGATGTCATGGTTTAAAATTGAGCAATAAGAGGCACGCCTCAGCGCAATTTCGCCCCTTTAAGCCTCAAAGCCCATGCAATGAGTTCAAGATTTGAGACGTACGCCTCAAGGTTTAGAGGCGTCCGCCTCTAAAAATTAAAAAAAAAAAAAAAACTAATCTAATATATATTTGTTCAGTTAGGACCCCCCAACCCTCGCACGGTATTTCGTCATTTCCCAAAAACAGGTTTTCTCCCTTCTTCTTCGAGCAACCTTTTTCCCTCTTCGTTCGGCATCGGCTTCCTTCCAGCGTGAGTTGCTCTTCGCCTATTGCTTAGAGTTATCTTCAAACGTGAGTTGGGCTGGAGTCTCCTTCGACCAACCGCTTGAAGCTCTTCTTCTTCGTGGTTCCATCCATCACCTTATTTTGAAATACAAGATCAGTCTGTTCTGCAATAAGGACCTCCATATTCTGCTGAGTAAGTTCCACAATCGATTTGTCTACCATTGTCAATGCGTTTTTGTTGCGCTTTCACTGTGCTTTTGTTGCGCTTTTGTTGCACTTTCTCTGCGCTTTCACTCTTACATAAAAAATTGTTCTGGGGGCGCTGCCCCCAGAAACCCCTGCAGGGGCGCTGCCCCTTGACCCTACAACCTGACCGGTCAGGTCGAACCACACCAGGGGGCAATGCCCCCTTGGACCCCTGGCAGATTAGTATATTGTTGTATTCATCACCTTTAGTACTAGTTGTTAGTGTTAGTCTGCTTCTTCATGAGTGCATTTTGTATAAGTTTTCTTAATGTAGAATAAGTGAAGCATTATGTTTAGGGATTCAATATATTGCACTAATATATTCTTCTCATAAAGGATGGTAAGAAGTAAGGATAAAGCTGCATCAGGTCATAGAAAAGATCCAGCATGAAAACAACACAGGTGGATGTAGGGGGAAGTGATAAAACATATATCTATTTAAAATACAATTACTACGATAAAGTTGTGAAGGGTGGTGTGACTAGGATGAAGGAGCACCTTTCAGGATCTCACAAGAATGTTGCTCCATGCTCCAAAATTTCTGATACTGTAACGGAGGAGATAAAGTCATACACGAACAAGTCTACCACGTCAAAATATCTTGCACATAAGCAATTTGAGGACAGAGTTGATGTTGGCTCTTACTATGAGAGTGAGCGCAGCATTAGGGATTCATCTTCTTCGATGAAGCTCATTTCATCTAGGGGTGTTAGAGTGCCTATGGATCATTATATGGTGGACACATCAGAGCATAGGCCTCTTACTACACAGAAGATGGCCCCAGAAAATGCAAGGGAGGCATGGAGAAGAGTGTGTAAGGATATAGACAGATTCTTCTACGAAAATGCAATTCCATTTAATATTGCAACATCACATGCCTATTACAACATGATTCATTTAGTTGGAGCATTTGGGAGAGGGTTCAAACCTCCAACCATGTATGATTTGAGAATATGGATTCTAAAGGAGTTGGAAAACACTGATAAAAGCATTGAAGAAATTAAGAGGATTTAGGCCCAAACATGAGTAACAATTATGTCAGATGGGTGATCTGATATCAAACATAGAAGTCTGATCAATATTCTCATTAATAATTCTTATGGTACTGTGTTTTTAAGGTTAGTTGAAGCATCTGACTAGGTCAAAGATGCTGAGTTCATATTTGGATTATTAGATAGCATTGTTGAGGAGGTTAGAGAACATTTGGTTGTACAAGTTGTGACAGATAATGCAAGTGCTTACAAGACTGCAGGTAACAAACTTATGGAGAAGAGGAAACATCTATACTGGACTCCATGTGTTGCACATTATATAGATCTGATTCTTGATAAGCTTGGGGAGCTACCTCAACATAAGAATGCACTTACTAAAGCAAAAAAATAACCAAGTTTATTTACCACCACTCTTGGGTTCTAGCTCTTATGAGGAAATTTTCAAAGAAAGAAATTCTAAGGCCAGCAGCAACAAGATTTGCCACCGCTTATTTGACCTTAGAGAGCATGTTGGATGCTAGACAATCTTTAGAGGCTATGTTCACAGTGGTTGAGTTGTGCTTGGGCGAAGAAGGTTGAGGGAAAAGATATTAGAAAAATTATTTTAAATGATAGATTTTGGCAAAGTATCTTATATGCCATTACAACCACTAGACCTTTAGTTCAAGTTTTAAGGATGGTGAATGCTGAAAAGAAGCCTACAATGGGTTTCATCTACAATGCCATGGATGAAGCCAAAGAAATGATTGCCTCTAACTTAGGAGGCGAAGAGGATAGCTTTAGGGAAATTTGAAATATTATTGATGATAGGTGGGAGCTACAACTTCACCAGCACTTGCATGCAGCTGGTTATTACCTAAATCCTCAGTATCAATATGCAGATAACAAGTCTACAAACCCTGAAATAAAGTTGGCATTGTATCATTGCATGGATTGGCTAATAAGTGATGCAACTGAAATATCAAATGTTGACATGCAATTAGTATCTTTTAGGAATAAAGAAGATTTTTTTGGATTACAACAAGCAAATTATACAATTACCAGACGATCTCCAAGTAATTTTATTTAATGTTTTAAACATTTATTTAAAAATTATTTGTTTCGCACTAATTAAACTCTCTTATATAAATATTAGTTGAGTAGTGGATTCAATTTGGCGATGGGACACCAGAATTGCAGCGTTTTGCTGTGAAAGTTTTGGGCTTGACATGCTCAAGACCCGATTACACAATTTTAAACATTGTTTGATGCAACAGAGCATGTTGGAAGTTAGCCAATTATTCGAGAATATCTTTACTTCTAGTCAATGATTTAATATACTTGGGCTAAAAAAGTTGAAGAAAACGAAGTTGGAAATATTATTGTGAATGAGAGATTCTAGTTGAATGTCACATATGCAATAATAACAACAGGCCATTTGTTCAAGTATTGAGGGTATTGAATGTCAAGAAAAAGCCAGCCACAAGCTACATTTAGAATAAAATAGTCGTGCCCAACGAATTGATAACCCAAAACTTAAAAGAAGATGTCAGGCATAGAGAGATTTGAGAAATCATTGATGAGAAGTGAAAAATTCAACTCCATTGTCATTTGCATGCTGTTGAATATGACTTTAATCTTTAATTCTAATATTTTGAGAACAATTTATCCAATCATAAGATTAAGTTGGGACTATGCCATTATATGAAAAAGTTTATTACTGACTGAACTGAAAGAGCAAATGCTAATATGCAATATGTCCATTTAGAAATAAATAATATTTAGATATCGTTGAAAAATGTTCTTCGAATAATTTTTAATATCTAATATCATGATTGAAATAAAGGACCCTCCAAATTCTAAATTTATAAGTTAAAACTACTCTTTTTCTTTCAAATTTAAGTGAATGGTGGCTACAAATTGGTGTGGCATTCCAAAGCTATAATATTTATTGTTAAAATATTTGAAATTACATGCTCATTAGCTAGATGTGAGTGCAATTGGTGCACATATAATCAAGTTCGCATGATCTTAAAAATGACGTTCTTTGTATACATCCTGTAGAACAAGAGAGTGCAGGATATAAATTTGAAATAACAAAATGTTTGAAGGATGATGAAGATCTCCTATCATGTGATGATATGCTATCAAATGATGTATGATTTGTGGATGATAATGAGGTCATACCATCTTAGTTGCAACAAGATGATCTAAATGCTGATTTCTTCGATGGGGAGAGAAATAAGAGAATTACTTCTAACACAAGCCTACAACAATAAAAATTTTAAAAAAATGTATCTATAAAAATTTAAGTATTTAAAGTTATCTTAAACTTTAATTAATATTCTTAATTTTTTATTGAATATTACTAATTAGGGAAGATGAAGATGATCGACATTAAAGAAGAAGAAAAAGAAAGGGAGAACTTAAGACTCAACCGAAGATGAGACAGGAAAGAAAACTATTCAGTATAATGAAGACTCCAATGAAGACCCCCTGAGTAATGAGAGTAATGACGACTTTTGATTGCTTATTACAGTCTTAAGTAGATCATCAGATGTTGCAATATTGGATAAAAGGAGGTAAGAGAGAAATTTATTATGCTAAACTTGTTTGAAGTGTTATTTTTATTTTATATATTATGTTATTTTATTTGATTTCATATTACTTTAATTAATTCATGTTTGCATTACATTTCTACTTTGCACAATTTGCTACTTGATATATATACAAATTATTGCTTCTTACCATGTTAGAATGTTAATATATCATTTTTTAACATATTAATTGATTATGATGTTATTATATGACTTCTTACCTTCATTTTACTTCACAAAATTTTTTATTGTGAGACTTATGCCTCAAAATGCTATGAGATTTACATCTTGCCTCATGGATAAAAAACACCTCAATACCCAATTGCAAAATTTTAAACCTTGATTTGAAGGAAACCAAGAATAAAGGAATTCTATTTTAAAAAATGAGAGGATTTGACTCTTAAAGAATACAAAGATGCAGATTATGTGAATTATATAATTGCCAAATGGTCAACTTTAAGGTATTGCACATTTGAAAAAAGTGATCTAGTGTCTTGAAGAAGAAAGAAATAAAATATGGTAGGAAGATCTAACATAGAAGCCAAATTTGAATCTGTAGCACGAGAAACTTATAAATTATTATTGTTAAAAATTATCCTGAAAGATTTAGAAGTTGAGTGAAAATGAATTATGAGGCTCTATCGTGATAACAAGTTATCCATTAATATTGCACATAATTCTATGTAATATGCTATAAAAAGCATATTGAAGTTGATAGACAATTTACAAAAGAGGAGCTAGTAAGAGGTCTAATAGATACTCCATTTACAACCACAGGAGAATAAATTACTGATATTGTCGCCAACAAATTATCAGGGGCAATCTTTCAAAAATTATGAGGCGATCTTGGAGTGGATGACATCCATTTATTTGCTTGAGATAAAGAGTGAAACACATGCATAATTTTGCCAACTAGGACCTACACTCACCAAGGCTATCATCCTCTTTCCTTCCTCTTCCCATGTCACCAATTGATCAATGGAATCCCTACTTATAACTAATCAATCCATAAACTATTCTAATTGCTTTATAATTATTATTCAACCTAATCAACAATTCACGAGCTATCATAATTATTATGTAATTATTATTACTTGATTTTATTTGTTTCATATTAGAATCTCTCTTAAGATTGTAAAAATACTAAATAAATATTAGAATTAAGCACTCAATCGGCTCGCACCAATTCTTGTCAAAAATACTAATCATATAGAAGCTACTTATGCATCAGATGGAACATAGCTTAATCAACTAATGGATCACAACTAAAATACATGAATGAGATCATCTGCCCAAAAAATATTTAGAAGCCAAAACTTTTTGCGTTTGGATCATGCTCCTACTATCCAATTCAAGTTCCTTTGGTTGTATGAAAATTAGTTGATTGAAATGAAAAGAAAAAAAAAAACAAGTTCCTTTGGTTGTAGCAGCATTTCAACTTGTCAGCAGTACAGATATTACAAGCAGATAAACAATTTCTTTTTTTGCTCTATACAAAGCATTATAGATGTAGGGTTTTACAAACTGCGCATATGAATCTTTACTAAAGATTGTAATTAACAAAAAATATTTAGGATAAAAACCTACAACTAACTATTGATGGGGAGTCTAATTCATGCTATACGAAGAAACACCTTATTAGACTCAATCACGAATCAACCTTCACGCAAAAGGGTGCCTAAAGAGCTTCACAGAATTTCTCTTTACAACAGATGGGGCGACCTCCTTTAGGTGATATCAAAGAAATTAAAGATGCAAAAAAGAACCCTACAATCAAAATGATTGTGAAATCTACAATAATGAAAATAACCAATTGGGTGAAACAAAATAAAAAAAAAATTGGTGTATTTTTAATATTTATCTTATGTTTTATTCGCACTCGGTATTTTAAATTATGGCATGTAGTTCTCAACACAAACATCAACTTCTTTGGTCCCTACCTAATAGATAAAAATCTAAATATCATATATGAAGAAGTACAAAGCAATAAAATGATAAAAGACGGTTGAAACATGTAAACATAGCATGAAATCTACCAGCCAAGGATTTAAATTTAAACATAAATCAGTCACCATAACCAAGCAATCCTCACAATTTTAACTACAATTTACGGAGCGGGTTCTTTTATGTACCTAGCAATGCAACGGAACATGTGATAGCTCTTGGGGCAGACACGTCGGAAAAGAAACCTCTCATTCTGCGGTACCACAGGAACAGGAACATACTTAATGGACACAAAAATGATCATGGAGTGAATGGCTGGAAGGGTAGTTAGAAAGTGTCCAAATATTGCAGGGATCCCTTTCACCAATTCATTGTAAACTAAACCCATACCAGGGGCTCTGATAGTACCAAGATTGCAACCAAGTTTCAGCATTAAATCCATTGACAACTTCCGCTTGACCTCAGTTTCATACTTCATCTTGCTTCCATAATTCCATATAGACATAATCATAAACAAAACTGCAGCAAACAACAACAAAACCCAGCTTCCATCGCTCACTCCGCCCAAAACTGATGAGAAGAAAAGCAATTCCAAGCCCACGTAGAAAATAAAATAGAATAACACCAGGAAAATGTTGACTTGCCATATAAGAAGCATAATAATGGTTACGAGGACTGTGGTCACCATCATAACTCCAACTTCAGCAATGCCTGCAGCAGAGCTCAATATTAAAATTCAAAGGGCTCTGGAAGTAATATCATAATATAGAATCTATGATACACACAAAAGCCTTTTATAGAACATAGAAAAATAAAGCACCGTTATAAAAACTGAAAACAAAATCAAAGATGTTAAACAAACAAAGGAAAATGTTTATTATGTCATCCAAATTATCATACCACCTTTTATTTTTTTTATTCTCTGATTAAAAGTCATGCCTTTCTTTTTATGGAAATATGAATAATGAAAAACAATTAGATGAAAATTTGAACAAGCATGAATATCAAGTACTCTTCAAACAGAAATAACCAAAAGAAATGTGGAGAACAACACAGTTATAGAAATTTAATCATCTGCGATGACAGTAGTTACTCATCACCCATATTTCACTAGGATCCTCAAGGAACTAAAGGGTCATTTAATTTTTTCTCGTAGCAGACTTTTAAGGTTAAGTTGTAATTTCACGTTAGCATAAGACTAAGAAATGAATAATATTAAAGTACTATTTTTTCAATATTCACTTTGAACTTTAGATGGATTAACTTGCCGCACACAATTTCTAAATTTAACTGTTGTTATGAAATTTCAATAAATTAGAATTCACGTGAACTAAAAAAACCTTGACAATAAGAGCAAGACTTAAAATCTAGGCCATTTGTTTCTAATCACTTTTTTTGGAAACATGGAGTGAACCGTACTATTTCTCTTTCCAATTTGCTATGAATGCATGCTTGCATACTTCAAAACAAATGCAGTGCTTGGTTTCTTATTTTTTTCATAAGATTCAAAACAGCAAAACTCATCATTTGAGCCAACTTAATCTGGGAAATAATTTATTACAAACAGATGAGAACAAACTAACAGGGTGTGGTTAAATTCAAGATCACAAAAAAGAGAACACAAAATGACTCATTTTATCTCAAATATTAAGCTACAAGCTAACTTTTTAGGAAGTGTAAGCAAAGATATTTTCGATCAAATAAATGGTATTTACCTGCATGCATACTAATATCATTTGCATCTACCTTGATAGATAATGTAACTTATCTCGAACATAATCAAAATAATGAAAGAAGAATGAGAGTACAGTACCGTATGCATTGCCGATCTCATTTATACTTCCAAAAGTGGCAACAAATCCAAGACAAAAGACCAGTAGAAACCAGTTTACGACTGGAATATATATATGGCCCATGAACTTTCTGGAAGTGTGTATTATTTTAAGGCGAGGAAAACAGCCCAGGGCTGTTGCTTTCTTTATGCATGAAAAGGTTGCCGTTGTCATTGCCCTGCTTGCAATTAATGCGGCTATCATAGCCACAAAAAGTACTGGCCAGAAAACTCCACCTGCACACAACAATTACGAACTTTGTACCCGTCACCATGGAGTAATAACCATAAAGGTTCAGCAGCAAAATCAGTATTTTTAGTAGACAATTACAAAAACTATACCACACTTATAAAGTCCCAAAAAAGAACGTGATGCAATTGTTATTAAAGTATTAGTGACACAACCATGAGTAGCCAGAAAGATAAAAATAACAATAATAATAACATTAAGCTTTTATCCCATAACATAGAATCGGCTACATGAATCTTTTTTCTCTATTGTGTCAAAAACTATTCCATTTCTCGAGTAAAACTGAAGTTATAAGAACTAAAGATATGAATTTGAATTATAAAGGACCCAACTCGAGCTATAGTCTGGCTCACAACGGAGGTGGAATCAAAGATGGAAAATATGGAAATTGTAAGAAAGGCGGTTGAAGGCTGCACTAATGGTATTGGCTATTGGAGCGTAGGTAGAGACAGTGAGGTTGCAAGCAAGCAAGTGTATTGGGTTTGCGATTGAGCTAGCCATTGATAACAGAGTCTGCTGGAGGGTTGTAGGATCTTGAGAATATGTTTTTAGTTTACACTCATGTTAAATGAAATGAAATGTTCTATCATATCAAGGGAAGTAATTGAAAGTTGAGTAAATGAACTTGAATTCAAAGTAAAATTTAATTCCATATTACATGTGGTAGCTAGCAAGTAGATAAATCACTTGATGGTCGACTAAATAAAATAGCTAGATTTAAATTTAAATTTAAACTTAGTGCTACCTACAACACGATATTTTTATGAAATAGTGTTAATTCCAACAGGTGAACGACAAATTAAAATTTATAAAATTTAGATTTTAGTGATTTATATAATAGACTAAATACTAAAGAGGACGAAAGATGTATGCATAAATTAACCGAACAAAGAGACAGGAAAAATAAGGATTTAATTCAAATGAAGTGAATATGTATAGGAGTTGTTACAAGCGTTCAAACACAAGGTGGTTTGACCAAGTATTTTCCTATCTCAATTGGATGATGTCAAGGATCAATTTTAAGCCCGTATATTTTTGCTTTAGTCATGGATGTTCTTGCTAGACATTTGCAAGAGGATGTACCTTGGTATATGTTTTTTGCTGATGATATTCTTCTTGTTGATTGATGAAAAGAATTATAGAGATCAATATTAGAGTCTAAATGTTTTCATTTGAGTAGATCTAAAACAAAAAGCATAGAGTGTAATTTTCATAATAATAGATCAAGATGTGAGATTGTAACACTGGGTGATCAAGTCATTAAAAAAAGTGCACATCTTAGATATCTCGGATCTATTGTTAGAAACGATGGTGAAATAGATAGTGATATTACTAGTGGAAGTGGATGGTTGAAGTGGAGGAATGCTTTGGCTCGTTATGTGATAGAAAAGTACCCTCAAACTTAAGGGAAAATTTTCTATGATGGTGGTGAGACCTATAATGCTTTATGGCATAGAATGTTCGCTATTAAAGGAGAAGCATAAAATTAAGTGTTGCAGAGATGAGAATACTCAGGTGGAAGAGTGGATTTAAACTTAGATACACAATGCAAAACGAATATATGCGTGAAATGTTTGGAGCAGCTTCAGTGGCACATAAGATTAGAGAGAGTTGCCTTAGAATGGTTTGGTCAAATAAAATGTTAGCCTTTCAATGACCTTGCTAGGAGAGTAGATGTATTTGATCCAACTAATGCTAAGAAAAAAGAGATAGGCCTAATAAACTTGATTAAAAATTACTATAAATGAACTTTTTTTAATTAAATTTAAATGATAATTTAACTCTTAACATGACAGAATGAGGAAAAAGAATTCATGTAACCAACCCGACGTAGTGAGATAATGGCTTGTTGTTGTTGTTATTATAGACTACCTAATCATGAGCACATGATTATGTAATAGACAAGATGATGAAAATATGCATGAGCTTTTCAGCTTACTCGGCATTGATGAAAAGAAAATCTGCTCATTCTGAGTGGGATTTTCCATGAGAAAAGCAGCTTGGCCAAGGTAACCCAGCAACAGGCAGGGAAGAACCAGAAAAATGAAGGTCAACTGCACAAGTATATTAACATAATTGAAAAAAGAAAACACAAAAAAAATGGACTGTCCCATAAATTTCTTTAAAACTATACCTGAACGGATCTAACTGAGAAATAACAGAGGTCTGCAAACATGGCTTCAGAACCTGAGAAACAAGTAATCTTAGAAGTTAATAATATTCAGCCATGTTTATCATACATTCATAGATTGCATTAGCGTAAAAATGCTAGCGAAAGAAGAAAATAGCTTTACACGAAGTCGAAAAGGAAAAGGTAAATTGCTTACTCAATATAACAAATAAATGCTATATCAATTAGTGCTTAATTAAAACAATCTTTTCAATGATTTGGACATGTGACCTACAGGATCAATCATGCTATAATTAACTATGTCGTGTGAGTTCTATTCTATACAAAAAAGGCCCAATTTAAAGTAAAGAACTAGTAAATTTGGACAGTCAAATATTAGCTGGCAGTTTAAATTTTTAGCCAATGAGAAGTTCCATTACAAGCTCAATATATGCAAGTAGTTTTATCGAATTTCAAATCATTCACTTACTTCAACTACTCATGATATGGATGTGGGAGCATCAACTCCGTTCCTTTGGGCTATTCAGGAGTGGGAGAATTTGTTGGATTCTATGAAAGAGGCTTTTTCATAGTTCATTTAGTATAAGGTAATTTAAGAAATCAAAATAACTTGCGAAGATGTTGGCATTGATAAAGATCAAATACAATTCATTGGAACCTTTTGCTTTCCCCAAGAAAATCCAAATATTCAAATCTCAGCTTTATCGTAATCAGAAATTTTGTCTCAGAAGCTTTCAAATAATTTAAACATATTTTATTTATTTTGCAAGGAATCAAATCTTATACCTCCAGTTCAGATGTGAAAACAATTCCAATGAATAAAGTTGGTCATTTGTTGATTACCCTTGATCGCTGATAGCAAGGCCATGTTGAGATACATCTGAGCTCTGAAAATTCGCAATACTGCCTTTGCCGAGAGAGTTTGAGTTTTTTTTTTTTTTTTATCAATTTGTCAAAAGGCAGAATAGATTTGAAGATAAAATACTACCCAGATATTTGGACTTCATTTTAAGAGGATTTTATTATTTTGATCCAATTTTTATATATGTGCAAGCCCCTTTGATTAATTATCCTTCTCGGTAACAAGAGAGAACTTTCAATTAAAGCTAGTTGTTAGAAACAAAATGCTTAGTAATATTATGTGGCAAATCACAAAGCTTGAATATACGCCATCTACATAACGGCCAATTGCACAGTAATATTATGTGTCGACCTAAAATAGTTGAGATGAAGTTTGTTAATTTTAAATAAGTATAAATAAGCCAAACCACAATCTGCATGTCAGAACAAAATTTCATGCAAAGAAAAAATTTAGCTTGATTTGAGTGAAGTTCAGTGAATTTAGTCAAACTTTCATACCTGTTGCACTAAGTAGGCAACCTCCAAGTGCATTCCAAGCTTGAAAAGGATTTTTCTTAAAATAATGGTAGATGTAAAAAGGATTAAAGGCTCTGAAAGCCGTCATCCCATATTTAATAAGATTGAAAACCCAATGCCTCCAAGACAACAGAACCATAAGAACAGGGCAGGACCAACAGCAAGCCCCATTTTGCTTGTTCCAAACTTCTGTACACTAAATAATACTATAAGAAATGCAACTGTAATCATCACCACTTCACCTGAACAAAATAAAGAAACAAATAATAGATGAAAGGAAGTTCGATAAATCCATGGTTTCGCATGTGGAAAAAACATAAAAATGGTTGAAAGTAGTAATTTATCAAAACTTGACCTAAATATTTCTTTCATTTGCTAACGAAAAGGTGGGATTTTGATAACAAAACAAGTACGTGCTGTTTTCCTTCTTCCCAATAAATTGAAGTGACTGAATGTATATAACAAACAGACATATTTCTCAAATCTTCAATATTCAAAATGTTATCCAGTAAGAATATTATATAGATTAAGTATTATTATATGTACTAACAACACTCACTAAATTGTACTGCGCTAATAGACCTCTGCGATATGGAGACCAGCAAACACATCAAATAACTTGTCAAAAACTATTACAAGCATCATTGCGTCAATGAAGAAAGAATATGAAAAAGCACATGATTAATTAGAGCGAAGATTCTATATTTCATTTAAATTTTATATTTTATAAATACATTTGGTTCAAGGCCCAGGGGTAATTTTACTTTAAAATATGAATGTCATCTAAATATGTACTATCCATATATTGTTGGATCAGTCATTAAATTAAGCAATGATGTACACAAGACCAAGTTTTGCACAAGAAATGGGAATCATCATATAACCAAGAAGTACTACGGAGTACATTGATTGAGATCTATGCAGAAACCTAGACACAAGGAGTACTACGGAGGACATCTATAAACTAGATTTGCATAGCATATAGTTGGGTGTTACTATTATATAAGATAGTCGTATTATCAATCAATCACGAAACCCAGTAAAAATATGGTTTGGCTCAGAAGCTTTCTGGAAGACCTAAATATATTACAAGAAGGTCCTAAACTCTTTTGTAACAACCAAAACGTCATTCACTGAGCAAAGAACCTCTCCACTATCTTAAAAAGCACATAAAACTTAAGTACCACTATAAACACAATTTGCTCAAAGGAAATGCCCTACAGCTTGTCAAGTTCAAGGGGGCAGAAAACCTCACTAATATTCTCTCAAATGTAATGCAAACAGAAATGTTGAGGCAATATGAAGCCTCAATTAACCTCTTTGAATGATGATTTTGAGATGTAGCACAGAGAGGTATTTTAAAATTGACCACTAAGCAGGTAAATAAAGAAATTTTATCTCTAATTCTGCTAAAGAATTCCCCCCCCCCCCCCCCAAAAAAAAAAAAAATCAAATAACTATAAGATATAATTGAGATTTCCTATTAATTTCAAATATAGGTTGGCAGTTGTAAATATATGATTAAATTCGTTATGAGATCTTTTTTTTTAATGCAAATTAGTATAACCCAATAATGAAATGAGTACACAAGCGGCAATTACAATGAATTTTCAAATTAAAAATGTAAAAATAAAGAAGACAATAATGGGTAACCATGTGATAGATCATTAAATATCTATTTGATAGACAAAGAGATCAATGATAAGCACTCATTTAGCCTAGTGAATATTTGAGGGTGACAATAATTTTTTTCTTATTTCATCCCCCTTCTAAAAAAAAGGATTGGAAACCTCTTATCCGCTTGGATTCAATACTTGAAAGGCTAATGTTTGAACCAAAAGGCTATTTAGACTCAATTGCATCAATATCCTTGACAATAGTAATGAGAACACGGGCTAACTCCACTTGAGAATTTTAATAAAAATTGCAAAAACTTGAAAGATATTTTTATTAATTTTACGATATCAAGTCATTATATTATCACTATAAATATAACCTTAGAATGAAGGTCTTGGCATCCCTTTACAATAAACAAGAAAAGAAAATATAGAGAGCAAAGGAAAGGGACTTTCATCAGAGAAGGAAAGGGAGAAGAAGTTTTTCGAGTATTTGTAAAAGAATTTTTGGACTCTTCAAGAGGCCCAAGGTATTGGTATTTGTTATTCTAGTAATATGAAAATATCACAGTCATAAACACACATTTAGATGTTGTCCGACAAAATATAAATAGGAAAAGCATAAGTTGATAGAGTTTGTTAACTACAAAGGAAACGTCAGGACATGTTAAGGTAATATTTTGGAGTGCAACATAACTTGACTATATTGATAGACATCGAAGAGAAGAGTGATCAACATAGATGTGGGCATTGGGGTAGATAAAATGTTGGCAACCTACATGTGATGTTCAAAAGGTAGATTATGAATATACTTCTGCTAAGATAAGAGGTTGCCATGCTTTAAGGGTGGGACTTCAATTCTTACGAAATAATGAAAATTCCAAAGATCTGGATGAAATATAAGTCATTCAAAGCTCTGATAATAATAATTTCTAATAAGAATAATAATATCAACATAGATAAAGATGAAGAGGATGGCGTATTGTTTCCAATAAGTAAAATAACAAAGGATCCAGCTTGGATACCACAAATCCAAATTGAAGAAAGGTGTAAAGTACATTATGTCATACTCAAAGAGCATCAAGAAGACGATAGATAGCATCATGCAACTTACACAAATGTTGATAAAATTACGGGTGAATGAAACAAGGTGGTCATCGATTGAATATAAAATCATCTAATATCCCTTGTAGAAATGCATTATTTACATTTAATTGATAGAGAGGCTAGTTGCAATGGACAACAATATACAGGATGGTACTTATGGTTGTAATTTTACAATAAAGATGAAAATTGAATGAAAATCAATACCTAGGTGTTGTGGAAAACCTTTGGTTTGAGCCATATATTTGTCAACATAGTCATTAAGGTTTCTGCTTGATCTTGAAAATCCACTAGTAATCAATAATGCTTTGTTGATTGGTGATAGGTAGCATGTCCTAAGTATTGTTGGGAACACGTGCTCAAATTCCTCAAACATGTCTTATCTCCATATACCTAATTAAATTTTAGTGTTTTTTAAGTAATAGCATTAGTTCCAAATCCAAAGGATGTTTTGGTGGTCACAAGGTAATCAAATATTTGTTTGGATTTGCAAGTTGAAATGTAATATACTAATATGACTAGGTCAAAGAGTGTGAATGTGTAAGTGGAGAGGTGGAAGGTGAGGAGTCATTGATTATGGTGGATATGGGAGAATCTAGTTATGACGTAAAGTTAGAGACAATAATGGGATATGTGAGGGAGAATTTGTAGGCTAGATTGATTGATGAAGTTTTACATGGAGGAGCAACAGAATAAAAAAAAATAGAATGGGCGTCGAGTTAGAATTCAATTTCAACAAACACTACATGATGATAATGAAACCATTAGAGGTGGAAGGATCATAATGTTGCAAGATGGAGTAAATGAGAAAAGACAAAGTTAAAACATGGGCTCAAGTTTCTTGTGTGCATAAGTTTTTAATCAAGAATGACATAGGCAGCCAAAACTATGAGTTTAAAGTAATTTGGCCAATTGTTAAGGAGGGTTTTTAAGAGAGAATTGTTTTGATTAATAGTAAACATGCGAGTAATAAAAAAATTGTTGTTTGACAATCCCAAGTCTAGAATTGTAGTAGTGCCTCCTCTTTATAAAAAAGAGTGAGGGTTGTTTCCATAATAGAATGATGACATCTTCAGCCAAGCCAACAAGTTGGGATGTATAAGGATTGAATGTGTTAAATAATATATTTTCATAGTGCATAATGAAGATCTTTATATTATACATTGCCATCTAAGTAGCTTATGAAGATGGAGGTATCAAAGTACTTTCAACAAGATTTAATTGTTCAAAAATATTTGTTACATTGGATTTGTGTTTCGAGGGAAGAGCCATATATATTTGCCTATTTGGCATAGCGATCAATAAAGACAGCATATAATTGGAAGTGATCATAAGAGCTTGTTGGAAATTTTAGTATTTTTGAGCTTGTTAGAATAGAAAACCCAAATCGAAGATGGTGACTTCTATTACAAAAGCAAGCATTACATGGATCAATAAAAAGATTTATTTTTGACGTTTGACGTAAAGAGAATTTCGGTGGATAATAGATGAGATGCCATTGTCATTTTGGAGCAATGGTGGCTAGTAGTGATTGTGGAGAGGAAGATGGCCACAAGTTTCCACTATTCTAAATTTCTAATCAGAGCAATGTTGTGTTTGCAAAGCCTTCACAATAAAATGAGAAGAAAATAATACAATGGTATTTTGTTGTGTTAAAATTGAGATGGAGATAGTAATTTTTAATGAAGTGCAAGAGCACACTAAATGCCATTAAATGAAAGAAGATTTAGAAGAATGAAGAGTAGTGGTGCCAAGGTATGTGATTGAAATATTTCCATCATCACTAACAATAAAGTCCTCAAGACCATTGTATTATGACATTATTGAGATATTTTGAGAGTTGAATGTCATTTAGTGTGAGGTTGTAAAGCCAAATACACAAGTGCCATTGTTGTATAGTAGAATTCGTCTACTGATATGCTTGAGTATGAACAGAAGGTGTTGTCTTGGAGAAAAAAATAATTGTGATATGCCTAAATTTGTCACAAAGTTGACATAGAACTCAATTGCAATTAGTATTGGAAGAAGTTCACCAATTTCCTTTTTTCTGAGATCAGCAAGGATGATAATTACCAACAAGTCTTCTTTACAGATTTCGGTACTAAAAATTACTATGTAGGCCCTTTTTGTTATAGTTAGGATGTCTACATTTCTTGCTGGATCCCTTTGAATCAAATTGAAGATTAAATCATATCACACAAACATACTTTACATTGTTTATCCAAGGATTTGGATAAGTTCATGATGGAGAGCAAGGCTTGTCAAGATGAGTTGTTGATTCAAATAAAATAAGTTTCTCATATAAAGGATAAGAAAATAAGAGGCACTTTATAGAGCCCCATATTTAAAGAATTAAAAAATTAAAAAGAAAAAATTGCGATTAAAAGAATTCCCAACTTCTGGTTTGCAAGAAGTATGTCATCAATTGAACATACTGAATTAATAAAGTTTGTTGTAATAATAAATCACATTCATATACTATCATTCACAAAACAATAAATAGCAAACCTTTGAACATGTTTTCTCTCTTAAAATAATGAGAAAACCAATTTAAATAAAAAGGACACCGAAAAGTACAAAGCATGTTTCCAAACCTTTCACGATATGTTTAGTGATACTTTAGTACCCTTGAATAACCCATTTGTCAATCAACAAATGAATTCATTCTCTTACAAAATAAAAGTATGGAATAACTAATTAAACTCCTCTATATGTTGCAATAGATATTTACTACGCCGCATCAAAACTAGTTGAGAAACTAAATAACATTCATCATATTCAACATTATCTGATTTGCAAAAAAAGAAATTCAATATGTAAATCATCATTCAACATGTTCAACATTATCTGATTTGCGAAAAAAGAAATACAATATGTAAATCATATATTTCAGCAAAAAACAAGGACTACACATTAAAAGTAAAATAAAAAGAAAATCACCTTGTTCAACACTGGCAATTCCAACCTTGAGTCCATTCACAGCTGACATGACTGCAGATCAAATACAAGAAAAGTTTAGCTCATAAAAATAAATTAAAAGACAGGTAGCCTTAGAATAGGTTCTTTCACTTCTTCTTATTTGAAAAAAAATAGATCAGTCTAACCAACGGTGGAACTAGACAGGAGATGGGGTGGCTCTTGCTCTCCCTATATTAAAAAAAAAAAAAAATCCCCTGTAACTAGAAATAATATTAGAATAAGTTCTTCCACTTCTTATTTGAAATCCTAATCCTATCAGTAAACCTAAGTATCACTTCCTCAAAAACATCAATAGAAAAATTCAAAAACATAAACAAACCTGACATTGCTGGCGTGACAACACCGCCAGCTATCACCATGGCAGTACCAAACAGCACCAAGATTAAAAGCAGTTTTTTAAGTATTGCAGAGGTTTCAAGATGCTCCTTGAGTTTTAAAGACCTCTCCAACTCAGCTGATGGAACTTTCAATCTGAAACTTGAAATGCGAGCATCAGAAGGCAATTGGTTTGGAAGAAGACTGGCTTTTGCATTTCTGCATATCAATGAATACAGAGCAAATGTCCCCCTGAAAATCGCAGTTTAATAAAACTATGATTCTTGATTTAAGATTCAAGAATACTAGAGACAGCAACCTTCTTATATCCTTAACCATACCTTCTCCATCGTCATTACCCCAGAGCACTATCAACGTGTACTTCACCAGTGGAATCATGATCAAAGTGTATAGAACAAGAGAGAGTGCTCCAAGAACATCTTCCTTCTCAGAAATTGGATATTTATTAAACATGATATCAAAAGTATAGAGCGGACTAGTTCCAACATCCCCAAATACCACTCCAAGAGTCTGAAGAACCAGTATAAGGCTCCCACCCAAATTAAAGTCCTGAAATTTATTGTAATAAGTTTGAGAAAGAAGACATCTCGTATTTTATTATGTCTTCTACGATCAAAACAATGTAAAAGCCGCAAGTTCTGTCAAAATACCGAAAGATTTTTCATTTACATTGAAGTAACTAGAATCATGTATTAGGGAGAAAAAAGAAGAAGAAGAAGAGGAAAAGGAATGCTAATACATAAGCTCATCAGTGAGACTAGTATCAGTTCGACATGCTATTCTCCCGCTACAAACTCCTTACAATGATAGTTAATACATAACAAAAATAAAATAAAAATAAAAAATTCAGACATAATATGATAAGGGAACTTGTTTACCTACCTCGTAATCATGCCTCTGGACTCCAGGAACCTCAAGCGCCTCGACATCAAAGGAATCAATCCTGGGCCGGTCCTGATCAGCCTTTGCTCACCATTATCCTCTTCCTCGGACTCATAGCTGTTTCGTACTCCACCGTCCTCGGAATCGTCCTCCTCCTGAAAAACCCATCTAGATTCGGTCGAATCCATCTTCACCAAACCGCCATTCGCCCTATCCGAACCCTCCGCCATTAGATTCTGTTTCACAAGGATCCCCAAAATCGTCTTTAAACCACCGCAATCCCCATCCTTGAGAGAAGTTCCATGAAACCAACAAGTTCAAACATCACACAATAAATAACACAAACCCTGAAATCCAGAGCAGAAAAATGAGACCGAGTGATTTTTCGATTCGATCAGCTTCGGATTCGAGCAAAACTGATGTAATCAAATTATATGGTGCAGCACAAAATGGCGCTGAAGGAAGTACGGGAATGGAAATGGAAGAGATAATTGAGTAGGGATAACGCTTGAATTTGATGAAATCAGAATTTTCTGGCGAGAAAAACGTTTGTGAGCTTCAGAGAAAGAGGGTTTTCTACTTTTCTGATCAAAATATTACAGGCAAAAAAGATTAAAAAACAAATAAAATAAAACAGAAAAGAATTTGATGCTTCAATCTCTCTTCAACGCTTCGACAGAGAAATTCTGGAGATTGATGGGGAAGACATAGGCCGTAAAAGTTTCTAACTTGCCGACGCATAGGTTTTAAGGAATAAAAAAAAAAGGGTAGTTACATACACTACCAAAAATTCAAAATTATCTAATTTATACGTCCAAAACATAAATCTTATTTTCCTACTATTGACATTGACACGATCCGAAATACGATCCGAAAATACGATCCGAATTGGACACGGAAATTATGGATTAGGATCAACTCAGACTCGGTTGGGTTTGGGTTCAATAAATTGACCTGTTTCAAAAATCGGATCGGGTTTAGATTGAACTAGAAATGAAGAAATCCGAAATTGACCCGAAAATCCTAAATTGACCCTTTTATAACTCTAAAATCGGAGATTGACCCATTTTTGACTCGAAAAGTAGCAATTTTTTTGTCCTTTCCGGGTCATTTAGGTTGTGTCGTGTTGACCCAGACCTGAAACATGGCGGGTTCGAGTTAACCCGAATACTTTCGGGTTCGACCCAAAGCCGACCCATGACCTGAAATTTACCCTCCTATTCTTAATACATTCTTTTTTTTTTTGGATTGAGGGCATCAATCTGCTACCACTACAAAGAGAGTGCTTGACGACGTAACTAATCCCTAGGCGGAACTAGCGAGACCACTCATCGGCATCGGGCCCACACTTGATTTGCCCCCACTGAAAAGGCGAGGCAATAGTAGGGGGGATTCAAACAAGGGATGGGGGTTCCCAACCGTGCTCGCCCACCAACCACACTAAGCCTCTGTGGGTAATACATACTTTTTTAAATAACAAAAAATATAATTAGCTTCTCATTAACGTCCACACCATCCTTACGGCATCATGATTTTCTCAACTCTTCTTTATCATCAAGGGTTTAAAGATACTTACAATAAATTTGAGAATAATTTAGGAAAATTTTAAAACATTTATAGATATTGTACATTGAATATTTGAGATGATATAAGGAGAATTTATCATCTTAGTATTATATGACATTTTTGCACAAGATATAAATCGAAAATAACACATAATAACTATAAGATTTTTATGTGGAAAACTTGAGAACAGAAAAAAAAAAATCAAAAGGCTTAATTCAGCTAAAATGATTTAGTTTGTGAGAGTCAATGGTTATAAAGTGCTAAATTTCTCATAAATGAGGAATTTATTAATATATATAATGTAATATAGATAAAAATATCTCATATGATGAGTGTTGAAGCCTTGATATGTTTAAGTTATCATCTCATAATGATGTGCAGCCATCTTACTCATTCTCTTTATAGTATGGGAGATCTAGCAATCAATAAGACATGCATTAGATATTATTTGTTGAAAAATATCAAAAGTTTGTGGTCGTCAAGCAACAGGGGACCACTGTTACAAGACAATCAATGTTGGAAGTTAGTTAGTGATCGTTGATCAACTCGATTACTTTCTAGTTATATGGGGAGATCAAGCGATTAGGAAGATAGTCATTAAACATCTATGGCTGACAGACATCAATCATAGGTCATTAATAAGTGTTATATAATTATTGATAATAAATGGTTAAGGTCAAGCAATGCCACCTTATTGGCTTGGCCCTCTTCTTGTAGAACAAGAGATTGATCAACTTAAAAAAGATGATTATCGTAAATTAGTTTGTGGTAAGTGACCAATAATGATTAATGAGAAATGTCGAAGGTCATGTGACATCAGATGGTCGACTAGATCGCTTTCATTAATGTTCTGGGAGTGGTCAAGTGATTGAGAAAACTGACATAAG